>JAABNY020000015.1:14966034-14978159 GCA_015164015.2 Brevimyrus niger
GACTAATATTAGCATTTAATGAGCTCATGGTGGACCTTTACTTAGCAACATGTTACAGTCAGCAAGCTAACTGTGTATAAAAAACTGTTTTATAAATATATTTAAAAATTCTCAATGATTTTTTTAACAATTGATATTTCACTATGACAGGGTGGACATGTTAAACTTGACAACATCCAACTATACACATAATATGATGAAAATTACAAAAGATGAGTGTAAATACTTACTCTGCAACTAGCCACTGCTTCAGCCTCCATTGAAAAAAGACAAAATGCTCGGAGTGATGTCACTGAGAGCGTCAGAGGGCTTTTTAACGGGGCAGTTACCCCCTAATGACAGGGTGCACAGCAATTTCAGGGACACATGCAAAATGTTCAATATGATTATGAAAATAGAATATACATGATCGGAATTACTTGTTTTATCAAATAACTTATTGTGGACAATAAAACCATGTTTTAAAAAAATTGATTTAGTTTCATTTAACCACTTATTACACACATTGTAGTTAGCAGAGCGGTGTGTGGGACATGCCAAAATCATGTGCATCCAATGAAATACAAGTGTATAAAATGAAGGAAACACATTTTAAGAGACTTTTCATTGTACTGATATGTGTGCAAGTGTTTGGCCACTTATAATAAAACCTCAGACTTTCATTATTCTGCCACTTTTTCATGATAACTGAGTGAGTGTGATGAGGACACCAAAGGTACCTCATAGTGATATTGACTTATATGTATTCACCAGTAGGTGTCACTAGTGCACCGCGTATTGAAAGCTTGAAGAATCGATAGGCCGGAAAGTCTCACTGCTTCAGAAAGCCTATTTTCTCCATCACAACTAGAGTCCATCTGCCTAACTTCCAACAGCTTATCCTGGATAGGGTTGTGGGGAGCCAGGAGCCCATCCCAGGGAGCACTGGACAAAAAGGCAGGGAATCAGCCTGGATGGCACGTCAGTCTGTCGCTGTATAGATAATATAAACAGGACAATTTTCCTGACTGGGAAAAGGCCAGGAAATGCTGGGGACTTCAGACTGCCCTTGTTCACCTTTCTAAGCACCTCTTTCCTTCCCCTTTACATAAGCCTGGCACTAATTAGGAAACCCCAGCTTGGTTTTCAGCTTCTCTGAAGTTCCCCACAGCTAGACCTCACCAACACCAATCTCAGGACTTACCCATGGGTCAGCCACAGCAACACCAAACCCTGGGACCCCTCAAATCGCCTCTGTAGGATTATAACCCCCCCATTGTCTATTAAACATCAGCCTTTCCAAGTCTCTGGACTGATTCTTGTACAGGATCAATTGCATGGGTTTTTTATAGACACCCTGCCATATACAGTACAGTTAATACCTATTTGAATTATGGCATTATTATTATTATTGTTGTTGTTGTTGCTTTGTACACCATTAAAATGCATTTTCACACATGAATGCTTAAATTACAGCCTCTATACAATAAAACCTCAGTTTTCTGAGAGTATTAATCTCATTAAAGCGGTTCGATAATGTTGCAATATATTAGTTTTTATTAGCCGTAATTGATAGGCGTAGAAATAAATGTTTGTCTTGTTATGTTTTCTTATTATATTATGTAAACGAGCGGACAAGTAGAGGTATTACGCAAACAGCGCGGTTTGCTGCTGCCTTTATATGAAGTCCCAGGCTTTCGCACAGTCTCGCGAGAGTTACGCGTAGCGGAGCGCCCACGGTCAGCGTGACGTTAGACGGAGATCGGAATACTACCATGGAGGTTAGTGTTAGGGTTCTGGCCCCTACGGTGTTTAAAGTTCTGCGTATTTTTATTGCTAATCGCTAATGATTACTTAACTGTTAAAAAGAAAACGTCCAGTGCTACGTTTCTTTGTCGACTATTTCTGTAGCTGAACGTGTATGATCTGTTGTTCTTAAAAATACAATACTTTGCAAAGAGTGCTTCCTCAGATATATGTCTTGCATGTCGTCCCTTTTGGATGTGGCGTAGATTTGTGTCATAAGAAACTATAGATATACCAAGTAAACAAAAACGGAGGTATATATTATATATATATACACACACACACACACACATACATATAAAAACTGGAACGTCATTTGACACTGTCATTTGTGCTCTGGTAACACCAACAACAGAGAAGTATTCCATGAAAGACGAACTGAAAGTACAAAGGTTATACTTTGTCAAGAAATGAATCAGTATATCGCAGCTGTGGAGCATGGTGGTAATTTGTCTTGCAGGTTCCAAAAAAGCTTCTGAATTCAGTGGACAGCTGTGTGGATGAGGCGCTGTCGGGGATCGTAAGCAGCAACAGTGGACTGTCCCTGCTTAAGGGCCACAGGGTGGTGGTGCGTTCTGACCTTGAGACTCTGAGGAACCGAGTGGCATTGGTCTCAGGAGGCGGCTCTGGACATGAACCAGCACACGCAGGTAATGCATGGCTGCATGAAGCGTAACTGGCCCATTGATCTTGTGGGTCGCCTCCTAAAATCACGTGACTCTAAATTGCTTGTGGCGTGTGGTTGTGTGTGTCCGCCGGTGCTCCGTGCTCCAGGCTCCCTGCGACAGTGTGTTGGATAAAGGAAGAGGAAAGAGGTGATGCGTGGTGATGATTTTCAGGCCATTTCAAACTGAGAGTTGGTGTTACCTGTACCTGTTATTTTGTTTGTAAGACAGAGCTTCATCTGTACCAAGGGAAATTACTGACAATTTAGGGACAAACAGTCCAAGGAAAGAAGAGAGTGAAGTTATTAATTGTCATTGTTGACACACTATAGCACAACAACAGAATGTGTCCCCTGCATTTGGCCCATGTGTGACATCATGGTGGGCACCTATTATTTAGCACCTGGGGAGCAGTACCTGGGGAGCAGTACCTTGCTCAGTGCACCTCAGTGGTACCTTGCTGGTGTGAGATTTGATCACAAGCACGCTTCCGCAATCAATAACAAATAAACAAGTGAGTGTAAAGGAAGGAGGGTTTTGATTGGCCGTCTTTGTCCGTATCCTGCAGGGTACGTGGGAGCGGGGATGCTGTCGGCGGCAGTGGCCGGCTCCGTGTTTGCCTCCCCCCCGCCCAGCAGCGTGCTGGCTGCCATCCTCACCCTCAGGCAGGCTGGGGCCAGCGGGGTGCTGCTCATCGTGAAGAATTACACTGGAGACCGGCTTAACTTCGGCCTGGCGCTGGAGCAGGCCCGGGCCCGGGGTGTGCCAGTCGCCATGGTGATCGTCGCTGACGACTGCGCCTTCGTCCAGCCCAGCAAGGCAGGGCGGAGGGGCCTTTGCGGCACTCTGCTTATTCACAAGGTAATACAGCACACGGTTGTTACACAGGACGGTTATTCCTATTCTTTTGAAAAACTTGCTTTATTTGTAGTGATGGCGACTTCTCCGGATGCTAGACTTTTTTTTCTTCTTTTTTTATGGGAACACCGTGTCTGGTGCTTGATCTCACCATGCAAGTGGTGAATTTTCGCGTTCACGAAAATTGACCAACAGATCGTCATACTCAATTATTATTGCAGATGGCTGGGGCTCTGGCTGAAGAGGGCCGTTCATTGGACGAGATCGTCAACATACTGACAGAAACAGTGAAGGACATCGGTGAGAGTGACGCCTGCGAGTCCCATGGCTTCACGAGAGTCCTGGTGAGTCTGCGGCAGCGTAAATGACTCGGTGTGACATGGGTGTTGTGCTTGTTTCCAGGCACCCTGGGAGTCAGCATGTCCCCGTGCAGTGTCCCCGGCTGTGTGCCCTCCTTTGAACTGCCCCCAGGGGAGATGGAGCTGGGCTTGGGTGTGTACATTAGTTTTTAATCATGCTGTCAGCTTGCACATGCAGTTATACTCAAACATCTGCAAAGAAAATAGTTAAGCGTCCATCTTAATTGAGGCTGATGTTTCGAAATTAAGGATTTAATTGTTTCTGAGAACCCCATGTAGGTTGTCAGATTCTAACATTCTCCACCTGCTGCGTTCCCTGTCTGTATGTCTGTTTCTCTGGCCGACACAGGAATACATGGGGAAGCAGGCATACAAAGATTAAAGGTCAGTGTGCCGGCATCATGTGTAACATGCTAGCACTTTATTTGAGTAATCGACTATGATGCTTGGCTAATTTGATGCTTCATTCAATTGGTTTCTTGCCTTCTAGATTGGCTCAGCAGATGAGGTAGTGAAGATTATGATAGATCACATGACTAACCCCACCAGCCAGTCACACCTGCCACTTAATACAGGTAGGTGCAAAGCAGCAATGTCACTTCCGACTCTCATCACTGCAGAAAAATTGCACTATTCGTACACAACACAAATTATTTTACAGTGTTTTCGGTGTTTACAAAAGCAGATGGCACCAGATGACTTGCTGTAGTTTGATTTTTGTGATAATTTTAGGGTACTTTTTCCTCTCTATGGCTGTCATTATTATTATTATTATTATTATTGATTATATCAATAATCAAGTAATCGTTTACATTATGTATATATACGTTGCATTTGTCACAGAGCAGGAGCCTTGTTTCTGTGCGGTAGAAGGAACATTGCTACCAGCGACATTGCTACCCATGGCGCCACAGTGCCACCCTTAATGCTAGACATGCACAATGTGCAATGTTAATATCGACATGGAATAATATCACATATACTGTATTACGCACATGCAGCCAACTCATCAGAAGGATCGCAGTTGTCTGCTGGGATCAAACCATCAATAAGTGTCACTAAAACATTTTTGATAGTCATTTTGATAGATGATAAAATTTTGCAAGCTCTTCAATTTTAACGTTCTTTTTCAGTATTATGTAGTATATGTAAAAAAAATTCAGTCTACAGTTTACCGCTTTTTCATGAGCTCTGCATTCAGGCCCTGAGACAATCATAATCGTGTTCGTCCTTGCTGTTTGATTCAGAGACCATGTGGCGCATTCGTGAGAAACTAAGCAAAACAAGGGAAAACAAGCCAAGAAAAGTATGGCGAAAAGACATTCCGCTGTGTGGAAATATCTTGATAGAGAGCAAAGGCAAGTGATTTTGCTAATGGCAATATCACCAACTTTGTTAAACAGGATTGTAGATAAGTTCTCTTTGGCTATATAGTTAATTTTCAACTCTTAAATTTCGCAAAAACTTAAAATATCATTTATCCCTGCTCAAAACACAATGTATTCGCCAAAAAATAATATCATATGGTTTATATGTATCCTATTACATAAGATGATGTGGCTACACGACAGGGCTACTCTTTGTTTTAACAGAGATTATCCTGACATAGAGGAATCGTAGAAAGTAAATGAAGAAAAATGATTTAAAATACAAGTCACAGAAAAAAAAGGCTAGGCTTATCCGAGAGGCTAAACAGTTATCTATGGTTAACCCCGCATTATTGGGTGAGTCCGTCATGCGGAAATCTTATTTAAGATGTGTTCATATTGAAGTCGCGCTGTGGTGACTTGTATGCTCTGCAATACTGACAGTCGGCTGCACTTTCATTCACTTATAATGTTAAGTGCTTCCACACGACAGGTGGGTTTTGTTTGTTTCCACCTTCTTCCGCTATGTGCCGTCTCCCTTCCGCCATATTGCCATAAAACCGAGAGTAGCAGCTCCATTCCCCTCTAGCGTAGCGGGAGGCTGGTGCCCAGTCATTTTCTAATGGTTGTTTATGGTGCACTGCTGCAGGGGACACTGTGGTGCTCTGTGTGAATAACCTGGGAGCCTTGTCCTGTCTGGAGATGGCCGTGGTGACCAGAGCTGCCCTAACCTGCCTGGGTAAGGCCGGTGTCTTCCGGGGACATTATGTCGTTGAGGTTTTCTCCTCTGCTGTCGGTGGTCTCCCTGCTGGGCAGTGCAGGGTTTCCACGTGTCCTGGAACACTTGAAAAACATGAACTTTTATGTTCATTTTCCAGTCACGTCCTGGAAAATAGATGGGTTGACCTTGAATTTTTACATGGACAATAAAACTATAACCTACTCATGTTTTGAAATTGTAGGGTTTTATAAAAGTTGACTACTGTATATGTTTTGCAGTAGGCTAATGCCAAATCCGCATCCCACTTTTGGTAGCAAGTGTAGCTGGTCAGAACTACCATATTTGCATGAATGTATGGGCAGGAAGAAAAAAAATACTTTTTTTTTCTTTTTTTTACATCTTTATACTAAAATTATATATTTTACTGTTTGCCTAAATCATAACTAACAAGCACGCAAACATACCTTAAGATGTTATTTTACCGACATATACGAGACCCACACCTAGGTTGAGAAGCCTGATAAAGTTCTAATGTTCTATCTAATGGACATTTTATTTTGTTTCATGCTGTACTTCATTCCACAAGCAGCAATAACATTACTTGAAAAGTTATATGAGTGAAATTAATGGAATATGGTGAACATGCACAGCTGAGGAGCAAAGTGTCTGCTAGTCCCTGGGCTGCACACGCACAGTCCAGGCAGACACCCCTGATAATTGATGCAATTTACTTTTTGCACGCTGTGCTCAGGCGGTAATGCGAAAACAATTGGACTTAGTGTTCAAATCTGCAGGCTTAATGTGAGCAGTGTGTCACCGTCTTTTCACTTTTGTTGGGATTTGCCCAACTTTCAGAGGGCCGTGGCGTTCGCGTCACCCGGGTCATGTCTGGGACCTTCATGACATCGCTGGAGATGACTGGCGTGTCTCTCACACTCATGCGGACTGACGAGGAAAGACTGCGGCTTTTTGGTGAGCTTCATCACAGGCCTTCCGCAGCGCCACAGGAAATCCAGCTCGCAATAAAAAAAGATAAAAAAGAATTCGAGACCACGCACATACATACAAATACATTTTAGATCTGCAGCAGCACATCCCATAATGACCATTAATTTTACATTCAGCTCATTGGGCCTTTTTTCAGCCACTGGTGGTGTAAATGAGTATTGTCTGTCATTTTTTGTGGGGTCAGTAGTTATAAATGCATGTAAACAACTGTATGCTTTGCTCTCTAGATGCTAAAACCACAGCCCCCAGCTGGCCCAACCTCAGTCATGGTGCAGTGAGCGGACGAAACTGCATTGTGGAGCCGCCAAAGAGTGTCTCAGCTACGGAGCTGTCAGCAGAAAAAGAAGGTGTGTAGTAAAGTGAGCAGTGTTACTGACCAGACCAAATGTCAGCCTAGGGTCCGGTGAGTGGAGTGCAGGACCCAGAGTACCAAAATGGGCTTTTACTGGGTGTCGTGTGGGAACACAGCCTGAGTTGTTGCCTGTTACTTCTGCTGAATGAATGAATGAATGAATGAATGAATGTTACATTAACAGATAGCCAAAGCCATTTATAGAACCAATGGGGAGCCGCTTCAACTGAGACCCCTGTGTACCACCCACCTGTATGGTGCGACGGCAGCAATTCTGTGTCAGTACGCTCATTACACATAGCTAAGGTGGTGAAGTTGCAGGTGAGAATTCTCTAGTTAGATACAGTGGATGATTAGGAGGCCAGATTTGACAGGACCACAGTGGGCAACTTTAGGCCGGACGTTGGGGCACCACCCCGACTCTTTTAAAAAGATGCCCAGGGATTTTTTTTTTATGATCTCAGGTATCCTGTACCTTGGTTTTACGTCTCATCCGAAGGATGGCGCCATTTTTACAGCACACTCCCCCTGACACTGCACTAGGACATTGGGAGCCACACAGACCACAGCATGGGCTAATTTGTTGGCCAAACCAACACCAACCCAACTTTCCTAGTTGGTCTGTCATCAAATTACTGGCAAGGCCCAGACCCGCTTAATTTCAGTTTGATTACCTTGCCTTAACTGCAGGTGGTATGGCTGCTGGGACAGATCTTTATGGACAGCCACAGAGAACTATCATGATTCTGTGTCTCTCTCACTCACTGTCCTTGGTAGAGTAGTTCTATGGTTACATACAGTTTTATGGAATACACCCCGTAATCTGACATAACTACATTCAAAACCACTTGTCCAGCAGCCAGTGGGAGATTGTTTGTTGTGAGCTGACCAGATTTTAGAGGACGCTTGTGACAAAAGTCACCCAGAGGTCTGTGAGCCCTGAATAGCTTCTCTCCGCAGGTCCCCTCAGTGCTGTGACACGAAGAGTTCTGGAAGCAGTTTGTACTACTCTGCTGAACCAGCAGGAGGAGCTGAACACCCTGGATCGTGCATCAGGGGATGGGGACTGCGGGAACACGCATGTACTTGCTGCACGTGGTGCGTCGCGGACAAACTCGCACGTGTGAAGGCTCCCCTGTAGATGAATTTGCATCAGCAAAGTGTCCACTGCTCTCTAAATGTGTGGTTGATTCCTTTTTCTACAGCCATCCAAGAGTGGATCCATAGTCATGTGATCCCGGGTTGCCCAGGGAAGATGCTGGCTGCCCTCGCTGGATTGGTGCAGGAGCACATGGGCGGGTCTTCTGGGGCGGTTCGTAATTTCAAGTGAAAGATTTTTAGTCACTATGTGTCTGACTGATCAATGCATTATATTTTGCATTAGAAGACCTATGCAGTCTCATCCCTGGTGTTCAACAGCCTATCCAGTATATAGATGGAAAGGAACTATTATGTTCTAAGAATAAATAATAGTCAGAGTTGGGTAATTTAGGTCTAGAGAGTAAAAGTCCAGACCGGGATTTTGTTTCAACCAACCAGCTGAGTACTCTGTGAATGTGACTCTTTATGCTCAACTGGTTGGTTGAAACAAAATCTTGGTCTGGACTTTTACTCTCTGGACCTGAATTACCCAACTCTAATAATAGTTATTCTCTTACAATATATGTTGCGCATTGCTAGCTTTTAGCACCATTAGCATGACATTTTACCATTTAATCCCACCAGCTGTACAGCCTGTTTTTAACAGCCGCTGCAACCCCTCTGAGTGGACGTAGTGACTCTGCAGCCTGGGCTGATGCTTTGCGTGCTGGGACAGAGGCTATGAGGAGGTGAAGGCCTGCTCTGTTATCACGTGGAATAATGGGTCGGCAGTTTGTCTTGTTTTTTTCCAGGAATGGAATGTATGTGTAATAGGATTCTTTGCTTTCCTGGACAAAAATGTGTTACTTGTGTTTTACTTTAATATTTTTTAAAACATGGTGCCATGAGCTGACTTAAAGTTACTCTAAGTGTTGTTTGGCTGTATTGTAGTCAACTTCATTGTCTCTTTCTTGCAGGTATGGAGGAGCAGATCCTGGTGACCGAACCATGGTAAGTTTGCATACATCTTTGAGCATGGTTCTCGAATACCCGGTTCTGAGATGACCCACTTTCCACAGCTTGATGCCCTTTACCCAGCGCTTGATGAACTGAGAAAACTTTCAGAGGCGCCCTCTGGTGGTGAGATGGCTATCTGGCAGGCTGCTGTGCAGGTAAGAAAACGCACGTCTTGTAAATTAGTGTTTTGTTACTGGGGATAAGAGGGAAAATGTACCTGCAAAACGTAATCATCATTTATAACCTTAGATTGACAATTACAAATAAATGCCAGCTGTAAACCATTACTGTTGTGTGCCATCAGTGCAGATGAGAGTAGCTTCTGAAGTGAAGGAATTTTATGGTACGTGGTAGGCCACGTGAAATCACAAAGTGGGAACAATGCATGCTGAGGCACACAGTGTGCAGAAGTCACCAACTGTCTGCAGAATCAACAGCTACAGACCTGCAAACTTCATGTTTCATGTGGCCTTCAGATTAGCTCAAGAACAGTGTGAAGAGAACTTCATGGAATGGGTTTCCATGGCAGAGTAGCTGCATCCAAGCTTTACATCACCAAGTGCAATGCAAAGCGTCCGATGCAGTGGTGTAAAGCAGGCCGCCACTGGGCTATTGAGCAGTGGAGACGTGTTCTCTGAAGTAATGAGTCACACTTCCTTCACATCCAACATCAGTGCCTGACTTCATAGATACTCTCCTGGACGAATGGTCAAAAATTCCTATAAACACACCCCTGAACCTTGTGGACAGCCTTCTCAGAAGAGCTGAAGCTGTTATAGCTACAAATGGTGGGCCGACTCCATATTAAAGCCTATGTATTAAGAACGGGATGTCATTAAAATTCATGTGCGTGTAAAGACAGGTGTCCCAGTAGTTTGGCATTATAGTGTATATACAGTACCACCCCCCATGTGGAAAACAGTGGGAATTTAAATTGAAAAAAGTGTAGCAACCCCATACTTATTAGAGCTGTGCTGCAGCAATACAGACACTATTCTACTTACAAACTTTCAACTTCCGAACTTTCAGACATATGAATGAAGAGGACTGTAAGTCCAAATTGTGTTTGTTGGGCTCTCGTTTCCTGTCTGCAACATCCTTTTTTTTCTGCGCGCCAATTCCGCCTAGTACAACTTCTGGCCACTACTCCCGCCGCGCAGCAGCGTAGGGTGTGTACTCCCAGCATCCTACTTCTTTGTACTTTCACATACCCTTAAAATGATGTTGAGTGACAACTTATGAACACTGCAAGTCACAAATGGCTGTTCGGAACGTATCTTGTTCGTAAGTAGAGCAGCATCTGTACTCCTAAGCAATTCCAGTTTCCTCTAATACTATAAGGACTTGCAGTTCAGCTGATTATAGTCCATGAATTGCTCATAGTTTATGTGTGTTTTATTTAGAAGTTGCTTTAGCCAAAAATGATGTACAAGTGAAAGGGCAGCGTCAGCCTGCCTCATGGTGAAATGTGAAATGACCATGGGATTTGTGTGTGTGTGTGTGTGTGTGTGTGTGTGTGTGTGTGTGTGTATGGGTTTGCCTAGATCACATTTGGGGACCAAATTGTCCCCAAATTGTAGTAAAACCTGAAATTTCCCTACTTTTGGGGACATCTTTTGAGGTCCCCATTTGCATAACTTCAGTTTTATAAAAATCTGTGAATGCAATCAAAAAAGTAAAAATGCCAAAAGTCTTGTATTTGGGTTGGTTACTTATGGTTAAGGTTAGGGATGGGCAGAGGTTAAGGGTGTCGTGAATGGGGATTATGTTTTTTCCCATAGAAATGAATGGACAGTCCCTATTTAGATAGGAAGATTACCTCATGCCATCTCAGGGTATAGGGCAGAATCCAGACCACCGGTCTAATTGATTGAATAGTAATATTAAAAAAACCCTAAATCTTTAAGCTAAATATAATGCAGTTCAGTGTGACTGGTTATTTTTTTCATGCTTTAATAGTCCCTGTTTTCTCCCTTCCCCCCCATAGAAAGCGGAGTCTGGGGCAGAGTCCACGCGTAGCCTAACGGCAAGGGCGGGTCGAGCCAGTTACGTCGCCGCCGAACGGGTGACGCTGCCGGATCCCGGTGCCGTTGCCGTGGCCTCGATCCTTCGGACAGTGATCGGCACTTTAGGCAAAGACAAGTAGGAGCGGCGGAGACGGCGGTGTTGAGGATGGGCTGCGATGGAAGCCCTTAGAGCTGGACCAATTTTACTATTTAGTGCAAACATGCAAAAGCATCGAATAATTTCGAGTAAAAGATCAGTGAAGGGAGATGCGATAACATGTCACCCTTCAGTTTCAAGTTACTATTACATCATGATCTTGTTTTAGCAAATTGGCAGCAGGTATTTCTCCCTTTTGGTAGCCTTGCATATAATACTGTTTTGCATTTAAATTTTTGTAGCAGGATATCAGTGAAGTTCTTCACACGATTGACCGGCTCAGTGGAACAGGATCCAGGAGAAAAGTCTCTTTGGCTAGTTCCACCTATGGTGTATGGACAGAATAAATTAGCAATAATGGAATTTGATTGCAGCCGTGAAACGAACCTGCATACTAAACTTACTAAAGTAGATGCTTTAATGTATTGAAGCTACAAAATAAATGTATTTTACAAAAAGTTAATGGTCATCTGCATTGTCATGAATGGGAGTCTGTTTAATGTTCTGTAAGGAATCCACTTGCAAAGTCTCCGCAGTTTCAGCAAAATGGTGGTTTATTGAACAGTAAAAACAATACAGTGTAGACATACACTTCCTCAGGGCATCACACTGATCAGTGGTTGACATACAAGGGGTGGATAGGGGAGGTCGTAGCAGTGTGGTTGTCCGTCTTCATAACCTACACCCTACCCTGTGTCATGCACACTTTCCTCTCCACATATCCAAGGTCCCTTTTCCGCTGTTCCCTTA
>JAABNY020000015.1:14978259-14994565 GCA_015164015.2 Brevimyrus niger
TCATTAATAGCTAACACTGTCTGTATTCACATGATCAACCAAGAACATTGGGGCATCTTTACTACTTTTCCTTACAGTTCCATGCAGTGCCTTGAGCTTATCCAAACTGTCTAAGACAGTGCCTTGAGCTTAACCAGACTGTCTTGCTGCGGATGATGGCATGCAGTACTACCAGGGTTTAAGCAAAGGGGTAATGCAATGTTTCACAGATAACCAGTTAGTAAGCACAGGTTGACACATTGCTAACAATCGACCAGTGCTGTTGAATTATTTTTTTCAGTGGGGTGTAATTAGCTGTCTGAAGGGAATGAGCAGATGTTTCCGTGTGGGCATACTGTCTCCACCTGCCCCTGCCTGTTTCTCTTGGGTGAAAAAAAACCCTGTTTGACATTTGCCTACTGGGGATTTTTATACTTTTAATTTTTCTAACACTTTTGCACTTAAAGCTGATTAAAAGGTATTTTTTTTAGGTGTGTGAAAAACTTTGTATGCGTGTATCTCCACTTTATTTTACCGGTCGTTACTATCCTCCCACCACTTTTGCATCGAATGTTTTTTTTTTTTCTTTGGTTTTATCTTCCCCCACCTCCGCGCTCGCTTCACTTCCTGCACCACAATCACACCGAGGCGAGCAGAAGGCTTCGTCTGGACTAAGAATCCACAACGGCTTCTCCGATACCAGCTGCTGGGGCTGGCTTGTTCTGCTTCAGGAGTCCCCTGGAAGCGACCACAGTGGGGGCCTGAGCCTGTCCTGTTAACAGCAGTCAGTTACGCACCTCGCCGGAGGGTCAAAGTACACCAAGAGTGCTGTAGGAATCCGTAGAGGTCACATGACATGGACGCTGTGGAGCTGAACCTCTAAGCCTGAGCAACAAGAAATTGACACCGGTAAGTAGCCTGTACAGTGATCAATGTACGGCATTTCTAAGCATGATGACTAACAGACTACAATCGCCACACATTACAGAATGACAGAAGAGCTTTTCTATTGTGTAATTATTAGACATGTTGGCAATGATTTTTTTTTTCTAAAGGAGCTTTATGGTTTCATTTACTTGCTCTCTTGCTGAATCAGCAGAAATTCACAACAGGATATGATTATAGAAAAGAGCAAATCAACGGTGCGGTCTGTGTGGAGAACAGAAATTCATTCTTATAATGAAACTACTGGGCAAAACATAGATTTACGTAACCTAGCTTCCTCCAGCGTTCTCAGCAGCAGTGAAGGATCCAGGTCTTGCAGCTCAGACTCCATGGACGCCTGCATCAGGCAAAGAGACTCCCGGGCAGTGGGGGAGTCAATGTAAATAAAAGCATATGGCGGCATTCTTTGCCCCAAAATTACGCTACAGGAAAGCAGACAGCAAGTCTTAAAAAATAAAGGAAAATTACCTATAGAACCTCAGTCGGAAGGGGGGGGGGGGGTCGGTAGGTAACATTGGTACATTACACCTCAAAGGCTGGCAGTCTCTCTGTCCCTGATGTAATAACTACCAATAATGAGGCAACGCGCCAAGAAAGTAATGTTTCTCCATTTTTAATGTGACAAAAGTGAATAATGTAACACCTTGGTAATAATGTAATAACATTATTTTATTGGCAAAATTAAAAAATTAAAATTATGTTATTGCTTTGCTTGCAGCAATAAAAGTCAGACCAAATTTTATTGGTTAGTTATTGGTTGCACATTTCCAACACACAATAGAATGTGCGATGACATTAGTCATTCTATTCTATTCAGAAAACATATTGTATGTCAAATAATGATTACATTATTTGAAGTTATTACGTTATTGGAAATTGTTACATCATTAGCTGCTACGGACCCTAAATGGAATAAGGTGAATGGAAAAAAACAGTCATTTCTGTAACATCTGTTCATTCTTCCGTCTTTCTCTTATAATCTTCTCCTTCTCTCCCATTCTTTTAGTCACGCTTGTGATCCCATCTCTCCCTAGATCAGGTAAAGGTTGCCTGTGGTCCATTCCTGTGTGAATGAGGTCCCTGACACCCTCTCTAGCTGATGGAGTTTGCTTGTAGCCATGTGGTGTGCAACTGGAGACCTGAGAGTGTCATGTCAGGTAGGACTGCAAATGTTTCTTTCTGGGGTTTTTTTTGTAATTCTTTGCTACTTCATACGTTGTTTAGCACTGAACATCCTGCATTATTTTGCTAGGCACAGGCCTCAGCTGGGAGACCAGCTCCACCTCCTCAAGGCCACGCTCCGTCTGCGAACACGACTATGACAACCGCATATCCGTCCTCCCCAAAATCGGTAAAGTACTGAACAGCAGTCGTGATGCATCAGGGGCTATGCCAGTCACAGTGCAGACCACAGCAATCATGTGACGAAGCTGACCAGTCACCTTAACTCCAAAACACTTCTTATTTAAAAACTCCATTATGGGTTTTTGTGGTTACAAAGAAAAAAAAATAACATCATTTACTCATGGAATTTTACAGTTTCCTGTCTGAGGTGATAAGAAACAATAGTTCTCTCATAAAACTGACGTGATGTTTTCTGCTAACCTGTGACATTTTTAAACTTTGAGTAAGTAAAACTGAGGAAAAGTACAATTACTATTGGGTCGTATTACATTATACTGGCAGCCTTTTTTTCTCCTGGGCGTGTTAGACACAGAAAGTCATGCTCCAGCACACTCACTCTTCCGCTACACATCAGGCAGTAGGCAGACATTCTATCAGCAGTGTCGTCAGGGTAACCAAGCCCACGTTTCCTCAAAGTCACAACAATGTGTTTTGTTGCACAGTGAGCACGTTCTTATTGGAGAACACACACCCTGTCCTGAGCCCGATGGTGTTTGTTTCTGACCAGTAAGTGTCAGAAAATGAAGGGTGTTTGCTGGAAGTTTGGGCTGATGAAAAGATCCAGGAAGAACTGGATGTGACACACAAAAAAATCTGAGGTATTTGGTAAAAAATAGGACCATCTCTTTCTGCCTGAATGAATAAAAATCACCACATTGCATATTAGATAAATCTGTTACAGGGGCATCGCATCCAAATCAACTTCAAATAAGCCACAAAATAAGGACATCATTTTCCATTGTGCTATGTGATACGTGATAGCACAGAGTGATGACAAAAGCCGGCTCGGGCCTGGAGGGTTAAGCGCAATGTGGGGAATGGGGAGGGGGAACATTGTGCTTGGGCATGGAACAAGGCAACCAGGCTTCTTAGATAAGGCCGGGAGCATTACAACACTGGCAGGTCAAAGAATGTACACACCAGCCAAAGAAGTTATGGGAGAGTAGGGTACCATGAAACTGAAGGGTCACACACTGCAAGTCTGGCACGGGACCAGATATTAGGCATATCTATGGTACGTGCCCAGCTAGTCCTGCAAACTGCTTCACGTTTTTTTTAAGTGCACACTTCCCCTGATGAGAAAACCCTGCAGTGCAGCATGCGAGACTGCAGCTGCATGTAGCCAGCAGGATGCGCCAGGTCTTGGGGACCGACGGCTGAAAGACAGCGTCACACAAATTTAGTGCTTTCATTTTTAAATGTTTCCCAGAGTGGCTCACTAATTATTAGCCCCGGTTGTCCTATAGAGCCTTTTTCTGGCCCAATTCTCACACTCATTAACCTCAAATGTGCAATGTGGGTTATATAAAAACATTTCCAGGGCAGTACGGAGGCTGTGGGTAGTATTATTGCCAACAGCCTCCAAGGCTCAAACACCTTGGCTGATTTGTATGTGCCCGTTTGTGTCTGGGAGTTTCCTGACCATTCTTGCTTCCTGCTACAGTCCACAGACGTGCAGTTATATGAATCGTTGCCATACCCACAGCATGTATACCCTGCACACGGACTGGCGTGTCTCCCCGTGTTGTATCTTATGTTGCCTGAGTTACACTCCAGCCCCCCCCCAGACCAAGATAAATGGCTAGTAAACGAATGTATGTCATTTGAACCAGCATGTGATGCATTTCTGGGAGGTTCTGCAGCAAGCATCTACACAGCATGTTATAGTGAATGAGGTGGGATTCCTACTTCATCTCATTTCAGTAAAGAGTAAAGAGTATAACCACCATTTGCAAAAATCAAAACAGGAGTTAGGATCAACCTGGGAGTAACCCACAGGATTGCTGATGCCATCTGCTGTGAGTTTGCAGGCATCGTTTCTTCTGTCACTCTTCGAACGTTCGTCTTCGAAATTCGCGTTCCTGTCAGGTTCAGCCAGCAGAGGGCGATCTTTCCAGATTTTCATGTCTTGCTTACCGCTGGAGTGTTTTTTTTTTTTATTCTGTGTATCTTCCTGTTTCAGAGCCGCAGCTCCTACCACCACCCCTCCCCCCTCGCCAGACATTGCCACAGGTGCCCGTGCCACCCCCTTTGCCCCCTCGAGGTATGTCAGTGTGCAGACCTAAGAGGTGCCACAGAGATGCCCATGTATTATAATTTCATAGAACTGACGTGGCACTCTCCCCTCACTCCCAGGGCTGGAAGCTAAGGGCGAGACTCGAATCAAGGCCAATGTGAACGTTCTGTCCCTCAACGTGGGTCGTCTCGTGGACATCAGCAAAGGTATGAGGCTTTGAGTCTGCCCCCTCCTTTAAGAAAGGGGAATTTACAGGGTAGCACATCCTGTCCCTAAGCTTACTTAAAATGTCACAGTAAGAATGCACCTCAAACCTTGATAAATATGGGATGGGTTCCTTGAGTCTGCAACACATCCTTTATATTGACCTATTGTATTAAATAATCATTGATATGCATATTGCTATGTATATTGGTATTAAGAGATATTTTAACCACTTTAGCTAAAATTAGGGTTGGAACACCAACGCTTATCTTAAAGCACATCATAGTTTGGGTTGCACATGGTTCATGAAGTTCTGCCTGCCTCTGTTCTTAACCACTGTCACTCCTCCGTTGGTCTGTCTCTCCTGGCATCCCCTTGGCCTGCCTTCCCGGGACTTTGTCATTTCAGCCAATGCCATCCATTGCACGCGGAGCCCGCTGTATTGCTCCAAGTGTAAAGCCGCAATGTCATCCCTGAGCAACCTGCAGAACAAGCAGAATGAAACGGTTAGTGTGGGCAGCGCGGAGTGGCCGCCGCGTGAACACAGCATGTTCCTCTAGATCAGGGTTCTTCAAATCTGGACCTCAATACCGATTCCAGGCCGTACTCCCAGGTAGTTAGTTTAATAATTTCTGATTCTGATTGGTCAAAGGCTTCACACCTGACTGACAGGTAAATGAAGGGCGGAAAACCAGCAGAGCTCGGACCTCGAGGACCGTGATTTGAATAACCCTGCTCTAGATACTTCCTGTACTGCCTGGCTCTACTTGATCTCCTGTCTCCTGTGTCCCTAAGCAGGTGTGGTCATGTGAGTTCTGTGGACAGGAAAACAAGCTCACTAACATGGACCCAGGGCTCAGGCACTTCTCCCGCCAGACTCTGCCCGGGAGGGACATTCTTCACCTGACAGAGGACGTTGACAAAGACTACATCAACCTGGAGGACATGCTAGTGGTCTTCTGTGTGGACATATCTGGGAGCATGAGTGTCACCTTTGAGGTTGTAGACTGTGTGTCAGCCAAACATTGTGTGTTTTTAAATTGATTATAAGGGACATTCACTACAGTCTGATTGGCTTCTTGTAGATAAACTTGCAATATAATTGGTCAGCATTTATATTTTTTACTCCAGTTATGCTAAAATCCTGACAGCATAACTTTAGCTAACACAAAAGAGAAATATTCAGTTTCACTTTGTTGCTGCAAGTAATGCCAAAAATATCCCCCTAAAACGATAACATTTTATCTTTATTAATATACAATGAGACAGGATGGCTTGTTGGTTCACACCTTCAGGGCTGGAGGTGTAAGTCCCACTTCCGCTATGTTGTGTTTTTCTGTCTTTGCTTTGTGTGACACAGTTGCAAAATGATTGCATTGATAGATAGGAAGTTGAATGAATAAATAAACGTGCTTCTTTGTCCACTTTAAGTATCTGCTTATGCATTCCATGCTGCTTATGCAGTCATGTGGCTGCACATGGACATGCAACTTACCCAGGTTTCCGTGTATATGGACATGTGACTAACCCCGGCTCCCATGTATATGGACATGTGACTAACCCCGGCTCCCATGTATATGGACATGTGACTTACTCTGGCTTCCATATTTTCCCTACAGGTTACTGCTGGCAACAGTATGAGGTCTCCCACATATGTATCCAGACTTCAGGTACTTTTCCATTATTTGCTTTCTAAAGCAATAAAAGTAAAAGTCCCTTGTTCAGGGCTCCAACAGTGGTGTCTCACTTCCTTCCCATCTGCTTAATTGTTATTTTCTCCAGGTAGCACTGTTACTGGGATTTGCTCATCTACTCCTGCACTCATTTAATGAATCTATAAACCTCAGCACAGAGAGGCCTTTAGTTCATGATAGTATTAGTAATAATCTTTGGTCTGACCTTAAACTGCTGTCTTTCCTACTCACGGGCAGAGTGTTCAGGACGCCCTGCAGAGGGCGCTGTCCTCATTGTTCCAGACATCGCCGCGCCGCAGGGTGGCTCTGGTTACGTTTAACGACGAGGTAAGTGAGCTTTCTCTGTCGTGATGCACAATGACATTTTAAACTGTCTGCTGCTCTCTGGCTGGCCTCTTAGTAGTCTATGTGGTGCTTTAAATATGCACCAATCAGCCATAAAATTAAAACAGGTAAAGTGAATAACAGCTTATCATATTACAGTGGCATCTGTCAAATGTGCCATTATAGATTAGGCAAATGAACAGTTAGTTCTTGAAGATGACATGCTGGACGCAGGAAAAATGGGCAAACGTAAGGGTCAGAGCGACTTTCACAGGGTCCAAATTAAGATGGCTAGACGTCTGGGTCAGAGCATCTCCATAATGGCACGTCTTGTAGGGTGTTCCCAGAATACAGTGGTCAGTGCCTATTAAAACTGGTCAAAGGAAGGCCAACAGATCATGGGCACCAAAGGCTCATTGATGTGCATGGGGAGCGAAGGCTAGCCCGTCGCGTCGATCCCACCAGAGAGCTACTGTAGCACAGATAGCTGAAAAAGTTAATGCTGGCTGTGACAGAAATGTTTCTGCATACATACTGCATCGCAACTTGCTACGTACAGGGCTGGTAGCCGCAGCCCAGTCAGTATCCATACTGACCCCCGTCCACCGGCGACAGCACCTACAAGGGGCACATGAGCATCAGAACTGGACCATGGAGCAATGGAAGAAGGTGGCCTGATGAGTCACGTTCTCTTGCATCATGAGAACGGCCATGTGCGTGTGCATCATTTACCTGGGGAAGACATGGCACCAGGATGCACTAGGGGACGAAGGCCAGTCAGTTGAGGCAGTATGATGCTCTGGGCAATGTTCTGCTGGGAAATCTTGGGTCCTGGCATTTATGTGTATGATTCTTTGACATGTACCACCTACCTAAACATTATTGCAGACCAAGTGCTCACCTTCAAGGCATTCCTTTTAGCAGGATAGTACACTCTGCCACGCTGCTAAAATAGTTGAGGGGTGGTTTGAAGAACATGAAAAAGAGGAGACTTGGCCTCCAAATCCCCTAGTTTTCCATCCGATTGAGCATCTGTGGGATCCATGGAGGTTCCACCTCACAATTTACGGACTGCTGCCAGATACCACAGGACACCTTTTTAGTGGAGTCCATGCCTCCATGGGTCAGAGCTGCTTTGGTTGCACAAGGGGGTCCTACACAATATTAGGCAGATGGTTTTAATGCCATAGCTGATGAGTGCAGCATCTCAAATCTAAATATTAATCAGATGTGAACACTAAGCTAAACAAAAGGCTCAACTGAAGTAACTTGAAGGTACAGGAGAATACTAGAAGTCTAGGCAAATACACACTAATTACATTTTAATGATACGTATTGCTGGTAAATTCTAAACCATGCTGATGGACACTCCTGATAGTAGGATTATTTACATGTGTAGAGTTCTGCTCTGGAATCCCCGTTTTTACATGCTTTCCACGCACTTCACAAGCTGACGTTTGCCTACAACAATCCAAACAAAAACACGCGGAGGCAGCTTCTGGCTCTGCGGCGTTTTTGCAGAGGTACGGATGCCAAGTAGGTGAGAGTTCACATGAAACAAGCAAAACATAGGAGGGACGGCATTCGAGAGACCGTGGGACTGCCAAGCAGGCGAGATCCTATCGGTGCCGGGCCTGGTCTGCTTCCTGCTGCGCTGAAGGTCGTCAGGTGCAAAACCTGTATTTTTGCACGTTCCCTCCCAACAGGTAACTGTATATGGTGATGGCACTGGGGTTCCGCTCACCTTGAGGGACTGGTCACTGGTGGACTTTGATTACCTAAAGGACCAGGGAGAGAAGTATTCCACTCCCCACTGCATCCTGGAGTCCATACATCCCCTCACCCAGAAGATCAAGGAGTGAGTTTGTCCCAGTGTGGCCCTCCCTCTGTGCCTGCCTGTCGTGTTTGGTGGGACATGCTGTCTCCTCTTCACCTCTTCATGTATTCATCCCAATATGTTTTAAGCACCCATGACGGATTGTCTCGTTCATTCTCAGATTGTCTCATTCATTCTTTTTTCTCCATCCTCATTCCTTTTCCATCCAGAATGCGAGAACATGGAGCCACAGCACTGGGCCCAGCAGCGCTTGTCTCCATAGCGATGGCCTCTCGATATATGGGGTCTAAGGCAATTATCAAGCTTGCATCTTCCCTAGCATGATCAGTGACCAGCTGATCTGTAATATGTCAGAGCCATACCTATTTCCATGGTTAGCGTTTAGTGGGGCTAACCAGTTTGTTCACTTCCTGGTTTCAGGTAATCATATGCACAGATGGGCAAGCTAACATCGGCCTGGGGGAACTGGAGCAAGGGTCCCTCCACACCTCTACTTACTCCCCATACTTCTATAGCCAGCTGGCCAAAGAGGCTGTGAACAATGGGTAAGTCTTGAAAACCAACACGGTAGCTAAGAGCTTCCTGTTTCCTATAACGTGGTTCCTCACAGCTGTTCATCTCATATAGGGTCATAATGTCAGTGCTGACCTTTGAGGGGACAGACTGCCGGCTGGCCGAAATCGGGCGGCTGGCTGACCTCACAGGGGGCCGGGTGAGTGAGAGCTCGTGTTTTTACAGGTTATCGTACTGCGGCCCTTTGTGAAGCCGCCATACCAGCGGTAATCTTTTTTTATCTCTTTTGCTTTGGGTAGCTACAGACTAGAGAGCTACTGTCCTAGTAAGATCAAACTTGCCCAAACTTGCTTGCTTTCGTAAATGACCCACAATTAATGGAATCCCTGCCTTTAATACATCATTTAGATATGGTTGGTTTGTCATTTTATCATCCATCCACTTACCTTTGGACCACCAATCTTGGTCAGGGTTACAGGGCTGATTTGGAGCCTAACCCGGGAAACACAGGCCATAAGGCTGGGGTGCAGCCCAGGCAGGATGACCTTTCCTTACATCAATATATAAACTACATGCAAAAATGAAAACTATGGCTAGCCTATTTAATATTAACAGTATTAATAATAATCTAAGCTTATTGTAGGTCTGTTTTATTTATATACAAGAAGGATCAAATATTAACTGTACAGTAACTGTATAAATACAAGACAGTAAGTACAATATCTAACAATAGTTAACAACACTGTAGGTAAAAGTACGTACTAATGACATATTAGAGGTAGAGTTTGTCTGGGTCTTGGGACTTTTCTGGGTCAGGCATGAATTTTGGGTCTGGTGCTCTTTTTGGGAAGGATTGTCATCATATTATATGTGCTTTAATTTTTTTGATAATCATGTGTATTGACTTGCCAAGACCATTTTTAGTCTGTTTCACAACAAAACAGGTCAGTGAAACCAACATTTAGTTACTCCCTATCTGAATGCAAGAAAAAGGTTAACAATGTCTACAAACTGGTTGCTTGTATAATTATTAAAAGGCCATTTTGATGATGACTTTAAAATGCTTCATTTATCATTAGCACTGCACATGTGCAGAAACTTCAGGAAATATTTATGTCCATTTACTGGAAAATTCTCTTGCATTATTTCCTCCTTTTGCAATGCATTCATTTGACAGTTCTAAGAACCACGGAAATAAAAGCCCAGTTGTGACGACATTTTATTGTGTTATAGGCCAGCGGTAGTTTGTTAAGATTTTATTAATAATAGTCATTGATAAAAGTCCCAGTGACCCTTAAAGTGAAGGAATCAGCAATCACTTAGCAATGGTCAACCCATGCAAGCCACTATGCTTAGGGTTAGGGTTCCTGCCTTACTCAGGCTCTCTGCTGTGGGGGACAACTAGAGAAGTTGTCCCGGACCCCAGCCCAGGTGGGAGGGGTTGTGTATCATGGGGGCTCAGCTTGTGCACATCGGGCCTGACCTCACTGCTTTCCCAGCTCTGGTCCAACCTCTGAGCTACAGAGGGAGCCTTTGACGTCTCCTTATCAGTTGTGGATGTTAGTGTAGGCCTGCGACAACTGGCTGACCTGGATGACGATGGCCACACCAGCAGCGATCCTACCAGAGATAAGCGATAGTATCACACACAAGCTGCTAGAATTACAAGAAAAAAGGATGCAAACCGGTGTAGGAAAAAACAAAAAAATTGCCCAGATATCTAACATCCTAGAGAAAGGAGATTTGGTTTATATGATGGGGTATTTTTTTTTATTAAGGCATGGCACTAATGCAGCAGCAGTGAATCTCTATTCATCATTTCCATGGCAGCATGGCTCTCCTTTCCCTTCCACTGGCTCACTCTCCCCCATGTTACACGTGAAAGTCCCTCCTGCGGTTACCTGATTCAGCGGATCACGGAAACTAATGCAGAAATCAAGCAAAATTAGATATTTGCAAGCGCTTGCAATTTCCTTCAGGAAAATTGATAAATAAATAAAGGGGTAAATTCCTTTTCACCTTCAGCTTTCTAGACACCTGAAGGTTTTGGGCCAAAATTGACTGGTATTTGGATCTGTTCATAATTCCCTCCACCTTGACTGAAGCCCCAGTTCCAGCTGAACAAACCCCCCCCAGAGATTTATGCTGCCCCACTCTGCTTCACTGTGGGTGTAGTGGTATTTTGCTGATGCACATTGTTGTTTTCGGAATTGTGGCCAAAAAGTTCAACTTTGGTTTTATCAGACCGTGGCACATTTTCCAAAATGCTTTAGGGAGACATAATGTATTTATGCTAAATTTAGCCAGACCTTGTTGTATTTTCTTTTTAAGAAAAAGTTTCAGTCTTGTGACCCCACCCCATAGTCCAGAAAATCCTACTAGACCAGCTTAACTTTATTTGTGGTTAATCAGAGTCCCTTTAATTGAGGCCAAGTGTGTACCAAAAAATGCTGCTGGCTGAGACATTGTAACGAGGATAGATGAATGTACACTACACAAACAATGGGCATTTTGGAAATTAAACTATGCATTTTCCTTTTAATATTTCACTGTTTTCATTTGCTGCAAATTTTGTAATGAGAGTTTACTTTACTAAGACTTAACTAGATGGAACAAAAATACAGTATTTCCTTTTATATGTGACTGAATCCATGGTTGTTGAATTCAGAAATGAAATATAAATGACTCTGAAATGTCATTGTTTTAAAAAAAAATATTCAAAGAAATTAATTATAGACCTATATGTGTTAAAAAAATCGAATGTGCAATGTTGTCATTTTCTGCAAATTTTCCACTAAAAAGACATCCCACAAATGGCAATTCTTTTACAAAAATTTGCTGCCAAATCAAATGTTTTTGGCCACAACAGCCACAAAAATCATCCCAGAAAACCCTTAGAGACTGACCATAAGTGACTGAGTAGTTAGGTCACTCACATTGCTTATGCTGTGCTTTGGAGACGTGAGGTTTGCATGTGAAATCTGTGCAAGGTGGCAGTAAGTGTAAGAATGGCGAAATACATTTTAGGAGTCTGAGGTATAAAATGCTGGCCATTTCATGCCTTTGATGGTTCACGAACTTTGGGTGCTCCTTTGACCACTGACACCCCCCCCCATCTTCTCTTGTCAACCCCCTTACAAGGTTAACATTGTGAACATCAATACAATATTCAACGAGATCCAGTCAGTGCTTGCGGATAACGTCATGGCTACCGATGTCACGGCGACACTGCTTTCAGCTGACGGCGTGTAAGTTTATGCTCTTTCTTCGGTTCTGATGTTACAGTAAACTACATATGAGATGATATGACCATCCTGTGTGAGTTGGGGGGGGGGACTTTGCAGGTTAGGTTAGGTGATCACATGGACTCCAATTGGAATCTTGTCTTTGGCAGCATGTTCACATGTTGCTTGGGTGCTTCATTAAGGCCTGTAATCTCCCGAAATGGTGCCAGGTAAACGGCCTGCCCCTGTGCTCAGATGCCAAGTTTTGCGCTCAACTGTACATACATGTGTCTGAGTCTGAGGAGAGCAAGACTGGATGTGTGAAAAGAAGCATTACAATGTTCTACTGTACATGCACTTATACAGATGATACAAACAGTAAATGAACCATAGTTTAATTTAATTTCAAGCTCACATATTTGCTCTGTTAGTCACCCTCAGCTATGAGTTATACACAGCTCCTCCAATGAACTGCCAGCTTGGAAAAGAAAGCAGGGGTCTGTACTGGAAGAAGCACCAATCAAACACCAGTTAACAGACAGGAAGCACGAAAGACCTACTTGTCCTCCTCATCCCCCCCCCTCTTTTTTGTCCTTCAAGGTATTTCCCTCATGAAGAGGGGTCGACACACAAACTGGTGAAGAAGCTCGGCAACGTGACGGAAGGTGCTGAGATCACATTCCAGTTTGCCGTTAAACCAGAGAGCATGGAGGGTAAATCAAAAACATTGTTCCATTCCCACAGGTTCCCACGCTGTCCGCATTGCCCTCAACCTCATACCTCAGAAGCCTTTGATCTGATGACAGAAAGGTGGATATGTTTCAGAAAACCTTTATCAGGTGTCATGGTCTGTCCTTTAAGGCATTTGGTACCTGGTACACACGGTGTGTTAAACAGCGGCTGAGCACGTCTCTGCGGTGTGAGGCATACGTAAAGCTGCAGTACCTGTGTTGGGCTCCTCGATGGGATATTCATTAAATCATCCTCTGCAAAAAATCATGCTCTTTTTCAGTATGTCATTCATCTCCGAGATGTGTTCTTTAACTTTCCTGTGTGAGTTGGGCGATGGGATGGGTATTGATGTTTTATGGACAGGGAGATCAGGGTACAAGACTTTCCAGTGGCCTACAATTAATTACTAATTACTAGTGAATTAAAGGCTGTATTTTCTGTAGGTAGAAAGGTCATATTAGGGACTGTGCTAGGTCCTTATTTTCATCCCGTGTATTTTCCATGTACGTTGGTCTGTTTACAGTCTACAAACATCCATGACCTCCCCTGGTCTCAGTTTAAATTAGGCATTACAAAGTAGAAACAAAGACTGCAAACCTGATACATACATTTCTGATGAACTTTTTAGCATTCTTGTTTCTGCTGCTGCAGGAATGACTTTAGATCAATCATACAATGATCATAGGGAAGCAGAACAGTATGACAAATTAGAATGTAGCTTTAGGATAGAGAAAAAAAACAACATCCATCCATGCATCTTCGGTACCCGCTTGTACTATTCAGAATCATAGGGGTCCAGAGTGTGTTCCAGAAGCTACGGGCACAATTCAGGGAATAACCCAGGATGAGGCACTAAAACATTTAGTTTAAAAAAAATTATTTATCATAACTGATTGTCAATGGCCAGTGTTTTGTGTTGTTAATGACTTGGTCTTTCAGAACAGCCCTGCAGTGGAAAAATTATTTTATTGTCCCCGTTAAACGTTAGCTTATGTATGAGCAGCTGTAGCTTATTCTGGCCTTGAAGCTGCGGAGTACCTTATTTGAAATAAAAATCATCTCACTTAAAAAGCTAGGAGGTTAGTGGGTGAAAGTTTAAGGCCTGGGGAAAATAGTAGGCTTGCCCTATTTTCAGTTGAGAGAGGGAACCTGTTTGTCAGATGCTGAGCTATTCAGACTCTTAAGGCAAGGTTTACAAGAAGAGATTACAAGACAAGGAATTATTGAGAAGGTGATAGTATTTAGGCCAGGTAAAGGTTAGGGAGTGTACTCAGCTGTTTTCACTGCAGTCTAAGTGCAGCATAATGCTGAGCCATTAAGAAATGTTGGGTGACGCTTTACATTAAGTGCACCTTCATAATGCTTTTATATTGCATTCATAAAACGTTCAGTGCACCTTCATAATGTATTCATAAAACATTCATAAACATCATGTATGCATACCTTAACATCCTAACATCCCTTAACAGGTGTAATATACATTAATAACAAACATTATAATTGTATAATCATGTAATGTTTGTTGTCAATATATATTAAAACTATTAAGTGATGTTAGGATGTTATGCTATACATAAACGATGTTTATGAATATTCTATAAATGCATTATGAATACTTTATGAAGGAGCACTGAATGTCCTATGAATGCATAATGAATGCATTATGAAGGTGCACTTAATGTAAAGCATTACCAAATGTCTTCAATTGGCCTTTGTAAAGACCACTCATTTGGTTTGGATCATTATGTAAACGGAAGGGAGTGACCACAAACCCCAGTACCTTTTTTTAGAGAAAAGGCATAGACAGGCAGTGCCATCAAGATGCATGATAGCAGTCTATCTCAGCTATGTGAAGTTTCTCTCTCTGTAGAAACTGTGGATGTCGAACAGCGGAGCAGATGAATGACCGGTTTTGATTTCAATTGCATTCTGGAGGCAGCGTAGCGTAAATGCAAACGTGCCTTTACGTGTGAACAAAAATGTGCTTTTTAATGCAGTATGAATACTATTTGACTAGTGGAAACTGGTTTTTGTTATATGGTATTGTATAACCTAAACATGAAATGCTTTGTTAATTTACAATTACAGTTAACTTAAGTGCTAAATTGACTGATGATTTGTGGTCATTTTTATTAGGAAACCCCAATTTTTAGATGGGTGAATTGGGGCTACTAAATAGCCCATAGTATGTAAACGTACACTGACATTTGAAACCTAACAAGGCAACCTGTTTTAACATATTGCCACATTTTCTGTCACTGGGTCCCTATGTTGGGACATAATTCCAAATTTAAGAGGACGTGTTTCAAGGAATGTTAAAACCCCCAACAGCCAAGTGGTGCTAACCCATTTGTCCACTGTTTCTCTGTATGTGTTTATTTGGGAAGTTTTTCAAAGGAGGGACAGGATCCCTTTCCAGCTGCAGCTGGACTTCAGGACACGGGACTTGCAAAGAGTGAAACGCATCATCACCGAGCAGAGAAGAGTCACGACAAGCAGGTGAAGCGGAGTAGTATTGCCGTCGTGTTGTATTACCCTTATTGATCCAGACAAAAGAGTGTGTGTTTGTGTGTGTGTGTGTGTGTGTGTGTGTGTGTGTGTGTGTGTGTGTGTGTGTGTGTGTGTGTTAATCTTCCTGCATAGTTTAGCATTAGGTTCTTTCCATGCACTTCTTTCCTTACCCACCATGCTTCTTCACATTTTTCTCTCACCTCTTCCTGGCGTAGCTGGGTATGGGCGGGCAGCCTGAATATGGCGGTGCTGGGGGTCCACTGTGCCCAATTCTGTGCCCGGCTGACCATGGAGGGACGAGTGCTGGAGGCACAGCGGCAACTGAAGGCTCAACAGGACCTGCTAAAGGACATCAGGTACCAAATAGCGCCATGAATAACCCTCAAATACCACCATGTCAAGGGAATCCAATGAACACATGCGACAATCTTTCCTTATTTATCCCTATGGCAGTGATTTACTTTCTGGGCATGCCTGTTTTCTGCATACATAAAAAAAGACATGTGCTGTGTCATTGACTGAGTGCATTCGTGTCTACACAGTGAACAGAGGCCCAGGCCGAAGGAAGAGAGCATTTATGGGAACTGGATCAGCACCATGACCATGATCTGTGAGGATCTGTCAGGGGCGAGCAAGGTTCGTTGCACTCGTTAACTACTCAAGCACTTGTTTATTCAAGTTTTTAACCATGAGGGAGAGGGCTGTAGTCAGCTATGAGCACACCAAGGTCCGGACCTCGGAAATTTTTTGAAAGCTACAAATTAAATTTGAAGCTAAATATTCACCTCAATAAAAATGGGCTTGATTAGGCTAATAATAATAATAATAATAATAATAATAATAATAATACTAATACTACTAATAATAAACAGCTTATGAAGACCCCGGTCTTAATAATGTGTTTGAGAAGAACCCCCCCCCC
>JAABNY020000015.1:15001111-15021117 GCA_015164015.2 Brevimyrus niger
CTTTTGATGTGATGATTAGGTGGGCCTTTGCTTCAGGACACTGGATAGAGCATTCCAGACTTGCTAAGAGTCAGGTCGACCGGGCCTGCAAGACCTCCAGTCTTACAGAATGATGAGACAAACAGGTGCTTAGGTACAAGGACTAATAAGGGCAACAAGTAACAGGTGTGGCTCATCAGGGCCACGTTAGGAAGAAGACATGAACGCCAGGTGTACATGATGGCCAGGATGTAACAAAAGTGTTACACAGAATTGATGTTCATCCTTGGCTGGGGGTAAAAAATCATACCATACTAAATCACATGGAAATGAGTAAGTCCACCAAAGGAAGGCATGTAAGCTAAGTACAGTAAACAGTCTCTCATTTAAGTAACAAACTGGCTCAAATAAATGCCACAAATGAGAAACTGAGCTGGCAAAATGAAAAGTAATAATAACAATAGTAAGTATATAATAACAGTATTCTATTATGATAAAACACACACACACAGACAAAAGCATGCACTGAGCAAAGAGATACAGATGTCAGTTTCTGTGCATGCTAACAAAGCCGCGAGCTACAACAGTCGTTCCGCTTGTTTAGTCACTGCTTATCTCACCATCTATTATGTTGTATTGAATACAGTGGCAAAAATATTACAAAGCATAACAATTCAGCTGAAATTTAGACATCAAATGCCATTAAATCCGATTCCTTTATCTTAAAAGAATGCAGTTTGACCTAAAATTAAATTATTGTGTATGATATTTAGGCATGGAGCCTATATGAAGTAATGAGTTAATTGTGGAGACAAGCCATTTAATTAATCTGTAACGAGATATTGGTTCGGTGTTTTGGGCTGATAGCAACTCAGGCAGACGCCTTGGTTTTCTAGATTTTGTTGTGTGCTAATTTCAGTTAATGGTTAATGGTAATGTTCAGCTGTGCAATTTATTAGTGGGATAACGTTACATTGTTATCTTGTGAAAAATGAAAGATTGATCTGCCGGCCAGATTTAATAAGAAAGTATAGATATGTCACAGGTCAAATAAATAAAATATTGTGCTATTCTGGTGGTGAAGAGATCATGAGGCAGACAGTAAAGTTAATTTTTAGTAGATTTATTGTGCAATTGTTAAAACAACAGGGGTAAAACAGTGAGTGTGAATACTGTAAACACACACACAGATGGGGGAGACAAAATGTCATAAAATAGCTTATATGGATGTTATTTGCCGAAAAAAATATATTTTAAGTTAAATAATAATTTGCGTTAAAACATAAATGATGGAGCGTTACATCGGTTTTTATTCCGTAGAAAACCAAATACTGATTTAATTATAAATTATAAATAGGTCAAATTAATAAAATATTGTGATGCTGGAGTAGCAAAGGCATCATAAGGTGGACTGCAACGTAATGATTTTAGCGGACTCTTAATGCGCAATAGTCGCGGCTATACGCGCTCGGAGCACAGATAAACGAGTAGGAAGCCAGGAGTCGGGGAACACGGGGAAAACGAACGGAAACGCGGACTAAATACAATGAACTAATGACAACAATCAGGAACAGCTGGTAAACAGGGGAAATCCACACTGGGTTAACCAGGGGGCGTTGCACACACCATCGAGGCATGACACAATATTTATAAGGGCAGCAGTGAAACAGCAAGCAAGAATAAACTCACAGACAGACTGGTGGTCACTAAAAATATATATATATATTGGTTTGGCAGCTTATAAGAACTTAAAAAAAAGAAAGAAAAGAAATGCAGATTAAACTTTTCTTTACTTTCACTTCTGCCTAAGTAACATTTATGTTCTTTTTTTAAACAGGTGGAAATGTGGGCAGGTTCTCAAAAGGCACCAAGTGAGAACCAGCACTAGCACCAGCATTGGCTCCATGTTGGTAGAAACGAGTCAAGTGACCCTGGATAAAGACTCTCTGGGCCTGTGCTGTATTTCACCCAGGGGGAAACTGTCAACTCGGCTCACAAAGTATGGTACTTTTGGTACTTTCGCTTTTCCATTGACTTCTGGTCGAGTGCCAGTACCGAAAGTTCCAGTACCAAAAATGCCAAACCAACTGGGTTACTTCTTTGGTACTTCAGTACTTTGGGGTGGGACTTGCAAATGTATTTGGTGTCAAATGGTTATGCAAATAGCCTGCCGCTAAAACACAAAATACAATCAATCGCCATATTTAATCACCATATGGTCGGATGAACAGATCCAGCGGGATTTGGATGGCATGACTCAAAATAAAAAAGTATTTGCCATAATAGCAAGCCACTTGGAAGAATTGGGGCAGACGCGAAACACAGAACAATGCTGCTTGAAAATCAAAAAACTTAAGCAGGACTACAGGACAGTGAAGGATCACAGTAACAAGAGTGGCGCTGACAGGAAACCCAACACATGGTTTGACGCACTGTATTTTGGGCCTCAGGTACAGAGTTGTGCTTCAAGAAGCTGGTTGGCCGAGCTTCTAATTATAAGAATCAGCAACACCAGTCTCAGCATGTTTTCTATGTTTGAATTCAGCAAAAGAAATAGATTTACAGCCTCTGAGTTGAATTAGTTAGATATTGTGGAAATGATTTTAGAAGGCCCTAACTAATAGGGACAAGAAAACTGACTGGTACACCGGCAGGGCAGGATGACCTAAGGAGACAGATAAAGGGAGCAGACAGAGAGACGGCCCTCACGTATTTTTGGCCTTCTAGTAGGACAAGTACGAACCAGCTAACCAGAGCAAATGTCGAACATGTGGTTGTCACGTAGAAGGAAGGCCCTGAGAATGGGGGGAGGGCGATCCCCAAAAGGGTTATAAAGGGACTGAGCTGAAATGTATGGTTGAGCCTCTTCCTGTACAATGCATGTCGGATGGTTGCTCTCGGATTGCAATCTGTTGGATAATAAACCGGTGAAATGCAGATTCTCCACGTCTCAGCTGTGAATCCCTTCTCATCACCGGACCTAGAGGGGATGGCGTACACCAACAATATACCGACTTCAGGTGGTCCTGGAGCTGATGGTACCAAACAGACTGTGTTGCTGTGCAGCCCCTGAGTTGTATTACCCAGATATACTGCTTCTAGGTAGCCCCTGACCTAAACAAACCAAACATGCCAATTAGCTTATTAGTTTGCAGCTGCTTCACGGTCACTGAACTGAGATTAAGCTAAACATATATTCTGATTGGTAGCCCCATTTAATCAGTCAGGCAGATCCCATGTAAACAGCATCATGGCCAGGATGAGTGGAGTTAGTCAACTGTAGGCATAGAAATAATCAGGAAAATCCTAAACTAATCAACTAAAATATTGTAACTCAAGTCCTAAAACACATAAACTGGAATCTGATGTAATTTGGTTTTGCCTAAATGGGCAAGTAACTTTTCAAGAGAGCTCAAAAGGCCATTTGCGCATTCAGAGCCTTTTGCGACCCAATCGCTTTCCATCTATGACGTGACATACGGCGTGTTCATGAGTCTTATTAAATTTGGCCAGCAGATTGATCCTTGTTTCCCATAGAACAAAAAATGGTCTAATGTTATTCTGCTAATAAATGCCTGAATATTAGACTGAAGTAAATCGGTTATAGATCGAATTTTCCAACGCATGAATATGGATAGGGCAGCAAAAATGTATTCATTAATGCATTCAGTTTAAATGGAGTCAAATTTCTTGCTCATTTTCTGCTCTGCTACTTATATCTGTTTTCTACACTTCTGCATAACTGCGTAAATGAACCGATAAATGCTTTTGACAAGATACGTCAGCTGTCACGAAGAGCTCATGTTTGTGTCATGCAGCCTTAAGTACTGTGTTACTGATTCATTTTACTTTTAACCGCAGATTTTAATTGGCCTCATTCTCTTATGAAAAAATCAACATATGCCTGATAAGGAACACTTTTTTTTTCAGCTGTAAATAACATGTTGTACCTGTCAGTCAGGCAGGTTTGTCAGATTCCTGGGGTTAGGCGGAGTCTGGTCAGTACACATAAACAGGCATGCCGTCTCCGGCTTCTCATTTGCCTGTGACCACAGACGTTCCCTCAGCACGCTCCTGAGCTCCGGCTCCAGCTACAGCAGACTGTCCCGACATCCTCGCAAGGCAACACCTAGGAGACCAGACAGCGCTGAAAGATTCAGGTAGAGGGCTGCTGCCTGGCTCCTTATGCTCAATGTTAAGTCTGAAAAATGCAGTTTAACATGCACTTCAGACATGTAGAATGTGCTTCATATGCATTTCAGTTGTTGACGTCAGTGACAAGGTGTTTTGCTGTGTTATTTCTTATGGTTGTTTCATGGATAAATGTCTTGCACATCCATACGTCCATCTGCCATAACTGTTTATTTAGTACAGAACCATACTGTCTTTGACACCTCATAACGTCAAATATAAATTACCATGTAACTCCTGCTGCCCTCTCTGCTAATGATTTGGCTAAATCGCTTCAGTGCGAGTGCAGTGCGCTGCACACAATTAAATTGCATTAATTGCAGGCGTTACAGCCATCGGGGGTGCACCCTGGCACTATGCTGCCTGGTTGTTCACAACTTCGACTGTAATAAGCAGTTAGAAAATGGATGGTTGTAGGTGCTGCAAAGAAGCCCCGGTCACGCCTGTTTTGCTCCGTCTGTCTGCTTAGGATGGCCCTGTCGCAGAGCTTCCTGTCTTCTGAGCAGTTCCAGTGCTCTGTTTGCCTGGACATCTTCACCAACCCTGTGACCACCCCATGCGGCCACAGCTTCTGCATGGTCTGCATCGGAAGGTACTGGGATGAGAGCAGAACCTGCCAGTGCCCTCTGTGCAAGGAGATCTTCCAAAACAGACCCGACCTGCACATCAACCGAACCCTCAGGGAGATCACTGAGCAATTCAAAGCTGCGGCGGGCTTTGGGGCTCGCAGACGCAGCCGGAGTGAGTCCTGTATGAGCCTACCAAAGCCAGACGAGCTGGCCTCTGTTGTCTTTGCAGAGGCGCGGTCCCGTCAGAGACCATCACATAGCCAAGTTGTCGACAGCTACATACTTCCGGCCGTAGCCCCCCCGGTCCCAGACGAGGCCCAGACGCTCCTGGCTCAAGCCTCGGGTTCTCGGTTGCCTCCAAGGAGGTTCACGTTGGGCGGGCCAGACTGCCTGCATACAACACTGAGCCAGAAGCACCAGCGGTGCATGGAGCTGCTCTGCAGGAATGACCAAATGTGCACCTGTGAGAGATGTGCAGAGATGGAGCACGCAGACCACGATCTCGCCTTCTCTGAGAGAGAGGGGCTGCTTAAAAAGGTGCACCTTTACACATACCCTTCATTAAAAAAAACATAGTTACTGTTTTGTAGTGATCATTTTCAAATGTCCTGAACATATATTTCATAAGGATTATAAAAATTATAAATTGTAACATTGTTGTCTATAGCCTCTGTTAGGAATAACCAACAAAGAAATCCGGGAGATGATCCAGGACAGGGTGAAGAAGGTGGAGGAGATAAGAACATCCCTGATGGACATCAAAGTAAGCACACTTCTTAAGATATCTTAAAACCCATTGAACACTGATGCATTAGAGAACACTGGTTCACTCAGATGATTATCAGTAGTTCTGCAATCCAACAATGCTGGAAATCAGATCACCACACAGTTATGAGCTTCTCATAAAGGGGGGGGGGTGTTCATATTTTACTGAAAGTACTTTTTACAACATTAATACAGAAGTTGATTTGATGTACTAACAGACATAAGCAGTATAAAATTCAATTTTAATATATTTATTAAAATTGCCCCCACCTTCCGGCCCATCCCTCATGTTCCTGATCAGGAATCTACGAAGACAGAAATGCTGGGCAGCCTGCAGGTCTTCAGCACCCTGGTCAGCTCTATCCAGAGGAGTGAGGCTGAGCTGCTTGAGATCATTGAGATGAACCGCCAGGTGGCTGAGCGCCAGGCCGTGGGCCTGATTCAGGAGCTGGAGGACGAGATCGAAGAATTACAGAGGAGGGGTTATACCCTTAAGCAGCTCCTGCCCTCTGAAGACAATGACTTTTTGCTTGAGGTCAGACAGATTTCTTTTGCTGATTGATGTGTTGTGGCAGTTGCTTTTAAATTGGTGTTTCCCAATACGGTCCTCGGGGACCCAAAACCAGTTTGAGTTTTTGCTCCTTCCGAGTTCCCTGCTAGACAGTCCACATTTTTGCTTCCTACTGGGAGCTGGGAGGGAGTGAAAACGTGGACTGTGGGTCCCCAGAGACTGGATTGGGAGACATTGTTTTAAACTGTTTCTGCAAGACATGGTAGAGCATTTACCAATTAGGATTATTATTACAGTTAGTCCATGAGAGTCTTTTATATCACTGAAGAGGGAACTTCTGAATCTTTCTGTCCCTTAGTTAAATGTCCATTTTAAGGGGTAATTTGCTTTTGGCATCATAATGTTTAAAATATTTGTTTTGCTGTGAAACTTGACCAGCTTTGAAACCCCCCACAGGCTAAGGACTGGTCCAGCATATCAGTGAACCCTGACATCTGCGTTGTAAAGGTACACAAGATTGTTTCAAGGCTGGTGGAGCGCTTTCAAGAGGAGCTGAAGAGGCTCCCAGAGATAAGTAAGCTTGTGATGCATTTAAAAATTTTACATTATAAATCCTCCCAAAAGACGTGGCCATTTTGCCAAAGCTTAACCTGAGATTCACAGTTAAAAGACATTCAATATTACGTTTGAAGTGTAAGCTGTAAAACCTGATACAGATAAACAGGTGTGTCCAATAATATTTAATTTATAACACGCCTGATGGCTTCCTTCCTGAACTGTATCTCGGTATAGAAGGAATGTGTCAAAATAAGTGTGCAATAGGTCACGATTTACCAGTTACCAGTTACCTTTGTTCCACATTGTTGCATGCATCTCCTCTTGGCTTAAATCACAGCGTGTCTGAATATTGGTTGCATGTTTCTATTTGTCTCTGCTTCTTAAAAACCAGATGCACTATAAACATGAGTTCCTGTCAGTGTGAAATGTTGTCTTAGTTATAGCTACGCTTTCTCTTTAAACAGGTTTACGGGCTACAGCAGACTCCTCCCCACTGACATCACAGCCAAGTAAGCCAAAGTGCCAGACAAGACAGAAACTCTTTTCATCTTCAAACTGTCACCATAGTTTTTACCTCAGGAATGTCATTAGAAGTCTCTCTGTAATCTTTCTCATAACAGAAGTGATGTGGTAGACAGGATGTGTAAATAAGGAGTCCGTGTTTTTTTTTATTTCAGAGGCTAAGAAGATCCAGGAATATGCAGGTCTGTATTCTTCTGTCAATCTCCACTAGTTGTTTTAGCGTTTTCTGCTTTAAGCTCAGACGTGACTTTACTCAGCCCTTGTTTGGCTTGTTGTTAAATCATCATGACATTCTGGAGTGTGAAATGTTTTTCATGAAATCAGCTAGTTATTTTATAAAGCACCTTTACAAGTGAAAATATTTTAGGCTTTGCTTTCTGAGAAAACGCTGAAAATGACTATTTACATGCTGTTTCTCTGATGCTTTTCTTCTTAAAGTGGATGTCAGGCTGGATTCCAGCACAGCTCATCCCCGGCTGATCCTGTCTGAGGACAGGAAGCAGGTGTGGTGCGGAAGCAAAACCCAGAGAGTCCCCGACTACCCGCAGAGATTCAACTGCATTTTCTGTGTTCTGGGCCAGGAGGGCTTCACGTCGGGTCGGCACTACTGGGAGGTGGAGGTGAGGGGCAAGACTGACTGGGATTTGGGTGTGGCCAGTCAGTCTGTAAACAGAAAGGGTAAGGTCACAGTCCACCCTAGCCATGGTTTCTGGTTCTTAAGCCTGAGGGATAAAAGCAATTATGGGTTTCAGACCAGTTCATCCAGCTCCCACCTGAGACCCCAGAAAATAGGTGTCTTCCTGGATTACGATCGCGGCCAAGTCTCTTTTTATAATGTGGAGGCTAAATTGCACATCTACACTTTCCACGGCACCTTCTCTGACACCATCTACCCCTTCTTTTGCCCCTGTAGCAATAAATCGGGAAAGAACGAAGCCCCTCTTATCATTACCCCCATTGTAATGATAGAGTGAAGTTACACTGAAGTACATGTTTACACTTAAGTCTTGAACTTCACACATAAATAGTACTGTATATTTTTACTCTATACACACGCCTATCATAAAACCAGATAATGCACTTTGAGGGGAAATGCTTTCTGGTTGGCAATTATTTCTGCTATACTTTGAGTAATGAATATAAATGAAAATATTTATTGTAAATAAGTCAACACAGAAAACACTGAAATAATGTTTTGAATCTCACTCTCGCATTGTACTGCAATATATGTTCTTTTTCATTGTTTCCTGTATATAGTTCTTAACAATGTTTGATAAAATCTCTCTTTTCCTGGCTACTCTTCAAAGGACTTCAAAACTGTTATAGTCACTGTAATAATCTTGATCAAGCCTTCTTATAATGTAAAATATTATACATTTATGCTATGTTTATGGTTTATATATATATATTTTTTTTTTTTTTTACCTGATTTTTACTGGGTTATTGTCAAGTCCAACAGCCTGTGAACCTCCGCATGTAGAATCCAACCTGGTTTCCAAAGAACCGGTTAATTAACTGCATTTACTGGCACTGTACCTTAAATACCATCATACCTATTATCAGGTTGCAAGGTATCATGAGTTTCACTGAGCTGAGCAGTATCTTCCTGTATTCTTGCTCATGTGTACCCACTTTGAGTACATGTAGTAATTTGGTTTTGATATTTTCCTCTGATCGTGTTACAACTCCTGCCTGTCTTCGTGGTTTTGATGTTTGGATTGTGTTTTGTGGCCCTTAATAAACAAATATGGACCCAGCAAATAAACCCAGATCCAGTTTATCACAGTAATGGGTGAGGGGAAGACACAATTAAATTACGATTCATTTTAGCCATTCACGTTTGGGATAAAAGTGAGAAAAGCATGAAATCAGATTAATCTAAATGTTGATTATTATTTTTTTCATATGCTCTTCAGTGTTCCAGTATGTTTGTTTTCAATGCAAGTGCTGCTTTGTAAAACTTCTGGATTTCTCAGGGCAATAAAAATATCACAAAAAATACTTAATAACCTAAAAGAAATCAGGCAACAAATCTGTTTATAAGAGTGTACCAGGGTTTTGTTTCTCAGAGGGTGTAAATATATGTTATAATTAGGACGCCTGTAGTTCAGCTCTCTGGTGTAAAAAACAAATGAGGTTCTAGAACATCCTATCCCAATGAGACTGCATTGATGTCCTCAGCACCTATCCCGATAAGACTGCATTGATGTCCTCAGCACCTATCCTAACTAACTGCACCTATTGCAGTTTTTCTCGATTGCTTTGACACATTTCATGAAACAGTCATGAAACAATTCATGCATATGACACAACACTGTGGTTTAGATGTACAACCATAACTTCCCCAAAACAATTAACTCATGTACCTAAAGCAAATAATTCTGTCAATAAATTAGTCAGTGCCACCAAGAGTACAATCAGCAATGTTTTAAGCATGAGTCAAAATGCTAAAATATATTGTCAGAACGTCCGTGTAAGCTCCTGAGCTCCACAATTCTGAATAAGAATAATTTTCCACGTTCTCATTGTCCCTGACTGATCATTGTTCTTTAGCAAACTGATACTTATTCATGTTAAAAACATCAGCAGTTTCACCGTTGCAAGGGTATACTTTGCAGTATGTGAAGTTCACTGGTAAGAGAAAGCACTCATATGCATGTGTACCTTTTTCAGATCTCAAGACAAAGTATGATAGCAAACAAGTAAGTCACACGGTACTATATAAAACAAAAAGCAGTTGTGGCTAGTTGGCGCTCTCCATCACTTAACTGGCACACCCCTTCATACTTCATGTCTCCATTGCTAACTTGGTCCCTCCGGCTACTAAATTAATTGGCACCCTGTCCTGCCTGGTTTACAATACTAATTTCTAACTTGAAGCACACATTGCGAACTGCATCCCTTTGTGTAGTTGATGTTCAACACTTCTTGGAAACATTTAAACAACACTAACGCCAACATTACATGACAAATATCACACAGTGTTCACATTTACTATAAACATAAATACACAAATACATGTACAGTGGTACCTCAGAACTCGAATTTAATCCATTCAGAACTCCGGTTCGAATCCTAAAAAGTTTGATTTATGATCAAATTTTCCCCATAAGAAATAATGGAAAACCAATTAATTGGTTCCAGGCCCCAAACAATTACACCTAAATATATATTTTTTTTAGCATTTAAACACAAAATGAACCAGATAAAACAGGAAGAGCATATACTCTACTAAACATATCTACGCACATTTATCAAAACAGCAATTTGTAAAGAAAGAAAATAAATGTATCCAAACAATGTGTCATGCCCAAAACACCGGCTCCTTCCATGTACCATGCCCCCTCGTTCAGTCCCTGCTTGGCACGACAGTATTATTATAATGAAATGTATTAATAGTTTATCATTCATATTAAAATAATAAGAAATCTTTATTTTGAAATGTATTTCATTATATAATAATTACTGTCTATCATTCTCTAAATGTATTTTTACTGTCTAAATATATTGTGGTGAATGGATAAGATCGTCCAGACTTAAGAAGGAAATCAGCCACAGTTAATGTGGAGAGAGAGGGGATTGATCGTTGCCGGTCGCGGTCATTAGGATCGCCGCCGGTGAAGATAGGTAGGGGGTGGAACAGATAGTTGTCGTGTGGATCTATTAGGGCGACACTGTTGCCGGCGGGGTAGATTACAGCTAATATAGAAGGGAGGTGGTCCCCCGTTGTGTTTAACTCCCGGAGTTTAGTTAATCAGACCCCGTGGGTGGGTCTGGAAGAAAACGTGTTCTTTTTAAAATTCTTCGTGTGTGTGTGTGTGTGTGTGTGTGCTTTCAGGAGGGTCAGCCGATCGGGTTTGTGCAATAGGACAGGCTAGGGGAAGGTTGGATGGGATGGGGTACGCTGCCGCCTCGGAGGGGGCTGTTTAATATAATTGCATGTGAAATTACGATTCCTCTTGATTTGCTGTACTTTTGTGAGTGGGGTGTGGGTGATCCTATTGACTTGCTGTGTTGCACACTCTGGTGGCGGGGTGACAGCCCATTTGCCTGCTTGCTGTGGTTGTATTGTGCTAAGGGTCGGCTGACTGGAAAAGAACTAATTTAAATAAAGTATCTGATCCCTAAATTGGTGGCGTGTATCCCTTGGGCTTGCTGGGTGGGTAGTCGGTGCCGAGTGGGTTAAGACAGTGAAAGGATATAGCCTTAATACCCACAGAGGATTATTACAATATGTATTTAGCTAGTGTAAACATGCACGATGCTATCACAGCAAATGCCAGGCTGAGACTGAAGCTTTAACCTTTCCACTGAGAGACGGGCTGTGTGACTAATTTCCTCGGGCTTACAAGTTATCTTATTTCAGCATTCACGGTTTAACTTCAGATCAAGTTCTAGGTAATATTTTTCTCAAACTGGTTGGTTCGACTTTTAAGAAATTTGATTTCTAATGAAACTGAGGTACCGCTGTATTAATTTACAGTGCAATGCATGGCAAATCATGCCGATAATTGCATAATTAGTTCTGCTGACCAACCCCACGTCGTCACATTTATGGCAGCAAATCGCGAACAGTGGGTGGGATCAGAAAAACGAAACGTTCGCCTTGACCCTGCACCGGTGCTGCGCGTAAATGATTCATGGCATGGAATATATGCACTCTCCGGTTTTAGCCTATAGGCCTACAATGTTTTCAAAAGCAATACTATTCAGGCATTGTTCAGTCATAGCGAAAGAATCCATAGACCGACCGGGGTGGTTTGTTGTAATTTCAAAATAATGCGATATTTCGTATTACTTTAATACTACAGAAGCATATGAAATCAACTTTATTTGCACTGATTTGCACTCTCTGCCACCTGCCCTTACTTGTATATTGTATTTATGTATGTATTTATGTTCTCTGCTTGAGGGTTTGTGGGAAATGTAATTTCAGTTCTCCATGTGTTCTGTACATGTGGCAGAATTGACAATAAAGCTGACTTTGACTTTAAACTTTGTAAGCGTTGACCCATTTCGCTACACTGCTTGTATTTATTTTTTGTGGCAGTACATCAGCCCTCTCCTGTGGTCTGTACTACGAAGCAGGGTTACTGGTTTATGGGGGTAACTTGTTGGATTTAAGGTACCACAGTTTAAATGGACTCGATATTCGTTCACTTACATTTTCCACAGACTACCTTAAATCCGTCAAGTTACCCCGATAAACCAGTAACCCCGCTTCGTAGTACAGGCCATTGGTTCGGTGGAATATCATTCCTGTATGCATGCGCCAACTGCGACCGTCTGCGTCCACAGACTAGCGTAGTAGACCACGAAAGTCCGCACGCGCCACCATGCGCGGACCGTAAGCGCAAACGAAAAATGAAGCGTCGCTCTGAGTCGGGAGGAAAATTCAGTTAGATACAATAAACAGCGACCTCTGGTGAATTTCAGCAACACGAACTATAACAGCAACTACATTACCATAATATTTTGTGTACACTATTACAAATGTATGTTGGTTTAAATTTTGTTAACTAAAAGTAAACTAAGCAATGTCTAGACATTGTGGGTATATTACGTTTATGTTTTACAAATATATTTTCACATATGTGGATATGAATAGAGACCATTTGTGTGGCAACCATTGGAAAAAATAACATGCTTGCTTCTGTAACTCTGCACTGTGTTTATGAGTGAACTGGGCAGGGCGGGTTCATTGTTTTTAATTCAAAAAGAACAAAATCGTCACCCTAGGTTGGGGCACTGAGGGGTTATGACAATAAGGGTTGTTACCATCCCTTGCCACTTACCACGATTATGATGCTGAAATACACCAATACATGTACAGTTTGAGAGCCAGTGAAACAGAAAACTACATATGTAAACATGAGGATACTAAGTTTATTTTAAACACATGCAAAAGAATACAACAGAACAAATAATCTGACTTTGGTAACTTATTTACAAATAACATTTAGCTTATGGGACGACATGCTTTCAAAATGTTCCCAAATAATAGAACTTTTCCTCATTCCGGTAGGTTCCATTACTCAACACTGAAATCCAACAAACTAGTGAAACATTCTCCCCACAGCAGTGATGTTTTGCTTCTTTATATTCAGACCAACACCACAATTGTGTGGGTCATGTGATTCCCCGAGAAACAACATGCGCTTCGATAAGGGGCTTCGGTTGCAGTCATCCTCTGTGCATGATGCATGCTCTGGAACATCAGTACTGCCTGGGTCATCGCTAACCTTAAGTCTGGGATAGCATATACATACATTGAATTCAAGGGTTTAAGATGCCACATGAAAGGTATACAGTCAGAGTATAATCTGCAGTGAAATGCACAGTGGTTAGCTCCATAAAAAAATCATAAAAGCCGTACACCAGAAAAGGTAACAATGTGATTTATAATATAATAAACAAGGAATTGGGAGTTATACAGAAAAAAAGACCAGAGATGTGAAGTGAGTTCAAATAAAGTGTGAGATACATAAATAAGGAGCAAATGTTAAGCTCTAACTAAAATTAAATATTTAGTAATCTGATGGCTTGAGGGTAGAAGCTCCTTCTGAGCCTCTCAGCTCTTTCTGAGAGACAGCAGAAACACTTGAAGTGGTAGTTGTTTAGAGAGGAATGTGTCCCTGTTGGTTTTGGCAGCTTTGCTCCTGCATAGCCTGAGGTGTCCTGCAGGGAGGCCAGGTCAGCTTTGCAGATGCCTTCAGCTGTTCATACCACCCCATGCAGAGCTTTGAGGTCCAGGGCAGAGCAATTACCACATAGGGCTGTGATTTCCCTAAGGATGCTCTCTTATGCTCCAGAGTAGACAGCATCGGGAGACCTCGAACCTCCTCAGCTGCCTAAAATGGATGGCCATTGCCGGGCTTTATCTGATTCTGTATGTGATTGGACCATGTGAGGTCATCAGTGATACAGACTCCAAGACACCTAAAGCTCTTCACCCACTCGCCCGGTACCCTTTTGATGTTGAGAGGACTGTATGCACCGGCCTGTTTTTGCCTAAAGTCCATCCTCATCTCCTTAGTCTTACAGCTATTGAGCAAGAGGCAGGTAATCTGACGCCATTGTAGCAGACTAAACAAATCATTCTTGCAGACATTCTCATAATTTGTGGCAATCGGGCCAGTCACAATTGTGTCATCCATATATTTCACTATTTTGTTTAAGTTGTGCTTGCCTGTACTATCATGCTTGTATGAGGAGTACAGCGGGGAGTTCAGTACACGGCCTTAAGGGGGCACCAATATTGAGGGTGATGGGAGCTGAAGTGCAGGATCCTTCCTCTACCTCGGGGCTGCCTGTGAGAGGAATTCATTAGCAGAAGGATGCATTTTGAGTTTGGAGGGACTATACATGGTATTGAAAGCTGAATATGGTACTCAGCAGATGCCTATGGAGCCTTACAGCTGGCACTGAGAGGCCAAGGAGAAGCTTTGACCCCCCAGGACAATAGGATCATTAACACCACTGATCGAAAACCAAAATAAGTTATGACTGCAACCAGCATTTTTAATACTTAATCATATCTTCTTAAAACATTTATTATTACTTTCATATACTTCTTGTTTCCATATTTTATACTTATTTTGTTAATTTAGTTATACCTTGGTTAATTGGTTAAACCTTGTTTATTGCACAGTGAACAATAGCAGCAATTTAATTTCATTGCTGGTTTGCCACATTCTTGCACGTGACGAATTTAAATCTTGAATTTGACCGGGCGATAAGCAGACTGAAGCGGATCAATGATCACAGGAATTATGAAGGGTGGAACCGATTTAGGGTAACCCTTAACCAGCCTTTTGAAAGCACTAAATGAAACGAGTGGTCAGGGCAGCAGGGATGAATCATGTAGACAGTTGGGGTTGGATGTTTTTGGAGCTGAGATAATTTTTTATTTAAAAAAAAAAGGAGGAGGAACCACAGCACTGGACAGGCACAGACTGAAAAATTGCATAAACACTCCGGCAAGGGGAGGATGATCGCGGGACCGCACAACGCGTCCGTATATACAGTGTAGGCTGTCTGGTGTCCTGCCGCTTACACTCGCGGGGACACGTGTACCTGATGCCCGGCGACCGTTACCGCGTGGAGTGGATGGTCCCGGGATCCGCTCTGGGCTTCACACGCAGCTACGTTGTCACAGACACCATTCGCATCAAAGAATGCGAAAAAGCGTTTATAACATTCGAACTAATAACACTGAAACAGAAAACAAGTATCACAATTAAAGATAACTGTCTTTTTCTCTAAGCTGATGGCCCAAACATAGTTCTATAAAATGGACGTTTCTATTAAGGCATATTTAATAATTCGTAATTGTGTGTGTAAACACACATGAAACGACTACGTGCACAAGAAAACTACAAGTTTATAGCAGGGAGCAATAATGACTGTACGTACGCTGCATCTTTGCAGAAAACCAGATTTCCATAGTATGCACAGAAACGCAATACGACAACAAAAAGAAACACTCACATACTGAACACATGCGAGTGCACCGTACAGTTGGAACAGAGGGTCATATGATGAGGTATACGCATGCGCGAAATCGGTGCGCATGCGTGTTGCAAATAGAACAGTAGCTGTGGGTCGTGTGGCGACAAGTGACAACAGTAACACAAGGAAGAAGCTGTGTTGCGCATTTCGGGAGCGCGTTAGTGGTGTAATTGACGGCGGCTGGACGAAACACCCGTCGCATTGCGGTGACGCCGCGGGTTAGTCCGGCTCTGGTGGTTTGGTAGTTCTGGGACTGAGTGGAAACTGGTGTGTAAAAGCGAGCTGGCTGTACGGAGTTTGGAGAAGCGCGAATTCAGGCAATCAGGTGCGTGAGCAGGGTGCATCTATTATTAGTTCAGAAGGCTAAAGTAGGATACTAAGAATAACTTAATAACCGAGCGAATTATCCAGAAGTCGGTAAATTTGGTTGTTTGTGATGTTTTGGTATTAGTTGCTTTTGTGTTTTTATAATATAAGAAAGTCGTTCCCCGACGAGGTGTCGTGCTCTTTACTACCACCGAATGCGACACATAGCCGCAGGAGGTATCAGCGGTGTTACTATGTAAAATAAAACTAAATGACACGCCAGGAACTTATCAGTTTGATTTATAACTGCCGTTAGATTCTCCCCAGTGACAGTGGGTCGTTGGGAATGGTCTGGGGCGGTCCATCACAGCTGCAGCCTAGCTGTTTTATGAATCTTAAATCTGTTGTAGTTGATATCGCAGTGGTTTGATGTTTATGGAAAACGAAACATTCACTTTTTCTTATTTAATAATAGTAATTTAGAATCTGTTTTGAGTTATACCCGTACTGACTGACAGTATATTAAGAGTTCAGAGATCAATGTTCAATAAACACTAGAAAAATGTATGTGCAAGCGTTCCCTAGCATTTCATAGTATAAAAATGCAGGACTCGAATAGTCACATCACTTATTCTGTCCAGCTGAACAATGGTTAAAATATTAACTGTTTAAGGGCCTCTTCTTAACTGTTTCAGTATGAATGGACAGTCATGTCCAGTTCATAACAATGGGGAGTGAAAGACCTGCAAGAAGTAGAGATGCTACTGTATCTTGTTGGCTTACGTAGAGATGTTCAGCGTCCAGGTGCTTTGTTTTACTAGGTGTACTCCAAAAAATGTGGTGCTTTTGAGTGTCTCTACCACGGATCGCTTGATTTGCAGTGGGAGTATATAACACAAGCCTTCCTGAAGGCATGCATGTTGTTGCTGAAGCCCTGAATGATTTGTCTAGCTCAGGCGATTTAACAGAAGTAGGTTGAACACACAGCCCTGGTGGATGGCAGTGCTGAGTGTAATGGCGTTGGGTATTGTTGCCCTTACGGGCTATATAGGGTCTCTTGATCGGGAAATCCAGGATCGAGTAGAACAGGGGGTGTTGACACGCAAGCAGCCTCAACTTCCCCATTGAAGGGGATGGTAGTAGAATGTGATTAAATGTGGGAAGTAAACTGAAATTATGACACACTGTTTCATGATTAGGTTCAGAAAATCTTCAAAGGTTAGTGTTTATAAGTATGTGATAGACTATTAAATATATTTAGGCTACCTCCAGGGTGATGTAACTGCTCAGTGGGTTGCACAGTACCTTCACATCTCTAGGGTTGTGAGTTTGATTCCCATTTCCCATTGGATATGGAGTTCAGTGCATGTTTGTGTAAGTCTCCACTTAGTGCCCTAAAGCATATAGTTTGGAAAAGTGGTTATGGAAGATAGATGGCTATGAATTTAGTTTTAAATGCTTACTGTCCTCAAATTTTAAGTGAGGCGGAGTGGGTAACACCTGTAAGATCTATTTTTCATGGGTGCTTATGAGTCTAAATGAGCTTCGGTACTCCCAAAACACAAAGGGCGTTTATTTTGTAATCTCATGGTATTCTGAGTTTCATTATTTCCAAGTGCCATGTTTGCGCAGTCACCCATTGTAAGATAAGGATGTCCTTGTTCGACTTCGTCTGTGGTCAGTGACACATCTCTTGCACCACCTGCTTATGCTGTAACATAAATGGCAGTTGTGTGACTGAGTCCCGCTGAAGCCACAGGTTTTGCAGGTGTTGTCTGACGGCTTCTCGGGATGTCAGCGGGAGTTGCTTTGTTTGTACTTGCATGGTGCCCTGCCCAGAAAACTATCTGTTTTCCCCAGACACAGTGCATCTGTGAGGGTGAGGTGGCCTTTGCCATTTGGTTTCTCCATCCTGTCACATGTTTCGTGCTGTTTTTATTATTCAGCTGGCCTTTCAGTTCACTGTCCCAGTCCTTTGCCAGGTTCATTGCAATGCATATCTATACATGAGGAATCAGTATAAACAGGTGGGCCATGTGTGATCTGTTTCCTAATGACATTTATTGACTTGAAGTCGAGTCTGAAATTGTCCAGCACCGAAGCTTTCGGGCAGAAGGGCAATGAGAATGAATGGTGAAGAAACGCTGCCACATGGCTTTGATTCAGTTGACTTGGACCAATCAGTGTTTGAGTTTTTGCGTTTTTGCATTAGGGAAAGTGCTTACTCACTGTGGTGTGGGGGACATTTGTTTACGGAGCCTTTTAATTGACTACCCTTTTATTTTTTATCAGACAAGATAAGCTTGTTTTATAGTATTGATTTTTGGCATCATTAGATAGACAGTACAGATAGGCTGTGTTACTCTTCTTCATCTGCCTTTCACTTTGTTTTTCTCTAGGAATCTTTGTGAGACGAGAGTTCCAGCATGATATCACTGTGATACCTGGAGTTCTGTCAGCCCCAGAATGGCTACGGCAAAGAAGAGTATGTTTCTGTTTTTTTTTTCCTATCGATTGCGTTATATTTAACAGACACTTTTATCCCAAGTGACAAACATATTTGAGAAAGAAAGATCGGCTCTCCCTGGAGTGACCTGGGGTTAAGGCCCCCACTGCAGGGCACAGCTGAGAAACCACAGCTGCTGACCACAAGATCTGAACCAGCAATCCTTTGATCACAGGCACCGTGTTTGAGCTACACACTGCCCTGTTCTCCTTTTTTAGCCTTGTGAGAGACCTGGACGAATGCTGCAACTGTAGTATCATCACTCACTTGTAGATGTTATGCAGACCTACTGTATCATCAGTGAATACTAAGCAGAGGTGGATAGATCAAGTTCAGAAAGTATAAATCTAGACCTGTATTTTCTTTTAACCAACCAGTTAGATATAAAAACTCACAGAGTACTCAAGTGGTTGGTTGCACTTTCCTACAACTTTCCTAAATCCTTTATTTTCATCAGGAGTGTTTTTGGAATATAAGAGAATTTCCCCACGGGGATTTATAAAGTAATTATGAATCTGATTCTGAAACACAATCTTGTTTTTTTTTTTTTTTTTTTTTTTACTTTCTGGACTTGAACGATTGTCCTCTTGTGAATAGTTTGCTTAAGAAATTAGATGTTAGGTGCTGTAAATTTATATACTTATGTTAAGTATTAATTGCATGAAAGTCAGGATGGTTTGTTGGGTGCTTTTGAAGTGGTCGGTAAGTATTGGCTGTGCTTCCGGTAAGATGTTCTGTGTTTGCCAGGTCTCATGTACTTTTTGTTACTATGATGAAGTCTTTGGATCGGTCCAAAATCCTACTGTCCTCTGTTGCTGTATCGATTTGAAACAAAACCTGTGCCCTATAAGCTAGTTGTGGCAAAAATATATCAAAGCCTCAACTGTGTGTCCTGCCTAGTCACCTGGCCACTTCTGAATCACCTGTAAATATACAGGTTCTGTTGGTTTTCAAGGACACATTGCATTGTTCCTAGTTTTGTTTATTGCAAATCTGCTTCAGGGAGCCCTGCCATGGTCTGGCATTTCATCCGGGGCGTGTCGCTGCCTCACGGCTTCTGCTGCTCCCCTCTGCGACCATGACTAAGAAAAGCATGAGCGTGAGAAAATTAATAGATGCTTCAGGAAGAACATGTCATCATGAGAAATTGTAGGTATTTGCGGTCAGATACCAGTGAAGTAGTAAAGTATCCACTATGGAGCAACAGTTTTAATATGTTTCACTGTATGCAGTGTGAGCAGTTTGGTTTCTCGTAAATGTGGTGCAGACTGACACTGAAGAACGCAGTAGGTGTATAATAATATGGATTTTATGGCTTTTTCACCAGTCCGCATGACTGATGGTGCCCGGTGATGCCTTGAATGACTCTGGCCTGAGGCTCTGCTTTTATATAGTTTTTGGAGGGCCTGCTCTCTCTTTTATATAGTTTTTGGAGGGCCTGCTCTCTCTTTTATATAGTTTTTGGAGGGCCTGCTCTCTCTCTTATATAGTTTTTAGAGGGCCTGCTCTCCCTTTTATATGATTTTTAGAGGGCCTGCTCTCTCTTTTATATAGTTTTTGGAGGGCCTGCTCTCTTGGCCCCATTGTA
>JAABNY020000015.1:15032242-15045259 GCA_015164015.2 Brevimyrus niger
GCTATCCTATCAATATGGGCCAACATTTCTAAAGAATGCTTTCAGCATCTTGTTGAATCAATGCCACGTAGAATTAAAGCAGTTCTGAAGGTGAAAGGGGGTCAAACACTGTAACACCATATTAGTATGGTGTTCCTAATAATCCTTTAGGTGAGTGTAGGTTCCAGTGATTATTTATGCTGTATGCACTGTCCACTGCACAGACTTTGCAGCTTCAAAACTAGACAGCAACTCAGTTTTCCTGTAGAATCTGGTGAGGATGGGAGGTGTGTGAAAGATTCAGCTGCTGCAAAAAGGGATGACACTTGGCTAGGGTGCAGACAAGGTCTTCAGCTAAGCATGTTCCAGAAAATGTGGTGCTCCTGACTCTCTCTATTGGTTTATCCAGAAGTCAACAATTATGTGTTTCATTTTGTCCATGTTCAGGGACAGCCTGTTGCACATGCACCAGTCCAAGAGCACCTCCACTTCCATTCAGTATGATGACTCACTACATCTATATTTTGGTATACATAATCTGCAAACTTGATGATGCTGTTGGCAGTACTGTTACAAGTCAGCAGGTCGAACAGAAATAGGCTGAGCACACAACATTTGTGGGGGGGGGCAAAGCTCAGCATAGCAGTGCAGGAGATGCTGTTGCCCATGTGGACTATCTGAGGTCTCTCAATCCAGTGACCTCGGAAGATGCTGAAGCTCAGTAGCCTCAACATCTCCATCAGCATCTAGGGGATAATAGTGTTGGATGGTAACTGTCCAAGTGAAACAGGGCCAGGTGAAGAGCTGAGGATGGACCAGTTCAGATGAGGAAACTGGCATTACTAGCATATGATGATGACAGGTTTGAGTGTGACTTCTTCAGAACATGATGGCAGTGGCCTTGAAGCACTTGGAGTGACTGCCTAGCTCAGAGAAATGTTGACGGGGTCTGCAAGCACACCAGCCAGTTAATTTGCATATTCGACCCAAGTTACTGTCCGGTCCAGCAGCCTTGTGTGGATCTTCTCTCATATTTACTCATGCCCACTGTGGACCAAAACAGTACCTGTTCCTTATAGGAAGGGGATAATCGTCTTTGTAGGTATGTCACTTAGTGCATCTGGGAGGGAGGTGGCTCTTTTCCTAGCCTGTCGTAGAGTCTTGTAGTCTGTGATGGTCTGGGTGCGCTGCCATAAGACCCATGAGTCATTGTTATCTCGTAAGTGAATGAGAATTCCTAGAGCATACACGTTCTTTGCGGCTCTGATGTTGCAGGAAACGTTTGCTCCTGCTGTGCTGAGAGCTACATTGTCTCCCAATTAAAAAAAAACACTATCATAGGCTTTCGGCAGAATTCATACATCTGTCATCGTCCTTCGTTGCTGGTTGGCTTGGGTGCCGGCTGTCTTTGAGATGGTTACATCATTCATGCACTTGTTGATGTAAGCAGTGACAGATGCTCCTGCATCCTCCAAGTTAATATGGTGTCTGTAGGTGGCACAACTTCTAGGCTGTGCATGAAACAGTCAGGAAGATTGCTGTCCAGTGACTTGCTTTGAGATCAAGCAGCAGTATCTGTTTACCACAGAGGATAAAAGAGGTATAGCACTGGTGATTGGGGGCCCTCTGAAACAAGGGGTATTAACACACATTCAGCGTAATTGCAGCACTCCCTCATTGCTAGTTAAGTACCCAGTGGTGCACAGTGTTCAGCTAAAACAAGCTCCATTTCAGAAATGTGTCTGAATACCAGGTCAAACTAATCCCCCCAAATACTGAGCTAGTTACACACCAGCATGTTTGTTTCTGCAATCGCGCTAATCGTGTCACGATCTCACAGCCCAGCCGCAGACACTGCTCTACTTTGTGTGCCGCGATTTCTTACCGCCCCGCCGGAGAGCGTTCAAACGTTCCCGCACCTCCCCTCTTCTGCCACATTACCTTTCCTATTCCCACCAGCTTTTTGCCTCCACAAAAAAAAAAATAATAATAATAATAAAAGACAGCTTGTCTCTGCAGCTCAAAATTAACAAAGCTGTGAGGCAAAGAGGCCTCTTTGTTTTACTGGAATAAAAGGCTGACCTCACATTCTGGGTCGCGGTTTGTCACCGGCAACTTGCTCTGGTAATGATTCTTCCCAAACTCGCAGCTGTGGCGAGCAGTCTGGTTGTGTGTGCGTCTGTGTAATTGGGGGTTCATATGATCATCTTCTCCTGTTCTGCACTGTTCATTAAACTACCCCATATGGTCCAGTGAGCCCAAAGAGAATTTGAACCTGCCTTCCTCCCTGCATGTGCCTCTGTTACCCCCCGTTTCCTGAATTTATTTATTCATTCTTCGTGGATATTCATATGTGTGCATAAATTAAAACGTACACTTTGTGTTTTATGTAGTAATTAAGACACATTAAGTGTCATTATATAAATCATAATAATCAAAGGTTAACAGAATGCTGTGATAATACTTAGTTACATAGACTTGATGGGCTAAATTCTCATAAATATTCTTTTCTGCCACTGGTTATCAGTAAGTTGAATCTTAATCCTTTTTTGAAAGCAATCTCTTCCAGTCTGCCTGATGTGTACTGGTATTAAACACAGCAGTATCACTGCACTAGCAATCAGTGAAAGGAAATTGTTTTATCCGGAGACTGTTAGCAAGGTTAGTAATTTTGATTTATGTTGAGTTCTTATGTCCTATTTGTCATGTAAATTCTCCCTTTTTGGTGTAAAGTTAACGTCAACGGGGACTGACTTATAATGGATTTAATGAATGATTTAGTGTTTAGTGATTTCAGTTTCAGAGGCTCACATAAGTCAGTGCGTTTTGTGATTACTTGCTGAATCACTTAATATTCTGTAGGAATGAATGGTTATTTTCTAGTTTATGTAAATATTGCTGACCTCATTATGTATTATTTATTATAAATGTTCTGACCATATACCTGGTACCCCACACACTGTGAGTCTCTGCCTTGTGCCCTGTGTGACTCAAGATGCTCTGCAGACCTGTGACCTTGTCCTGGATGTGCACCTGGAGATGGATGGATGGATGGATGGATGGATGGATGGATAGATAGATGACCATGTGAATATTATCATTGATGCTGATGCTGTTGTTACTGGGGTTATGACATTTAAGGTTGAATGATTGGGACAAGCCTTAGGCTGCAAGTATTGCTCATAAATTATATTTTTAAAAAGATGCTGTTACATGTTTTACATATTCAAATAATAAAAATGTACAGGAAGTACAACATGTATTACAGAAACACATGAAACACCATAAGTACGGCAATATCAGCAATTAAAAAAGAAATATTCACTTCATCCGACAGCATGACTTGGATCCATTATAACTAGAAGAATTGTATTTTCCACATTCAATTTTATTCAGTTAATCACAAAAAGATAAGCAGTTCTTTCATGTTTTATAAAATTATTTTTGCTATAATTATACACCTAATGTATCAATAGCCTAGGTAATCTATTCCCTTAAAATTAACAACAGAAAATCAATAATCTTGCATTAAAATTAATGACAGTAAAGTCAGCAATGTGTAAGTTAGACTGTTTTCTATTATATTTTACTTGCTGTTTTTTTCCCCCTCGGAAAACAGAAGTGTGATGTAAACTGTACAGGGCGATATTTTATAGACCTGAAGACAATGGCAGATGGTAGCCACACTTATTATTCTCACGTGCTTTTCTCAACTTTAGAAAACATAGGTCAGTTGAATAATATTAAAAGTTAAAATCTTGGCTGATACAGGGTATCCTGTTTGTCTTTGCAACTCTTTATTAACTTTATAAACACTCTTTGGCAACATGGTTAAAACAATGTCCTTTTACATCCATACATACATCCATATTATTTGCTTCTAACTAAGGCACAACTTTAAGAATGTAGAGCAGCCAACAATTTATAGATGTCATTGTTATTATGGTATATTTAATAATAGGCAATTAAATAGGCTAATCAGTGCTATCGACGTTTGATGTACTCACATGTGACAGTCATACTCAAAGTCACTATGCTAACCCGACCCAGCCTGTCCTGTCTTTCTTGCTATGTCCGAATACTGTAGTTTGTACCTGTAATATCACTAAAAACATCCAAATTTCACAAAACAATGCAAATTTTAAAAATTTCCATTAAGTTAGAAAAAAATATAAAATCATACCTCAAAGGTAAGTTTATGATCTTAACCTGAAAAACAACGATGGCTAAATTCTGACTAACAAGATACACTATTTATAGTTTTACTTTTCTTACGCCAATCTGGGTAAAAAGAGTGTGACAACCAACCCATGTGACAACGATCCGCGGTCTCATTTATCGATAATTCTGAATATTTTTTTGACATATATCTTATGACAGGGAATAGAAATAAACAATTAAAGTATCAATGACGTATTGCCCATAATTAAATCATATGTTAACATGCAAAAAAATGAATACGGATTACGGGAAGCACATTATTTTATATTGATATATTTAGGCTATATATGTGTCTCACCAGAGTCACCTGTACTTTGAGAAAAATATGATATAGTGTATTTTACACCAACATGTATATACATATTTTTCACTTCTACTGAATAAGGAGGGAGATGCAATGCCTATAGCTACAAATGCGCAAAGAAATGCGCATGTAATTACATCTACCAGCGCTACTAAAATATTATAGGCAAAATTTAAAATTTAATTAAAAAAATAGATTAGTAGTCTTCAGTTCTGTGCTATATGTGGTATGCCGGGCCTACCGATGATACCAGAAACACAGATTTCCAGACGGTTATTACTTTTCATTTTTCAATAAAATGCATTTTAAATTAAAAATTGTGTTTGATCTTGCATGACTTTGCAGTTTTGTTATAGAATAATTCAATGGAAAGCCACGTAACCCATGATCTCTCCTTTTCGGTCAACCGTGGTTTTTCCAATTTTATCGACATGATTTTTTTTACGATGATTTTTTTTCTCAGTCAATCTACAGACGCTCTAGTGCGGAATCTGATGCCTCGCGCACGCAGACAGTTGAGTTTTCGTTTCGCAGTGAGGGAACACCAGGCACCTCAGTTGTATGACTGAATAGTTTAATATTTTTGGACTTTTCGTAAAAGAGCAGTTAATTATATTTGTTTGACTTAGGGGCAACACGTTTGTTTCTTTCTTTGCCTTTTTTCTGTCATTATTTCATGTTGTTTTTTTATATATATATATAAATGTAGTCATCTGTCTCCTTTTGTTCCCTCGCGTTGGAAGTAGTGATGATATTTCCTACTTTCTCCCGCTTGATTTGTATTTCTTTTATCTCATCCAGAACACGAGATTGGTCTCATGTAGGGATGCCCAGACACAACACCTGTTTGCTTTCAGTGTCATTCAGCATCTCAGATCGAAAATACTATTCATATAATAAATAAGGAGATACAAAGCTGGACTGCCACTCCACTCCCCCAAATCAAATAGTTTAAAACTTACTATGTAGGCTACATACAATGCAAGAATCCTTTTGACGGGCGGATACTGTAAAAAATATAAGATCCAGCTTTAAAAAAACACGTTACAGTTCAATAACTTGTGAAGAACAGTTGTTTACATAGGTAGCGTCAACCGTGAAGTGCTAAATGGATTAAATACACTACACTTTAGTATTAAAATGAATGACTCGATATACCTTTAAAGGAGTTGCTCTGCCAATACTGCACTTACGATCCGGCATTATTACCTATACCAAGTCATTACGGTATTAACATAAGTGATGGTTATAGCGTTGATCCACACCGCATGGCTGATAAATATTTAAAAGAAAAAACTTTAACACTTACCTATAAACATGCATTTATCTTCAGGCCTGTATCGCCAAACAGACGTCTTACGATTAATACGCAGCTGTTGAAAACGGAGAACCAAATTAAATCATGTGGACTTGTAAGTAAATTTTATTATGGAATCCTCCGAGTGAGCTCATTTAAATTTACCCTTGGAACTTTAAACAATTTCTGTAGTTAAGCGAAATCAGAACAAATACTAACAAAATTGGTACTTGAGGAGAAGCCTACAACATGCGCCCTAAAACCTACCAAATTAATCGAAATGTTCATTTTAACAATCATGTGTACGTAATTTGCACTGTGCATTAATTAATGTGTTAATACTTATATTGCTTTTGCATGAACATGGTGTAATAGATCAATTGAAACAATAAATGTTTAGTATATGTTGACGCAGTCCTAATACATTTCATAAAGCTCAGCCCTGATAAGAGACATCCTGGAAATATTGGTGTGTTTCTAATATGTTTAGAACGTGCACCCGCATTGTGATATTTATGGTATACAGTGGTGGTGAGCCTGACTTCTTTCTATGCTGTCCCTGTTTCACGTTGCACCAACAGTATACAAAAAGAAACATGAAAAGCCTGAACTGTTATAACCATTACAGCCTGATTATCCAAATTTTTCTTTATCATCCTGAAATATCTTGGAAAAACCTGCAACTTTATGAAAAGCCAATCATCAATAAATAATTGAAGATCGAGCTGGGTAAAGACATGGGTGTTGGCATTAGGGACCTTGGACTAGATGACTGTATTGCATTAGATTGCACTCCATGCGTGAAGGCCTTTCTTCTGTCAGATTAATGTCTAGCTACAATATAATACTCAGAATAGTAAATCGCTTCATTCGTCCACAAGAGGACTCTGCTTATCTGGGATTGGGTGCCGGCGTCAGAGACTGAAGAATACAAAAACAATATCGAAAAGGTTGCTGGAGAGTTCAAAAATTTTGCCATTTCTGCTCACCAGTATTTGACAAGCTAATGACATACACTTCTTGTGTCATACATGTATGCATCCATAGTAAACCATTCTAAAATTGTCACTTAAAACAGATACGTTCCAATTTGATTTCCTTTGAGCAAAGCTCCTCTCTGATTCTAGTTGCAAAAGGACTAATACTGAAGGGTAGACGGGCATGACATGCAGGAACCCTGGCATAACTGTTTGTCTGACCTCCATTTTTTCCCTTTTTTATTCTGGAATATGCATTTTGTAGTGAAAGATAACGTCCGCTGAAGGAATTAACAGCCTTAACTCCATGCATGGTGCACGTCAGCACGGACGCTAAATTCATTATTTTAATCTACCACCAGTTTTTTGTGCCAGTATATACGTCATATTGAAAGGTGGTTTTGTTAAAACCCGGCACATGATATTTGGTATCATAAATACAGCCATAGAGAAGTGCTATAAAACCTCATCGTGACATTCTTAGTAGTCCGAGTCTACCTGTTATGCACTGTTTGATACATGGGGTATTTTTCTTTAATTTAAGGATCTCTATGCGGTGCAAATGGGACATTTCCTTTTCATAAATCACATACACTACTATACTCAAAGTCTCTATACACCCAAACTCTGTTAGAAACCAGAATGGATGGTTCTTTTTAAAAGTATGCAAAATTCTCCATTATATTGTGGTATATCTTGAAAGTAACCCATTATTCCACACCGGTCTCATTCGCACATCCCAATACAACCTGAAACTTATAAAACTTCAAATGAAAAAAAAGAGACGATGCTATTCATATTAAAACGCATAATACAAATATAATACACATATTGGAGATTTTTTTATTTGTTGTGTTCCCTAAAGTTGGGAATTGATGTTCGTCATTTGAGCGCTAAACAAAATGATAACTATAAAGTTTTCTTTTGCGTTTCTGTTTGTTTGACTTGCGTAACAAGCATTGGGGTGAATTTCGGATTCCATACAAGAATAACACATTTCTGTTTAGTTACATTTAATACACATACCCATTGAATACGTTTTATTCTTTGTACTAAGGCCTATGTGTAACTGTGTTATTACAGTTAGCCTATATTTACATTCAATATAATAATTTTAGTACCATCAAAATATGTAGTAATAAATAAATTAATATTACCAATGAAACATCATTCATTTGTTTTGATTACCCAAAACAATGAAGTTTGTAATACGTGATATTATCCTTGAATCGCACTAAATCTATATCCACCGGTTTGAAATTCGGTATGTTTCTCTCTGGCATTAATATGTATATCGTAGCCTACTCTCACTAAAAGCCTACATACATAACTAAATGCATGACAAAAAAATAAATAAAAATGAAGCGCCCATATCCCTCATAAGAGAAGCGGGTATGGAAAACAAATTATTGAACTATTTGATTTGTGTTAATCACAAATCTAACATATCACTGATTTTACTTAAATTAAATTCAAATAGGGTAATGTTATTAGTTAACCAGATTTAAAACCTTCTATACCATTATATGATTATATGAAACTTAGCTTCACTTCCAAGCTAATATACTGAACAACTGTGGCATTGTTCGAGCATATCGTGTTCATATGCATTATTCCGTTTTCAATTAAACTTCTGAAAATGTCTTTCCTGTTTATTTTCATTTTTTTTTAAATGTCCTTGAATTAAGATTAATATAAACAATATACAGTAAAAGACCTCTGAATGTTCGTCATAACTGGTCATATTTTATATAAACCTATTGTATCATTGATATATCTACTATATGTCTAAAATAAAATATTGTGCCATACTTAATTCACAGCGTGTCACAATTATACCAATAACTCGGGATTCCCTTTTTCCAGCATAGGCCCTACTAACCTCCACCCCTGACGACAAACTGTCAGAGATTGTTTACCAATCAAAGGCTACTTTTCACAGACAGGAAATTGCGTAGTTGCTGACAGACGATTTAAAATGCACCATGCTACTCCCTGTTAGGAATCATTTGCTGTCAGAAGTATATTTTTAAGGGTCTGTGTAGTACGTTTTTTTATTGAATGAGCAAGCCCGTTATAAGAACTGAAGTAGGATTTCTGTGTACAAATGTAATGTTAAAATCGCACCATTCCCTTTAAAAAGATGTCTGTATAACACCGAAACAACGTAATCCATAGAAGATACTGAGCAGACCTTCAGACTAACAGTCATGCACATGTCAGCAGAGCGCTGCTGAGAATGATAGCATCACCAGGGTGCAGTCCTATTGTGACCCACTACTTCCACAGCCAGAGAAAGTTACTTTTTTGAATGTGTCGTGTGGAATTCTGATTGCGTTACCATTCCGTTTTTCAATACTGGGGTCAGCAAGGAAGCACGTCTCCGAGCGATTCATCGGCACACTTGGAATTAGTTCCCATCCCTATGTGTGCACTATGCATTTTTGGTTAAATACGATATAGATGAGGAGGTTCCTCCGGCTTGTCCAAGGGACCCCCTCCTTCTCCGTCTTCTGCAGCTGCTCCTTTGCCGGACTGGCGGTCATGCCGAAACGTCCAGAGGGAAACTGCTTAGATCCTTTTGAATTTTAAAGAAAACGGAAGACTACAATAACATCCCAAAGGTGAACGTCAAGTCAAAACAAAGGCAACGGCACTACTTAAATGTTTGATCAGGCCACGAGTATGGGCGATGCAGTCGCCGAAGACCGAAACCACATCTCTGGATCCAGCTCACTTTGTCGAGATCGGACGAAAGACATTAAGTGCTACAGCGAATTAGGAAGCAGGTCTCCTGGCCAAAACGCCGCTGACACCCCGGCAACATCTGCATCTACACCAACTTCTTCCAGTGAGGACGGACATGATAAATCTTTGGGAGTGGACCCAGAGTACTGCAGAAGAATTTTAGTGAGAGGTAAGTAACCAGCTTTTGTCAAAACATTTATTGAAAATAAGGCATCACACAGTGTTACGTGTACGTACAACATAACGAAAAGGCTTTGTTATTACTCTTCGACATTATTACTGTGTTGGCTGGTGCAAGAATCATCGACTATTTGCTATTGTTAAAACTATTAGTAACGCTAGCAACGTCACTTTCTGGCGATTTATATTGTGAATGTTGATTGTTTCACATTGAGTTGCTTCTAGGAATTAATATTTCGACACATCCTTTGCGACATAAAAATGTTATTAAAATCCCTCTAGCCACCTTCCGGTTACTTATACTGTACAGGGGGTGTTTTTAACATGTGATATTAAAAACTTTTAGAATAATTAAAATGCCTTTAAGACAATACATCTTTGACATATCCAACCCATATTTTTTCACTGTTTCTAAATTAATTGACAATTTATGACACAATTTAATTAATGGAAAATCATCATTTATAAACACAAATATTACAAGCTGTGTTACTGTAGGTGCTATACATAAGAAAAAATGTTAACATAAGAAAGTGTGTCTTTTTTATAGGTTTCAGTTAGACTGTACATTGAACATAATATCTGCATATTTACATTATCAGTATTGGTAGAAATATGGTTCAGTTCCGTCCTGCCTTGACCTGTATTGCTCATTTTTTTTATTATGTTTTTTAATTTTGGAAAATGGGATCTTACTGGATGACTCCCATTTTTTAGACATGCATAGTATTATTTTTTTCAGTCTGCTGTTATTATATCTTGCACTTTTTAATTGTAGTTTAACTTGGTAATGTAAACAGATTGAGTGTTAATCTTAATACTGTGGACTGAAAACCAGAGTAATTTAAAAACAATGCCAATTAAAATATTTCTCTCTATGTTTTTATTTTTCTATAAAGCAATATAACTTAATAAAATATTTTCTGCACTGTTTATAATATAAAATATATAAATAACATTATTCCACCTAAGTGAATAATAGGCCATACTGTTGACTTATGCTGTGGCCCGAAATAATAAGACAAATCAGACTAGAAATATGACCAGAGTATGACAATTCTCTCTGAACCAAATGCACATTTTTTACATTTACGGTAGTATTTATATGTAGATAATCCATCGCTGTAACATCCCTTACATATTACAGGGCATGGCTATGATTATCGTTTATACATGTTGAAGAGGCCTATATCTTGCGGCCTGTTAAGGTTTTTAAATGATGGTCGATAGTGTCAAAATGGAGCAGGCATGAGATGAGGCAGTGGTGGACAAAAAGGAAATTTAAACAAATCTATTTTCTGCATATCATTTGCATGAACACATATCCTGCTCTTTGTAACTGTAAAAATAAAATTACCGGTATGCCCTTAAATGGGATCTAATCAAACGTACATAGGAGTCACTGTATAAATGTTTTAAGTTTGCACAGTTTGGCGTCAGACCTACGATGGAGGATGGCAATGATAGGACATGCTTACAGGCGAATGCTGATTGGATGTGATGAGTAGGATATGAACGGTTTTTGGCAGCGCTGCTCAGAACGCGGAGCTAAGCTCCCAGTCAGTATTTGCTTTTAAAATATGTTAGATACCTGAAGTCAACGAAACATGAACTACGACATTCTAACATATAGGTGTCGGTAATATTAAATCTTAGGCTATAAAACGGTTCTTCCCGTGACGTTGACCAGGAAAAGCGGTTGTAACATGGTTGAATTGATGCATAAAATTCTCCTGCTGTTTGTTAGATTTGGCAAAACTCTCGGATGTAAAGCTACATTAAGTTGTGCATTTTCACACGTGTAGTGTTTAACAAGCCCGTTTGAATGGGCTATTTCAATGATTCTGTGGCCTAGACTGAACATCGAACCATTTGACCAAAATGCTATTATAATGGTAAAGGAGAATTAGAGCAACAAATTGCAATGATTGTGCAGACTGTGAGGATACTTCTGATATTGTCCAGTCGATCAAATATGAAAGAAGCGCAGTTAGTATAAGGAGCAAAAACGAATAAATTCGTCTTGGCTAATCAGGAACCTTGACAAAAACGTTACACTAGCTATGCTAATTATAATGGTAAAGGAGAATTAGAGCAACAAATTGCAATGATTGTGCAGACTGTGATGATACTTCTGATATTGTCGAGTCGATCAAATATGAAAGAAGCGCAGTTAGTATAAAGAGCAAAAACGAATAAATTCGTCTTGGCTAATCAGGAGCCTTGACAAAAACGTTACACTAGCTATGCTAATAACTTTTCGTCGTCAGACTTACGAAAAAAACAGTTTATATGCCTAGGTTTGTTGTAACAAAGTTACTTAAATAAATAAATAAAAATTATATAAATAATGTCACACAAAACTTTCCATGATCAAGCCGTTTTCGGGGTTTAGATAGCTGGGGTCTTTCGGGTTGGTTACGTATTCATAATATGGATATTTAGCCTATGTGCTATTTATGAGAATTGGCGCGTTACTCTTAAAAACATATACAACAGGCTTACTTATATTTTTGTTTCTATGATTATGATTAAACGGCTGTTTAAGTGTTTAGGCTACTTAAACTAGATTGATAAGTGTTATTGCGACTCTTACATTGTGCAATAATGAATAAAAAGCTAAAATGGTCCTTTAATGAGCGCGGTTTCTTTTCAACAGCTCCATACCACGACACATAATAATAGCATTTTATCAAATAATCAGTAAAACTGTCAAACTATGTTATTAATGTCTGTTGTCAATTCACTTATTAAATTCTGCAGAAGCACAGTTTTATATGTTCTGTATAGCTTTGTGTAATGAATATTACCAGATACTTAACCTCTTAAGTTAATAGCATGATTATTTCCGGTTTTATTTGTTGTCAATACCATGGTGAGGTGACTTCTAAACAAATAAAATGAGAACCTTTATAAGAACATCAGATATTTATTAATTCACGACTTATTAAAAAAATTAATACATGTACATTTCAGTAAATACACGGCCGAATTCGTATAACATCTATTAATATATTAATATATCGCATATTTGTGTAGGAAATACATTAAAAAATCATATTCTTAACACTGGCAAGACCTCTGCCTATTTTTAAAATCAACTTATTCAAGATTTTATACCGTACATTGTTCCTATAAAACCAAAACAGCCAAATCCTTGGAAAGAATTGTCCAATTGCTGTACACTATTACAGAAATGCGCGTGTGTGTATACACACACACACACACACACACACACACACACACACACACATGCACACGGATCGACTCACTTGGCATGTTTACCACTTCTTAATCTGAGAGCTTGGCCC
>JAABNY020000015.1:15045359-15057180 GCA_015164015.2 Brevimyrus niger
TTTAGCCCTGTTTTTCGTATCATCTTCAGACGCCAAGGGGACTATCCGAGAGATTGTTCTGCCCAAGGGCCTCGATCTAGACCGTCCGAAACGCACGCGAACCTCCTTCACGGCGGAGCAGCTCTACCGGCTCGAGCTGGAGTTCCAGCGCTGCCAGTACGTGGTGGGCCGCGAGCGCACTGAACTGGCGAGGCAACTCAACCTTTCCGAAACGCAGGTAAGGAAACAAAAACTATAATATATTTTTCAGCATCATTTAATTATGAAATACATTTAAGTTCAACAGCTTAATAGTAAGTTTTGGTAACAAATGTAATAACATTAAACAATGCACATCATTATTATCATCATATTATTCCATTTGAAGACATAATCATCTTAAGGAATAATTTAAACAGTTAACTATGTTTCCTCATGAACGCACCATAACGAATTATTCTATAAAATTTTGTAGTTTTTTATGTGTAACAGTCATCATTTTAGTGTAGGCCTATCAGTATGTTCAAAGTATTATCAACAGTAACAACAGTACCCCAGTTCAGTATTAGCTTGATACGTGTTTAGATTAAGTATGTAATACTTAGTAAGCAGTATTTTGATTTGAGTTAATATATAACATTGTATTTAATTTATGTATTTGTCATTGTTCTAAATGTAGATCTATACACACTGCTTGTCACTGAACATCTTAAGCATTCTAGAAACAATTTTACACCACCAATCTATTTCGAGGGTAAGCTTGTTTCACTCCTCGGAATAGATTAGGGCCAGCTTTCCCGATAACGATGAATCTTCGCGGTTGCGAGTGTTCTCTGCGAGCGAGTTCACGAACGCGCGGAACGTTTTCACACCCGTTTTCCAAACAAACACACAGCGTGAACGCGCGTTCACGACTCGTAAGTAGTACTTAACAGGCGCTGCGCATGTCAGCTGTGCCGATTATTATCTCAGCTAATAGGACGAGGAGACGTCACAAATGTCAAAATAGGGTTTATCTGCGATTAGAAACCCTAATTTCCACATCATATTTAACAGTGCATATTAATATTGAATATATGTATATAAAAATGATATTGAACCAAAACAATGGCGGCAACATCTTTTTAATCCCGTTGCTGACGTTACATCTATAAAAAGCTCACGCAAAACATGGAAAACCTTCGAGGAACATGGAGAAAAAAAAAGAAACAAATATTTTGCTCCGAGGAGCTAGAAGTAGTAATGCTGGATGAGACTGAGCAAAACAGGCACACATTATTCATCAGATTCAAAGGCTCTCACACCAACAAACAAAATAATTGCAGGAATGGCGTGACATAACTGAAAATCTAATGCCAATACTGGCAAAGATCAGCACCAGAAGTAAGAAAACTGTGGCAGGATTTTGCAGGTCTAGCTACGAGGAAGGGGGCTGCTTGGAAACAGGAGCAGACAAACAGGAGGTGGCGCCAGCTTAGCGACTGGTCTGACTCCTACGCGAGTCATTACCAACATATTTTTGCATCCTGCCCAATTCTCGTTTTTTAAAAGATAATTATTTATTTACTTTTTTCTGCCCCCCCCCCTGCCACTTTTTTGCCAGTCATCTAATGTTTTTTGATAACCTCAACCACTGTTTTTTATGTCCCTGTACACTAAGTAAATAATTGCACAGCATAATAAAAATCAGCACGTGTAGACATGAATGTGACTTAACGTTCAACTGGTGACTTTACTAAGTTATTCGCATTAAGACGCACTTAGCCATTTAGGACAACTCCGGTGAACGCGTAAATATACGAAGGTTTTAGATTAGTACTTAAGTTACGATGCTTTTGGCAAACGCTCAGAAAATCTAGTTGCTTTTAGGTATTTTACGAACTATTTAGGCTTACGATGATTTGGGATACCAGGTATAGGCCGCTGAATTACATAATAGTTGAAGTTTAAAACACATACCATTTTTATTTTGTGTGGGGCTTTTTATTTCAAAACTTACAACATTACATGTGTTTTATAAAAAGTGAGAATATACGAGACCGTAAAAATATATATGTTTATTATTGGCAGGGGTTACCACCATGACGAATTCTGAATAACTCTGAAGCTACTCCTGGTCGGTGTGTATAGGTGTCTAGGATAAATGCCTGTTTATCTTACCTATATTTCAACATGCGTGACCAGTCAGCATTGCGACCGTATGTTTCATGTCTCAAAGAAACTTTACTCAAATGACCCACATTTGATTATTTGAATGTTTCAAAAGGGCATCCTAAGTATAATTTAAATCGAAACTGCAACAAGAACGAAAAACAATGTGTATATATGTAGCCTAATAAATCATAGACACCATAGCCTATACTGCAGCTATAAATTGTAGCAAAACAAAGGGAACCAGAAAATAACAAATAGCCACATTCACAATATACCAAGTCCCAAATAATGTTGTCCGTCAATGCAGTTTACATCAGTGCAGCTGATAAGCTGTGCTTATAGAAGATTATGCACACGTACGTAATGTTTTATATTCGGATCTCTCGTTAGCTAAACAGATTCCATATGACCAAGATTTCTTTGACTTCAGATAACGTTTTATTGGCAATGCACTATTGCAGCGGATATTTTAAACACGTAAACCTTAAACTTAAAGCCGTAAAGACAAAGACGCAAAACGGGCCCAGAAGTTGGCCGACGGATTATATCACGTGACTCCGCAGTCCATAAAATGTTTTCTGGGGAAAAGGAAGCTTTCAAGAATAACCAAATGACATATGTAATATTTATATTTTTATCATCGTTCTGGTCAAGGGTCTACAGCCTAAAAAATATTTTAGCATATGAAAAACTCAATATATTAATCGTTTGTTGAAAAAATATGCTTACCTTGCATGGGTTATACGTGGAAGTATGTGAAAGAAATAATGACGAAGAACTATACGTTTAGTCGATAATGACACTGTTCAGTAATAATTTATTTTAAATAATTATTAAATTATTGCAATAAAAACTGTAGTATCTATATACTTATCAGTACCTACGTATACCCTGTTTATATAGTACTTTACAGAAGGAAGGACGTAGGTTTGGTTTCAACATTGGTTGGGACCCAATCACCCCTAATCCTCCCGCCCAACGAAACATACACGGTACTCCCACAACATATAGTATCAATCGTACTAATCAATCGTCTATACCAAGGCTAAACCCTGTCATTGAAGATTTATTAGGAAACTTCACACAAAAGTCATCCTCTAGAGGGAGTGTGAGAATTAGGATATGTTGACTGGAATGAAGTCAATACGACACTCCTAAGCGTTAATGAAGGCTGCGATATCATATCAAGTGAAACAGGAGCCTCCCTCGTTGCTGTTAGACCCAGACTGTCTGTCGGTGCAGTTAATCGCAGAAGTACAGCATATATAAAAACCTATTCTAGTTATCCTTACGCTATACTTCGAGACTTGCGGTTTGGTACCTGCTTCATTTTAACATGAATGTCCAGTGCAACTGTTAAATAAATAGGTATCCGAAAGTCACATTTCATTCCGTCCGGCATAGTTTAATAAACACGGCTTTGCCGACTTAAAGGTGGCCTGATAAGCGGTGAAAAGGCAGCAGTCTACGTTAACGTTGAAATTACTCAAACGGAAGCGCCAGGTCGAATCTCATATTCAGTATGTATTTAGCCTGTTGTCAAAACACCCATTTCACCTGGCTTATTTCTAATAGTGAACCGCAATTCCATATATGGCTATAGTTACAATAAAAGGTCGTTGACAATAGATTTGGAAAATTAAAAAATCTGACTTAAATTAATTCCCATTCTGCGAATCACTGCACTGGCATATTTGAGGTGATTTAGTATTGGTCCGTTGTTGTATTAATTAGGTTACAGCACACAAATGGTTCTAAATATATTTGTGCAAATTATAAAGTTTAGATAACAAAGTCTTATTGTAATCTGTAATGAGTTTATATATTACGACTTGAGTTGAATGAGTATCGATCAAACTGATATTAAAAATGAGATCATATTTGTATATTTGATGAGAGGAATTTATAAGTAAACATTGACATTATAGATAGTATTAAGCGAACATTTAAATTGTGTTAAGTTTGAGGAAATTACGGGAAGGATGCAAACCTGTCACACCGCGAGACACCACCGAATTTATTTTTCACGGATCTACTTTGTGGGAGTTATGTGCTGCAAAATTATTACCTGTGATTTTTTTCACATATTAGACATTGGCTGTTGAGAATTTGATTTGTCCCAATACAGAAATTAAAGATGAATGCATCTCACTACGCCAACAATAAAACACCCAGATAGTACGATCGTACTCAATCGTAGCTCAATAAACACATGTAAATAAATAAGTGGTAAGATCGCAGATGTAACAATTTGTTTGATGTAACGAAATGCTGTGTAATGATAAAAACGTTAGAATTCATGTTATGCATCATGTTCTATAACAAGTAGAAGAAAAGCTAGTGGAATACTTCACTGTTCCGTCAGAATCACTGAATGAGGCTGGCTTTCCACCATCCTGTACTTCACCATGTTTTCAAATGTTCACAATCCAAAAAACTGTCTTTCCTTAAATTGTGGAGTAGGGTTGAGCGTTTTGCTGCAGTCAAACCTATAATGTTGAATGGAGTATTATTCAAAAACAATTAACAACAATTATTATTAATAATAATATGTGAGTCTTATTAAGAACAATAAAGGGGAAACTGTCTATTATGAGTTGGAAAATTTCACAGTAATACAAAAACTGCAAATGAAAGTGCAACTTTATCTCGGACACCAGTGGACCTGAATTTAAATGATAGTTATAGGATAACCATGAGCTTACTGACTGAAGGTAGCTGCTTTTTGACAAATGTGTTAGAGTCATGTATTTCCATAACCTGGAAAAATATTTGACATTTTATAATATGGGAAAAGCAGTAATATGTTAGTGGGCTCTTCTATTAAAAAAAAAAAAAACTTTGAAAATGTGCTTAATCTCAGACATATCAGTTTAAACTTTACCAACAGAAGGACACATCTACCCATCCAAAAGAAACCCTAATTGAAATGGTTCTGTTTGTTTAAAGTGCATGTTAGTGTTTTTTTGTATCATTTTGCTATGGGCTACCAATATGCTTTACAAGAAGTAAGGTTACATTGATCTGATTGAGAAGAAACAGAGAATTGGGTGGCATTGTTGGTTATACTGAAAAATATGTACATGAAATGAAGTTTAGTGTTGTGCGAGAAATCTCAACCTGTTAAAATTAGCAAAATAACAATCTAACTGGAAGACACTGGCATTGTAAATTGGACCATATTCAATCAATCCATCATAGCTTGCCCTTTCTGTACTGAATGATGATACTGTTTCCCCAATTAGCTTTCCTATTTCTATCTCTGATTTAGTAAAAACCAGCCCAATTTTAATCATAAGAAAACAACAATCATTAAAGTCAAAAGTCAATCACCGGCATCATTGCACCTGGATCATATGCCACCATGAGTTTTCAAACGATGTTGACATTCCCCACTGGAGAGCATTCTGTAATTTAACACCTACATTACTATTTCAGTATATTAGCACTGTTTGATGGCATGCTACTGGTATATATGTTTTCCCACTGTGCATGGACTTATAGAGTATGATAAGATATCCCTTCAGAACATCCATCATGCCAGCTTCCTACTGCTTATCCTAGTTGGGGTCTCGCTGGGGCCCAAGGTGGCATAGGGCAGGGATACATACCCTGTATGGGATGCCAGGCCATTTCAAGGCCATTACCCTTGTACCCATATATTATCTTAGTATTTAATTCCATACCCATGATAACTTAGGAAACGAGGTAAAACAAAACGCCATGCAGAATTCATTATTAATGCTATCTCTGTAAGTAGAGGGAACAAGTTATTAAAACAAGCATAATTAAACGAATTCATCTTCATAGTGCACTGCAGGTTAAGGAATTTGCATATTCAATAGAACGTAATGGATTTTAAAATAAAATGTTTCAAAAGATACCATTAATACTTGTTTTAAGTGCAGCTGGGAAATTATATGCATATTCATATACCATCATTCCATTTCCCCCTAAAATGAATCCATTCTAAACTAGTTGAACTTTTATTATCTCGTTCTTTTGATTCCCATTTTGAGGGCAATGCCTTTAGGTTGCGCTTTCCAAGGCGGCTGATATATACACGCTTTTTAGATTGCAGGAATAATTCGGCTGTGTTTAATTGCCTTCGGTTAGCGTAAATAACATGCAGAAAAAATGCAAATTAAATGTAATGTAATGAAATATATTTTTCAGAGGTTCTGTCAGTATTGGGTTTAGGTGTGAATGTGTGTGTGTGTGTGTGTGTGAGAGAGAGAGAGAGACTGCCCCTCCATCGGGTTGGATGGATGAATGTAGCTGCTTCTATCTGTATAGTATATTGGGTTTGCCATGTGACTTCCTTAAAACAATCACGTACTACTGAGGCTCTAACCTTGGTGCGTCTCTTCTGTGTTTCTCGAGTTGCGGTATGAGCATTTTGTTTTCGGCTTGATTTCTAGTCTTAAAAATCTGTAATTGCTCATTGTTCACTAAGGGCGCCTTATTTACCCATGGCCAGCACTAGACTCTGCTTTATGAATTGCGATTTGGCTTTCTAGAACTGAAATACCCAGTTGGACCCAAGCATGCAAATTTATAGTCCCCGTAATAATAATGTAATACCAAAAAAGTGACAATTACACGTCAACTCACTATAGTACAAATTTACACCTAAAAATAAAAAAATGCGATTATTTTATTATTATTATCATATTATTATTATTATTATTATTATTATTATTATTGTTGTTTTTGCTTCTGCACGCGCCCGCACGGCGTCGGCCTACCGGAATCTTTGGCTTCTATTACTTTATCATTTTGTCCCTGTTTAAGAACTTGTAAAATAAGTCATTTGTACTCGTCCGTAACCGTTGTATACAATTTTTCTGTTTTTAATAAAAGTGCATTGTGGTAAAATCACGAGAACAGGACGGTCTGTCACTAATAGGCTGACTCCTGTCTTAATTTTCAGTACATTGCAAAATGCAGTTTCCTAAAGTAAAATAGGCCTACTGATTTCTGAACGATAGTATATATGTTTAACGTTTGTTATCGGTTGCGATTCGTGTGCTCATTTTATTTTACTTTTATAATGTTTTAAATGTTTTTAAATATGTTGTAAAAAATGTTATTTTCATTAGCGTAAGTTTACTATCTGACCGAGTGAATTTCGTGTTTTCCTATTTGTTAGAAGGATATGTCATCTGTATAGCTATTCTTTAAAGACAAAAAGAGGGGGTATTATTACTTTCATTCTTTTTTTTGCAGGAGAGGGTGATTTCAAATGAATTATTAAACCGATAATTAGACGTGGAAAATATGCACAGAATAAATAAACTCAATACATAACAACTGCTACTGATATGACCAATTGAAACAATTTTTTAGACAGATTTTTTTTAATCATAGATTTTGCTTACACCACATCAGTGTAGGTCTGTTGTCGTAGAAGTCCGAATGGTTCCTATGGCCTGGGTTCAGGGATCGGAGGGGCGGGGGTAACGCGTAACCTACAACACTAAATTTGGGTGCATTTATCCCTCCCATAAACAGACCTTTATATTTAAATTATCAAGATGCCACCCCTCCCCCCAATATCAGACTCTCCCATACGCCTGTGACTGTGATTTATTTTGAAGTCATCTGAATAATGAACATCACAGTTCGTTGTCCCTGCTTTCGCGGGATTCGGTTCTCAGTCGTTTTCTCGGCAGTCGATAAATGTTAAATTTGTGGGACGCTTCATGTTCTGGGGTATGTTTGCCAAAAAAAAAACATTCGTAGTTACTGATCTCGTTCGTGAATTAACGAGTGATCCAACTCAGCCACCTCTTTTCGTTACCCACTTATCCTATTCTGGCGGGCGACAGGGTTAAGCGCACTGCGTCGCCGCGCCCAGCGATCCAGCTCACTGGACGCATTTTGTGTCTTTCTATATATATATCGTTATATATATTAATAACGATATTGATAATAATAACAATGATAATAATAACGGGCCAATTGGTCAATGAAAAAAATATATTATAGATTAGCACAAAAAGGGCTATATGTAGCTTCATCATCTGTATACAATGTCTTGTGGTGTGTGGCCAGTTCAATTTAAATTCCAATCCAGAAATGGACTAGGACACAAATCTGAGTTTTGCACAACCCTGTCACATAATGAGCTAACCAGTCTAACTTGCATTGTATTCAGTCACATACACATCCAGCAATGACAATGCCTCTTGAATCGCACCTGCAACTGGGGAAAACAGTTCAAGTGATACACAACCATCAATGACTTTTTATAGATGTTGCTGTGCACCATTGTTCTTTTCTGTTTGGAAGCCACATCACAATTTGAGCCCATTTATGTTTTCAACTAATACCTACATTTATTTTGGTCATATTTTTGAGTGCTTTCACATGTTTCGATATATATTTTTTTACATTTGCACATGTCTGATATGGCAGTAATATATATTTTACATGTAGAGCTGATGTTCCTGTTATGGAGAACTTTTGCTCTTGTCACATGGACACCAATGCCAACAAAGAACCAATTTAAATTTGCTCTGAAAACCTTGGGTTTTTGGAAACAATCGCAAAATTCATTTGTTCTTTACCTGTTTCCAATGAGGATGTTGAAGGTACATGAGAGTATGTGTTGCTAATATTACACAAGAGGGTAATAGTAATATAGAGGATAGAGCTGGACTTGCACCACATTATGATCTGTTTTTCTTTTTAAAGTGTTATTATATATTTTTTTTCTAATGGACTTTTCTGTACCTTGATAAATGAACTGTCCTGGAATAATTTATGTGCAGGAAAATTTAAATTGTTTTTTCAATTTTTCATGAAAATAGGGAGATACATAAAACCATATTAAACTGATAAAAAAAAAATCATGAACTGCAAGCATGCGCTCGAGTCTCTTTACTGTAAAATCATTGTTACTTGTACATGAATAGACACAGTTCCAACTGTCCAGTTGTTTGTAGTTTTCTACATCCTATTTTATTGCTAATTAATAAATAAGGGTGAAAAAATGTGCTGAAATTAGTGGGTGGGGTGAGTTGGTGTGTAGAACACAGGTGCTCCCAAAATTCCTGTCATTGATGGCCTTGGGGACACTGCTGTGCTTCTGAAGCATAATGCCGTTCCTGTTGTCTGTAATACGTTATACTACATAATGTATTTGTGATAATCTAAACTTGAGGATACTGATACTGAACCTCAGGGCCTTGGGTAATTTATACGTTAAATGCTGGAAATCATCCCGAGGCGCTTGTCACTACATCTGTGACTTTGCTCATGAATTTCACAGTATTTCACGTTAATGTGTGACACAGAGGTGCGTTTTTCTGAAGTGTGATATTCTCGTGTAGGGCTGCACATGCTCTTGATAATTAAGATAAGATAAGACTGTTGTATTGATTCCCCTGGGTTTATTTTTGTCCAGCAGCATGTACTTATCAGTGGCATGATTGCTTGGTGAATAATAATGTTATATATTAATGTCTTTTTGATCCATACTTTCCACTCCGGGTTATTTCTGGTCAGTTTTTCTTTGAAAAGACATTCACTACCTTGATGTCAGCATTGAAGTGAGCTGCCTTTCCAGCCAGTTCATTTTCAGGTCTCTTTATTTTGTTATCCCATTATTAAGATCCTTTGTTATTAATTTTATTAATCAGCCAAGTTCCTGACTGCTGCTTATGTGGTGTTTTATTATCGTTATTATTGGATGAACCGTTTTTGTCTAGTGAAGTTCAGAAAAAAAAATCTGTTTTTAGATTTCTGTGCTTTAGTGTCTATGCTTCTAATGTTGTTGGTTTTAGTGGCTGTGTTTAAGTTTAGTGCAGAAAAGAAATATGCATTTATATAAAAGCTACATGAATCATACTTGCCCAGACCATTAAGGTTTTATGTACTTTTTGGCCCTCAAATCAATCACGTGATTAGATTACAGGAGGTTCTCCTTATTTCGTACCAAAACAAGATGATAATGTCTAAATGCCAAATGTTTGCTCCGGTTTACCCAGGGCTCTCCTTATTTCTTCTTCAGTCCAGAAACATACAATTGCACTAATTGATAAATCTCAATAGCCCAGGAGTATAACTATATGTATGTGCTCTGTGACGGGGGGGGGGTGCCCTCCCATGTGCCCTCCCATGTGCCCAGTGCTGCCCGGGACACGCTCCAAGCCCCCGTCCAGACTTGACTAGGATTAGTATTTAGAAGATGGGGGCACAGATATATAGAGCACTGCAAACGCGAAACACCACAATGGTGTCTTTTATCTGCATTGAGTTATGACTGATGTTGGGTGTCTAAGGCTAATTTTTTTACCTGATGACAAGTTTGCATAAGCACACTATCATTTACCTACCTACTACTCATGAGAATGGACAGTCAAAGATCTTCGAAGCCCTTTTCCTCACTTTCAGTGAATGTAGTTACTGTGTTTTGCCTTTGCAGGGCAGTATAATGAGCAAAATGTTTCTGGTCTGTTCTTAGACACCCTTTATAAAGTAAGCTTAGAAGTGAAAGCCTTTGGATACTGTTTATGATAAAGAAACATTTTGCAGTACCAAGTTATTTGGGCAACACTTTACTTATTGTGTCATTCAGTTCCAAAAACCGAATGACACATTATGACAACAGTGATGTTTATGACAACAGTCATAAACATCAATAATGTGTCATTAATATGCATGACATGTGTCATGTCATTCTTATGATGGTTACATGTCACCCTTATGTAGACTGCTTCAAGTAAAGTGTTACCGTTATTTGTCCTTCATCATTCTGTTTATCTTCAGATAAGAATAGAAAGGGTGGCTTCTGGGTATATTTGGCAGCTTATAAAAACTTAAAATCCAAAACAGAGCAAAATAAATCCACCAAAACGGAATTCATATGAACCTTTACTTTACTCTCATTTCCGCCTACGTTCATGTTTGAAATGGGTGGAAATGCAGGCCGGTTCTCAAAAGGCACCAAACGAGAAATGTCCGAGTAGGGTTATACTCTGATAACCGCATTCATAGAACTCCTCTTGTTCAATCAGATATATTGGTCAGAACTAACTGTTGTATAACAACCTTTAATCACATTTATTGCTCTTAAAAAACAAGCTTTGATGTTTTACCACCTAAGAATGGCTTTACCATAGGCCCTGTTCCGCATGATGCAATTGTGTCTGGTCTGCATAGCATGGCTGCATGCTGCATTGTTTTAGGCAACAAAGCCTATCTCATGGTGCACACAATTCAAGACGTTATGTAATGCAGTCAGACAGACACTGGCGAGAGCCAGATAGTGAAGACTATTGTGCTTCCTAGATTTCACTGGGAGACAACTGGACAGATAGACATGGGGCCGTGCTTTGTGGATCCATCTTGACCATGATTAGAACAGATACCTCATCGTCTATGGCTGCCATACACTGCCGCTGCATCAGTGTCTTGGCTAAAGGGCTTCAAAATAGGTCCAGTTTTTATTGATCTGATCATTTTATGCTCAGTTTTTGTTATACTGTGCATCTTTCAGTTGTTATCTAGTATAAACTACGTACACTAGGGCATAGGAAAGAGTTTGGTATTGGCGAGGATATTTTCATGTAAATGCAAAGGCCTGTTTGTTGGAGGTGGGGTGGGATGAAACAAAATTAGATATTTAGGGGTACACTGCCCTCCCCCCCCCAACGCCCCGCCGCCCCCAACCCCCCCCGCC
>JAABNY020000015.1:15105535-15116805 GCA_015164015.2 Brevimyrus niger
TTTCTTTCTTTCTTTCTTTCTTTCTTTCTTTCTTTCTTTCTTTCTTTCTTTCTTTCAGATGTCAGGAATGGTATCTTGCATGTGGCATTTCAACCCCTCTCTCTTTGTTTTTCTCCCAGTGTGGATCAGAAGATGACTCCGCGTGGATGGTCAGTTCCTATACCAATGCTTCATAAATAACTAATTTCCTTTTTGGACTCCATTACAAGTACTGGTGTCTTGTCAGCTCAGTGATGTTGTATTTCAGGTTGAGAGGAATGAGAAAAGAAAGTCAGCTGTCCAAGAGCTGCAGGGCATGTTGGTAAGAGCACTTTAATTAAATGGCGTTCCTACACTCATTGGTAAATGACGACTTTCTGCTTGCTCCTCAAAAATCCCTTGAATATAATAAGACGACAGCTGCTCCTTAGATCATTGATCAGCAATCGGTTGACCACCACCAAGATATCTGTGGTTCATGATGGGTTGTTTTCCCATCAGGAAAATCTGCTGACTCCCCCCTCACAAAATTATTTGTGTTAGTGTGTTTTTGTAATAATTCATATAGAATACATACAGATAGCGGTCATGTACTGTGTTGATCATCATACAACCTGACTAGAAACATCAGGTAAACGAAAGTGACTGGACAGCTGAGTGATCTGATTGGCTGGCTTCCCCAGAACACGTTGACTACGCGGAGCCATTGCAGAGGGGCCTCCCGCAAGAGGATCAACTACCAGGTTGGGGATGCTGAGCTGCAGTCTGTGCTGCTTCGAAGGAGGAAAGCCATGGGAGACGAGCAGGAACGGGCCGCCTTGGGCGCAACACAGGGTGAGCCTGTCTGTCTCTGCGAGAACCGGCACCACAGAGCTCATGCTCAGAGGCACACCAAGACTAGGACTTCCTCAGGCTACATGCATGTATTCATACAGTACATGACCATCTAGAATGACGCTTTGCCTGTAAGCCCTGTGATGGACTGGCATCCAGGGTATCCCCTACTTTGTACATTGTGCTACTTGGGAAAGGCTCCAAGCACACAGTGACCCTGTACTTAAGAAGTTTTGGAAGATGGGTGGGGGGCAGCAGGGAGGTGCAGTGGTTTGCACTGTTGCCCCACACCTCTGGGACCAGGGTCCCAATCTCCACCATGTTTCTATGTGTGTGGAGTTTTCATGTTCATCCCATGATGTCGTTCTGGGATTTCAACTGGGTACCCCCCCTCCCCCCTCCAAACGTGCTGAGGTTAATTGGAGTTACCTCCCCCACCCCTTAAAGTCTTCATTACTATCATTTCTCCTTAATAGTTTGCTGTTCTTCCTCCCCTATCCAGATCAAAATTCAGCCGGTCTGGCAAACAGCTCCCTGCCCTGGGGAAGGGACGCAGGGAACGCCCCCGTGCTGCGGAGACTCAAGCAAAATCGGGAAAACAGGAATTCCCGCGTCAGGGCCTCGGGGTGTGTCATCTGGGAAAACAGCTGAGCGCCGCAGAGCCGAGATGCTCCCGATGACAGAAGATTGTAGCTGTTCATCCCGAGACAGGTGACCTGGGCTGACGGAGGCCCAGGTAAAACCATCAGCCATTATATTAGGCTGTAATGCAAATCATTTTTGACCCAAATTACCGTCACCAAACAGGACTTAACCCATGAACTTCAGGTTTTGGCGTTTTGCAGTTCTTATCATTCCATTCAGTCCTACAAAGTTTGAAAAATTATTACACAGCTCCTTGTGTTTTATCACCTTCAGCTTTTGTACTTTTTTATTTCCAAAGCCAAGCTATGTCTTCAATGCATATGTTATTAAACAGTCTGATGGTTCCCACGCTATTTTGTCACATGTCTGTCCCCCTCCGTCTCCTGACACCTTCAGCCCAGCTCTGGTCTTCCAGTCCCCGGGTGGGGCAATAATGGCTGTTCGCGCTGACCCACTTGTACTCACAAATTACTCAGCCGGCATCCCTTATGGCTGCAAGTTCAAGTTTCATGTTTCATTGTCACGTGTTCTGAGGACCACAGTAAAATGCTTATGCTACGGTTGCAGGGTAGGGCATTGGGGAATAGGACAAAGAGGACTTACAATACAGTGACTCTCAGCTCAATACATAAGTGGATAGAGGAAACCTTTCATAATATTTACAGAAACTCTTTTGAAAATTACTGTGGTCCTGTAACATTAAAAAAAAAAGCTTTAAAGAATAACATGTCATATTGTTGCTCCTCTACTACTATTTTGCAGCCTACACATGTTGTAGGGCATCATCTGCATATCTATACGCATATGAAATGAGTCATGCTTATGCCAGAGTTTGCCTTTTGGCAGAGATTTTAGATGGTGATTTTACGCAACATACGACATGGATGAGTAATTCCCTGTTAATGGAGTGAAGGTCCCCATTTCTACAAAGCTGGAATAATTGTGAGCTTTCTGTAGCCCGGCTTTCGTGTCTCTGAGCACAGCTGCAGGATCGGACTTCACTCCTCCTGCATTTTTAGGCGCAGACCCTCACACATCATCTAGCTAAAAGCAGGCAGGTGAGAAATATCTCCTGCAGTTGCCCAGAGCCTTATGGAGACTATTTCTTTTCACACAGTTGCAGACTTGCCTTTACTTAAAAGTGTCTCAAATGGATGCAGTTCTTCTCACTCCTCTGGCAATTTTTCTTCCGTATTAATTTTGCACACTTGCTAGATAGGGTTTGGGTTAGATAGCCACTTTTCTTCCTGTTTGCTTGAAAGTTTCATGCCATTCCACCGGAAACAAAAAGGTATTCCAGTACATCCAAATAAGCAAATAAATAAATAAGCAAGCAAGTAAGAAAATAAATAAATAAATAAATAAATAAAGCATGTTTAAAACTAAATGAACTCCACTTTAATACTTAATATTATATAATATTGGGTGATTGTACAAGAGAGAGGAAATGTGAGATTATGAATATATAGCAGTTGGTTAATATATGCATGTATTCACTCATCAGCCAAATTAGGAACACCACCTAATCCTGTGTAGGTCCCTCCTTTGCTCTAAAAATTGCCTGATTTCTTCATTGCCTTGACTCAACATGGCACTGAAATTCCTTAGAAATTCTGGTCCACGATCACATCATCGTAATGCCTAATTGCTGCCGTTGTTCTCTGATGCACGTTGATACTGCAGATTCCCTGTTCCACCACATCCCAAAGGTACTCTGTTCAAGTCAGGTCTTGTGATTGAAGACACCACTGAACTTCACTTTTGACGTGGTATGTTTTCCTGATGGAAGTAATCATTAGAAGATGGGTGAATTGTGTACATATTATGGACAGGGACTCAATCTGGTCTTCTGCTGGTGCAGCGCATTCAGCTTAAGGAAGGTGTTGTGCATTCAGAGATGCCTTTCTGCTCACCGCTGGTGTTAAAAGTGGAAATTTGAGTTATTGCAGCCTTCCTTTCAACCCAAACCAATTTGGTCATCCCCCCTCTGACCTCCGTCATTAGCAAAACATTTCCACCCACCCACCAAACAGAAATACTGCTTTTTTGTACCATTTTGTGTAATTTCTATAAACTGTATTTTGTTAAAATACCAGGAAATCAGCAGTTTCTGAAGTACTCAAACCAACCTCTCAGGCACAAATAACTATACCACAGTCAAAGTCACCAATGCTTGCATAATTTTATACATTGTGCTGCTGTCGCCATCACATGACAGGCTCATTAGATATTTGCAGGAACAAGCAAGTGTACACGTGCTCCTAATAAGGAGTGTATAACATTCACATTATATTTACATTTACACAAATAGCAGATGCTTTTATCTAAAATTATGTACTGTACAAGTGAGGAAAATAGCACAATATAAACATACATACAGTACATAAAACCCAGATATTCAGGAATATATGTTTGCAGGAAAAAACTCCATTAATTTGTATTTTGTTTGAAGACACCAGAAAAGATGTACGTAAAGATTTGGACCAATTAATTCTATGGATGCTTTTTCAAGCATTCAGATTTGAAAATGGCATAAGCTATATATGAGGATGTTAACATAATACAGGCAATTGTGATTTATGAGAGATCGTAAATATAAATTCACTTAATATATTTATTTCATAACTATATTTAGGCTTTGATTAACGCAATCATCGAACATAATTTCCCCTCAAGTTTTACATTTTCGCGCGTGCTTTTAAGTCCTCCAAACACTGGGGGCACTAATGATGCCAGCGTGTACCGCTCATCTGACCACGGCTGCTTTCGTCTCTCTTTCCCTCTTGTCGCTGGGAGGAACTTTGACCAGTAAAACATTCTTACCAATATTTCTTAGTGGCTTGATTTAGCTGCTGCTTTCTATTGTAGTCATATTTGGTTATTTATTAGAAAAGAGATGTGGTTTATTTATTTACTTAGTTGGCTTTCTCTGGTGATACAAATCTCGTTCGTCACTCTAGCGATAGGTGAGTTGTGTAGCCATTGAATGATACTGTTGGCGACCTAAAATAGCCATGGCCACTGACTGCTTTTGTACGCCCCTTTTCATCCTTTCGTCCTGCTTTTCTTTGGCCTCCAGTTTTCCTGTAGTTAAGCCATTTATCCGAAATGTCGTCTAGAAATGAGATAAAACAAAGATCGCATGCACTCTAAAAAAATTTACACGCACGTATGTGGATTCATGGTGGTTAATTCCCTCCTCCTCAGGCGATTAAGAAACCGAACCATTTCAGATTTAACTGAATCAGAGTGTTAGCTAACCAGGTGATTGGAAAATACTTTGTAATTGTATAAGCTGTGTCAAATATCCTGTTTCGCGTTGTAATGTTTAGTGTTATATTCTTTCAAACAAGCTGCTGTCAGTAACTTTAAAACGCACGATAGCCTCCGCTTAAATAATGTGAAAAGGGGGGTAAATTAATTTAACAGTGCCAACCTGTCAGTTTGCAGTTGAAACCACGCAGTGTCCTTGCAACATAAATAATATTTTCATCGGAAGTAGACCGTTGTAAGTCGAGTTTTAACCCAGTTACTTTCCGACACTGTCCACGTAGGCACGTTCACCCGGTAGGGAATCTTTTTCCGATTATAGACGTTTCATTCTGCTACGTGCCCTTCTTTTGGCACTTAATTGGCCCTCAGGTCAAATATTTGAATCTTAAAGGCCGAGTATAATACGAGTCAGGCCAATCTAATTTTTAATTGAATTTTTCCGGCATGCAGTCCAGGGTGTCCCCTGCCCTGTGCACGTTGCTATCTGAGATCAATGTCCTGGTCCACTGCAACTGAATAAAGAGTTATAGACGGTAGTCATTTTCTGCATCAGTCGAATGAATCGATCAGTTTAAGAGGAATAGTTTTTTCCTGATTTTGTAGTATTTCGTATGATCTTAAATGCGGATATTGTTGTATCTAACGTTCGGTCAGTTGACGAATAATTCGAAAAGTTCCTGATTAACGCAGGTAAACCCAGATACAGCGCTAAACCGAAGGCTGCTTCATATTTAGGGAACATCTGGAAAACGGGGAAAGAAGCGATCACACGTTTAAACCTTGGAATGGCTGGGTCACATGTGCGGGCCAGCGCTGAAAACGCAGGGGGTGTGATTACTTGTCATGCCCTGTTATCGAGTGTAAAGTACCGAAAATCGGGGCAGTGCGTGACACTTTTCCCTCATTAATTTGAGTGAGAGATCTGCAGCATGTCACACGGAGTGTGCACGCTTTGCTGTCAGCTTCCTTTCTCCGCATTAATGATTTATCGACAGATAAATGCTTTACCTGCTATGAAATCAATCATGTATGGTTTAGTAATGGCCATGCATCACTTATCTTTCGTCATGCATTTGTGTTCACAGCTGCTGGACTGTATTACTTGGCAGAACTAATAGAAGAGTACACAGTGGCAACCAGTCGAATAATTAAGTACATGATATTGGTGAGTACTCAGTCCTACTGCATTCTTTCTCTTTCTTTTGTTTCTTTTGAAAAAGTAGCATTTAATAATCTCTAAAGTAATCTCTCCTGTTTGAACCCCATGTTATTTGCTCTTTTGCTCACTATCACACTTTATTGTGGTTCCTTGTTCTGACTCCCTTGCCACCACAGTTCTCCACAGGAGTGCTGGTAGGGCTCTACCTCTTCGAAGGCTTCCCCACTCTGATGGTGGGCGTTGGCCTGTTCACCAACCTGGTGTACTTTGGTCTCCTTCAGACGTTCCCCTACATTTTGTTGACTTCGCCAAATTTCATCCTTTCTTGTGGTGAGCAGATAACTTCATGCATCTTCACTCATGATCGCTGCAGTCATGCAAGCTAATATCTGGAACTGTGCCTGGTTATTGCAGTTACCTGTGATTATTTTGCTCCAGGGCCTTGAAGTAAATAGTATATAAGTATAAGTAGAGCTTTATTGTCATCTCAACAATGCACAATAAGTGTGCAGTGAGACGAAATATCGTTTTCCATGACCATATGTGCAACCTAGAACACAACAGCACACAAGACAGATTACAATGGGGGTGAGAGGGGTAGTAATTTACACTACACACTATACATTTATTTATCTAAATGAACATACATACTAGCTAAAAGGAATTTCCTGGGGTGGATACATCAACAATACAGTATTTTAGTGGTAAGTCTTTTGTCAGTGCAGCTTTGAGGGTTGTATATAATTACATAATTGCATTGTGCTTTCTTTCTGTAGTGTTGGTGGTCTTGAACCACTATATGGCATTCCAGTACTTTGCAGAAGAGTACTACCCTTTCTCTGAGGTAAACAGAAGTGACTATTTTGTGAGATTCACCTTGGCTAGTAATTCTTTTTCTTTTTTTTTTGCGCGCCATTATTTGTCAAAGGCCAGATCATGCCAATGTCTTGTCAAACTCTTATTGGAACAAGCTCCTTTGTTATTTTAGGACAGTTTGTTTAATCTGATTGGCTCGTTACTATTTACTGTCAGTTTGTTATGAGCAATAAAGTCACATAGCAGTTGGGAACTGCTTCTGTCATAAACACGCTCAAGTTTGGGCTGGTGTTGTTCATTCCGTTAGGGATCTGTATCTGTGTACATGTGGTTAGCCATTGGCTAGCAGAGTAATTATCCCCATTAAATACTCCTAAGGCAATTAACCCAAACTGTTGGTGGGATTGATGCTGGCTGGTCCTGCCCTTAGATCTGAAACGGTCCTCATTTGCATGGTACTTTGGATAAAAATAAATAAATGCAAATTTTGATGTGAGCACAAATTCCTTCCCTCTTGTGTCCTTCAGGTGCTGGCCTACTTCACCATCTGCCTGTGGATCATCCCCTTCTCTTTCTTTGTGTCCCTGTCTGCAGGGGAGAATGTTCTTCCTTCTACTGTGCAGCAAGGAGGTGAGTCCCTCTCCTTCCAGGTGCAGGCCTGCCTTGCAGTGGCACCACAGGCAGCGTGCTGGTCTAGAACATGGACTCAGAAGTTGCCTCTTTTTGTTATTCCACTGTGGGGGTGGTTGGATTCTGATTGGAAGCCTTTCTGTTAGGCCCTTGAATGTGCTTTAGGGGTATATTCCTGGAGTACCCACAGCAAGGAACTCGGTCTGAGTTTCTTCAGAACATTTTCAGTTTATAAATGGGTGAAGCTGAAAGTCACTTTGGATGTAAGCATTAGTTGAGCAGTGATGAGACTGGTAATGTTAGGTGCGAGTAGAATGTTGTGTGGCAGTAGTAATAACACATCTAAATTAATTTGCTTATAAAGTTTCATTTTCACTGAAGTGTGTCACTTTGAGGCTGTGACAAATTCAAATGAGTTAAGTAAGTCATGTGATTCCTGAAGGCTCACCATTCGGTAAAGAATATTTATTAGATTTGTTATTAGAAATGCCAGTCTATCCAGCTCCATACTGCGTATCAGAACTGTTAAAACTCTTGGATTCAGGGCAATGGGGTGTGTTTAATGTTGTTTGAGTAAAGGTGTGGTGGATGTTGTTCTTGCTATTGCTGCTGCTCCTTTCACTGCCCGTTTTCTGTGGTTGCTAACCTGTCCCCCTGTCCTCTATTCCTGTAGACGATGTTGTGTCCAACTACTTTACCAAGGGGAAGCGGGGTAAACGTTCGGGGATTCTGCTGGTCTTCTCCTTCCTGAAGGAGGCAGTGTTGCCAAGCCGACAGAAGATGTACTGAGGAGCCCTGTGCAAGTGACTGGGGGATGAAGAACGGGAGGGCGGCGGGAGGAGAGGGGAGGTGATGGCACACGCAGGCACATGCCGTCACGGACGGAGGAGCCCCGGCTGCACTGGACCTGCTTTTCCAAAGGACTCCCCCACCCAGAGCCCTGGAAGGACTTCATACATCTACAGTGGACATTTTTTTTTACGGACTGTTAATGAATTGTGCCTGTCTGCTTTGGAAGATTGAAAAGAGATCGGAGAGTGAGATTTTGAACGTTTCAGACGAGCTCAGGTTGGGTATAAATGTGAGGGTCTGGGAAGCTGGGCTGAATCGGGCTTTCTGGGGCTAAACTTGCGTCCGTATCTGTGCGCCTTCCATCGTCACGCTTAGGAATTCACGCTGCCCGGCTTGGGTATTGACACACATGGTGGTGTCTGAAGCCACGAGTGCTTTTTGGGGGTTGGTGGGAAAATCTGGATATATGGGTGCAAATAGGAGTTCGAACTAGGCAGGTGACTGGTTCTGTGGTGAGGAGGGGTCCTGGTAGAGAGCTTGGGCCCGGCGGTGCGGCTGAGCAGCGGTCATGACTCCATGCTGCACGGGGCCTGCTAAGTGCTTGAAAGGGAGGGGTCGCACCTCCTGTCATCACTCACCTGGTATTCTGGGTCACCGGATCTACCCCATGCCCGGGCAATGGCTGGCTGCCCTAAGCATGGTTCACCTGTGATGTGACTGGCCCCTGCTGAATGCGATCTCACCCCTCTGCAGCTGTCCCCTGCCAGCCTCACGACGGCTCGCCTACACACAGCCCCGGTGACAGTGACGTATCTGCAGAGGGTGATGTAGAGAGACAGGTCTGTCTTTGCACCTCCACCCACAGCATCACTAAAGTGCTTTGATCCTTTACCTAGGCAGCGCAGTAGGTTTCAGTAAATTCATGCCCCGCTACCGCAAATGAAACCGTCATACTTGACGCCGCGTCAAACCACTATGACAATAAGTACCAGTTAATGTTAAAATGCAGAATTACAACAGCATCCTCTGTATGTACTCTGACATGCAGTGCTATATACAAAAAAAGGCTTTGGAGCATTTACCCCTGATGTTCCTTATATTGCCAACCCGAGCTATCCATCCCATTCCAACATACCCGCAGGCTCTCACAGTAAATTATTCTGGTTTAAGCACAGTAATAACCTGACATTGTTCATCCAAAAAGCTCTCTTTGTTCTGTTTTAATATACTGTATAATAAATTAATCTCCACTGTTCTGGGTTGCAAAATAAGATTTTCATTTTTTAAATTAAAGAGGTATATTTAAATGGTCAGAATCATATTTGTGCTAATGATATGTGTTTAGCTGCATGTCATCCACCATAATGTCATTTATTCGTCAGTGACGCCATTTCAGTAGTGCCAGGGAGCCTCAGTTTTGAGCATGGATTTCGTTGGTCTTGGTGAGGTGTGGTGAGGCTCAGGCAGAGCTGATCCGGAAGATGGATAAGGGTAATGAGGAGTGGGCATATTGGAAAGGTAGCCACCTGGGAGCAGCGCCCCCTGCAGAGTATGCCAGGATAATGCGGGCACTGGCTCCATACGATTGTTCCACAGGGCAGAGCATGAAAAATGTTGAATTTCAACATCATCATATGCGAAAGCCAACAAAATGTACACAGATCAAGCCATCGTCGATAATTACTAAATAGCTAAACAAGCTTTTTGGCAAATGTACCCCAGTTTGATTTGATTCTGGACGCTGGTACCTGAGATGTGCTGTCAGTGGGAGTTTATATTTTCCCAACATGAGGAGTGGAGAAGGAAATTGTGATGCATCTGGCGGTCTAATAATCATGGCGGTTTATTTAAATCTAAAGACTTAATTTATGGGGGTGTCATGGCTCTTTTCGTCTTCGCCTTTCCAGGGAAGGGAGTTCAAATTCTGCCTTTGCTCTATATGTATGCAGTTCTGGTTTCCAGTTACAGCCCACAGAGTTCATTTGTGGTGATGGGCTTCTGTAAATTTCCCATAGTTTATGATTGTGTGATAAAGTGGCGTCTCCTCCAGGGAGTACTGGTTGAAGGATGGATGGATGGATGGATGGATGAAAAGTAGCAAAGTCAATAAATACAAATTACCAGTGAGTAGGTGTGAAATTTTTATTTAGTACCCATACCTGCAGTGGCAACAGTTAACCTATAGATGGCAGCAATGAGGAGTTTAAAATACTAACCCTATTTAGTCAAATTAAGATGAAGATTGAGCTGTGTCTCTGGTTGTAAGAGTTGGATATCTGGAATTATTTCAGTATTGGACATAAATTTCCAAATTAGCTTGTTTGTCATATATATATATATGCCACATATTTATTTTTGATCTAATTAATTACATGGTGTGACAATTAATCTAATTAATCGCATTTGCATACACACATTACAAGCAGTTTTTTACCATTTATTATTGAATACAAGCGTATAACTTGGGCTACAATGGTCATGACATTTTTATCACTGACTGAACACAGACCTATGAATTGGGTTACAGTATATGACAGTTGTAAGTTATTGAATACAAACAAATGGTTGGTTACAAATGACAGTTTTAATTATTACTGAACATAAACCAATGTCTAAGGTAACAACGACCATGACAATTTTGTTTATTACTGAACACAAGCCTATTAACTAAATTGCAATGGACATGACGTTGTTACTGTCACTAATGCTACACTAGTATAAATTCTTATTTCTCTTTTACCCAGTTGTTCACATTTTCTGAGTTTAAAGATGCCCTTTTATTCTGCACAACAGTGCCAGCCAGTGAGAAAAGTCTTCCGCATGGTACTGTGGTTGCAGGGGTGGCCAAATATTTGCGAGCTGAGGAAGACAGTGTGGCATGGGCTCCAGCATGTCAGCTTGGCGTTCAGCAAGATCCTGGCTGAAGGCAGTCTTGAACCTAGCCAAATAGGCTGGATCCTCATCAGAGACTCTCATTACATGGTGAAGATGGCAGAATGCAGGAAGCACTACAGAGCAGGAAACATAAGCTCCCCAAGGAGACATACCTGAAGTAGAAGATAATGCAAACCATAAATAAGGCTCAGTGCATTTAGTATAGGCAAAAGAAGTTAATTTATTTAGCATCAATCCATCCATCCAT
>JAABNY020000015.1:15135463-15155245 GCA_015164015.2 Brevimyrus niger
ATATTTTTTGGATTAATTTAATTTAACTTGATTTTGTTTAATTTGATTGAAACATTAGCTGACTTTTGTATTCGTGTGTTAGTGGTATTTGTTGTTGTATTTTCCCTTGTGGTTTGGCCAACCAATGTGTATATATAGTCCTCGTGTCTTGTGTGAAGGTCAGTTGGTTTAAGTTAGATGGCTAGTCATGGATTCTGATTAATTTGCCTTTTTTTTGTGTTCTCAAGTTTACTTTTGTTAAATTGTTTTCTTTTTTTTTGTGAATTAAAAAAGGGTTTTTCCTAATTTTCCTGTGTTCCTCGTGCCTTCCATCTCGGTCCCTGACATACTCGGACAAGGAAGATGCCCCGCTAGACGACCTGGAATAGGACCCCTCTGGTCTGGCCCTGAGTCCGGCTCCAGGAGCCCTGGTCCAGAACCCTTGCCCCTCCTACCCTAGGGTCTGGAGATGCTACCAATAGAAATAGGTGTAAGAAGAGGCTTGGCTGGGTCTCAACCTCCTGGAGAAGGAAGCCAGGGCACACCACTATGGGGGGTCGGTCCTGAGTTCATCTTAGTTCCGGCCTTAGTCTGTTCTTGCCTAGTGGACTCCTTGACCTCCATGGGTCCCAGCCCTGGAGTCCCGACTCCAGCCCTACCATCCCCTCAGCTCCACCTGGTTCTGCTGGCTTCCCAAAGCCCAGGGGGCTCATGTTCCGGGGCAAACACCCCACTTCCTAGGGTCCAGAGTCCCCCCTAGTTCAGTCCTGTCTGATCTGTTTTTGCCCCAATGCCTTGTCCCCGGTTTATGGCTCCCCCCTGGCTGTGTGTTCTTGACCCTGGTGACCCTTCACTTGTCCACCCTGTTCTGGTCAGTGTTGTGTTCCTGGGTGTTTCTGCTGTCCTTGGTCCCCTGTCTCATCTTGAATCTTCCCTGTTACTCCCTACATGTTCAACACCCCTGTCAAGGTGTTCATCTGGTGTTTTGTCATGTAGTGTCCATGGGTTTCATCCAGCGTCCTGTTGTCCCATCTGATGTCCCTTTGTCTCTTGCCCTGCTGTGGGCCCTCCTCAGGGGGGTACTGTCACACCCTGCATTCCTAAACCCTTTCGTTCTCTCCCTATTACCCTCAATGGTACACAAATATTCATCAGAGTCAATTTCTGTAAATTAAAATACCCTTAATTAAAAGCAGTGGCAGGGTTTTAAACTAAAAGGTACCTTAAGGATACAGCCCTGGTAACAAGCAAAGGTATACATTGGTACTCTTTGATCTGAGTACACTACACTCATAGTAGCATTGCTTTTTTATATATTTGTTTTTGTTGCAGTGCTGCAAAACCAATTGCCCACTGGGAACAATTAAGTTGAAAGTTGAGGCTGATTTAGATGTCAAGGTAAATAAAAACAGATCTAAATAAAAAACCATGCTGGGTGATCATGGTCATCCTGTTTTGATGCATTTTTGTCTTGATGAGACTACTGCCTTTAGAAATATAACCATTCCAACTTCCACTTCTAAATTTAAACGAGTATAGCTAGACCCCCGCCCCTCCCCTTTGGGGTGGTGTGTGGCTCAGTGGGCTAAGTCTTCATGCATGTGACCAGAAGTTCACTGGTTCAAGCCTTGGTATAGTCACATGTCTGTGGCCCCGTAAGCAAGGCCCTTAACCCACAGTTGGACAATGAGATGGGGTAGATATGAGATTAATAGTCTATCACTGTTGTATTCTAAACAAGGAGACTACACACAGGGAACTGAACCCAAAACATGGGCAGTATGAGCCACCAGACCACGTCAGAGCTTTTGAACTATGAAAACTGGCATCCAAAAGCGACACAATCATGGGAAAACTGCTCCAGTACATTTCTGTCGAGCTCAGTGTGGGTAAATGCAAGAGATACAATAACTACAGATTGACATTTCAATAAAGCCCTTAAAAATGAAGTCTAGTACCCAGAAACATAAAGCCACATAATGTTTACCAACTGATTTCAGTTTCTCTTTCTATATTCTCCACCATATCCATAATAGCACTGGGGATTAAAAAACATTTTTTAAAAAAGACATTTAATGTAAGCTAACCTCCTTTTGGCTTAGCAGTGGCTTTGGGGTGGATGTTTTGGGGTTTGTGATCTTTCAGTATTCTCAGATACATCCATGACAGCACTGGATTTTAAAATGGTTAAATCCTTAATTATCAGACGTTTTCCTTTCCAGTATTTTTCCTCTACTTGCAGTACAGTATACCATACATCAGATGCATGTTTTAATGTTTCCAGCTGGAAAAGATATTTCATGCAAGCCATCCACCATTCGGTTTTGCATTGGCGTCGATCCTTACGGAAGAACGGTGAAGACTGACAGTCAGAACACAAACAGGTCAGGCTCTTTACCCTGGCTGACATAGACTTTGTTGGCGTTTAATGCGGATTCCCTAAAGGATAAACAGAAAGCCTACATGCTGGGATAATCGCTTAGGTGCCATAGCAGTGAAGTTTTACTTATCAATAATATCCAAATGCATATGTTAGACCTGAATTGCTGGTACAATCTCAGCATTCTGTGCCTGGGAATGGAAGCAGTTATTCCCCTGCTGATCTTCTACATCACATACCTGAAATAGTGTAAAGCACCTAAATATAACCACCCAACAAGAGCAAATTCACCTGCCATCTAAGCATGACAAATACACACTGGAGTGCACAAAAGCCCATGAATGCCTTACGGTTGTTAGTTGTTCCAAAGTAAGTTTAGTTATAATAAACCTTTATTGTCCCTCATGTGGCAATTCTTTTTATGCCTCCCTCAACTTGCTCTTTGCAGAGCAAGCTGTCTGCAAAGGGCAGCCACCTGTTGGAGTACCAAGGAGCTGGGGAGCAGCCTGCAGACATGCTGAGGCTGGGTTTGAGCTGGCGACCTTCTGATTACAGGCACACAGGCTTAGCCTGCTGAGCCACATGCTGCCCCCCATGTTATGTCGCAAACACAAAAAAAAATTGTGTTAACTAGATGTATCAGAAGCAAAAACGTGCACTTGACCACTGCCGGCACATCCCCGCAGCTCTGCTGGCACATGTTTCATTGATCTGCGTTAATCCCCCATCATATTAACAATTGAGGCAACCTAAATTAACCAAATGCCAACACAGCAAAATTACTGCTTTATCAATAATAATAAAATCACTGCTTAGGTTTTGCTATACATTATATTTTTGTATATATATTTTTTTTTTTTTAAGTTGGGACTGCAGTAAAAACAGTCATACTCAAACCATACAGCTACAGTACTTCACCAATGTCTGCTGTTCAAACTCACATGAGACAATAAGGACAGAATAAAACCATTTCCACAATTACAAAACCAGTTTTAGAACCATTTACAAATAAACCACGAGTAGTGTTCCACTTACAAAATAACAAAAATTATGCAGGGCTTCTGATTTAGCAAGAAAAAAAAAAAAAAGCAAGCTGTAATAAGGGCATGTACATTGAAATCATTTAAGGGACTTCAAGACTGATTTCTAGCCTTTATATTTGGCCAGTTTAATTAATACATATAGACTGGTTTCTGACAGTGATAAAGACGCTGCAGAAGGTCTGAAATCAGGGCCCATGTTTAAACAGTAGATTCCAGTACAGGAACTTCTGTTTACATTTATAACCAAAGCTAAACATGTTGACCCAAACCCACTATCCTATCTGACAGCACTATTACAGACAAACACATGAAGACAAAAATACAATTTAAACAGCAATTAGCGTGTATCATCACAATGGTACAAAACATTCCTCCCAGATGAGAGTGCTTTTCTGCTCAGCACTCCGGTTTCTGTGCCTTTTCATCATCCTCCGCCTTCTCAGAGAGGGGAAAACTCTCCTCTTTCTCAGCTCCGTTTGAGCCCCCTTCCTCTGCTGGGTAAACCACCACGCAAAATTTCTGGCCTATATAAGTCAGCTTGTCTGTGGAAAGAAAACCAATGTCAGGGAGTGGCCTACATGGCTCACCTAACGGAGGTGGCCTAGTCTAATACAGGACATTTTAAATGAGAACTATCGGAATTGACAAAATACACGATGCATTCATAAAGCAGAGCATGCGTTTTGTAAATTTTATATCCAGTGACTATTGTGCAGATTTCATATTACTCAATATATTAATGGTTGAAACAAACTACCACAATAACAATATGCATAATAAATATCAATCAAAAATAAAATGCCATACCGACAAATGTGTCGAAACACTGGGGCTTTTTGTCCCAGTACACACCAAGGAAGTAGACTGGGACACCAGTGAGCATAATTGCTAGACCAATACCACACACCACTGGCTCAGAATAGAGAGAGAAGATGAGCAGGAATGCCCAGAAGAGCAGGTAGATAACTGGCCAAATCAGGCTAATCTAGTGGGGGGGGGGGGAAAAAAATTGTTAAACAAATGCACACAAAGCAGTACCCTGGAATCCGCACAACTTCCACAAACCACAATGCAATATCCTGGTACATGCTGCACCTGTCTACACCACTCCACGTAATGATGGTATGGCACCAATTAGCATTCTGTGCATGTATACCGACTGGGACAGTAATGGGGATCCTTGTGTGTACTTCATCTTGCATTCTCTAGTTAAACATTAATATATGAAGGGATAAAATTTAAATTGTGTACCATAGGACCCTTTACAAAATAGGGTCTTGCAAATTTAAAAAAATGATGTCATTTCATGCTAAAGAAATATGCAAATGATTTTATTTGGTAGGCAAATCTGTATAGACCATTTCTATGTTTAAATAAAAATGGCTGCAGCAACCTGTATTTTAACACTTAAACCTTCCTTCGAGTATTTAAATCAGGGTTCCCCAATTTCAATGCAGGAGGGCCAGAATCAAAGACTTTGCCGATTTCCCTCCTCAAACACGTCCTAGGTTAGTTAATGTGTTCGAAAAGGGAAATCTGCCAACTTCGTTGGAATCCAGCCCTCCAGGACATTAAGTACTATTTAACCAAGCACATTGTTTTAAAGATAAAGTGGATTGCAAACTAGAATCTGTTAAGCAAAATCTGTCCAGGATCATCAAAAACAAAGACCCATTGATCATTAAGAGGTCTGTTCACCTTTATCGGCCGATGCATATTTGGCTCTTTGATGCGCAGAACAATCTGTCCAGCTACAGTGACGCCATAGAAGAGGTAGTTTATGAAACCCACATAGTTGATGAGAGTGTACATATCACTGGTGCAGAGCATCAGCAAGGTAGATACGCACTGAAAAGGAGAGAGGAATGTGAGAGAGAGTGAAGGGACTAATTCTTTGTGACATGACGATTTTACAGAGAGAATGGTAAGCGCTGATGTTAGACTAACCAATCGAGGGCAAAATCAATTTGAGGAAAGAGCAAGTGAAAATGGAATACAAACTGCACATTTAAAATATGCAAATACTGTGCATTAGTTGCTGAGTATTGGATCACTACACTGTTGACAAAGGATTACAGTATGGGAAACAAGAGTAGGGTCATATAGAACTTACAGTGAAGAGGAGAGCTGGGATTGGTGTGCAGCGTTTTACATGAATCATTGCCAGGAGACTGGGAAGGTGACCCTCTCTTGCTCCTGCAAAAAACAGCCTGTGGGAACCAAAATGATAAGATAACTCAATATCTTTATATACCCAACTAGGCCCAGCAGGAGTGGGGGAAGGGAGAAAGAGATAAAACAGCAGCTGTCTGTTAACCCTCAAACGTAATCCAAAAGAAGCACTGAAACGCCATTATATCTGGAAGAGATGACCAGGACCAGAGCTATTGGTGGGGTAGAGGTCTGTGAGGTAGGGAGACAATGGGCTAAGAGAGACCTTTCATGCTTCTGTGAGATCAGGAAAGGCCGGACAAATGGCAAAAAGGTAGAGAGATAGATATAAGGCAGTATAGAGAGAGCCCATGTAATGGGGGTGGGAATAGATGGACTGACCGGGACGAAGTGAAGAGGGATCCATTGACCCCCCCGAATGTAGAAAGAGCCACAGAGATGGGCATGATCCATGACATCACTCCCAGTAGCTTCTCACCAAATGTCTGGGAGGTAGGTGGAAAGAAAGGGTGGTTAAACTGACAGATGCAGAATGCACGCATGTATGTTATTGCCTACAATTGGAAACAAACGTCAGACAACAAAAAGAGCATAAAGGGCACGAGAAGTGATCAGAGCAGAAGCAAGGACAGAGGCTTTTAGATAACCAGAGTTTCGAGAAAGATCACCGAATTTGTACATGGATCCAACATGTATTTATGAAATTTATGTACAAATGTGAAATGAATATTGTAATTAAGACGAGTGTCAGAATGACGCAGTATAAAAGGAAAAGCATGAATCCTCACCACAGCAACTGCATTGGAAGCCAGCAGCTCCTGGGGGCTCATCGCCGTTACGTAAGCAATATTGGCAAAGACGTAAACAAACGTCACAAGAGGTATTGAGATATAGATGGCTCGTGGCAGGTTCCTGAGTGGGAGAAAGGTAGACCGTCACACTGATTGATTACCATGTAGCAGGTACAGCCTGACCCAACAGGATATAAGAGGAACTCACGTGTATGGATCAACAAGCTCTTCTGTGACATAATTGAGGAAATTCCAACCACCATAGGCAAAAGAGCCCTGTAAGAAGGCTAGAGCAATCAGGCCAACATCATAGTCCTGAAAACTCTCGAAGGCATGGGCTGGTTCCAGCCAGTAGTACTCCCCTAGGGGGAAAAACAAGACTGGGTCATTCATAATAGCCTACAGCAATCCTTCAATAAGATCTGGCTCAAAGCACTTTTAGTGTTCCAACTGAACACGTTATGTACTGTGATATTACATAGAATTTGCATTGCATGCAAGTGTGCGAGCGAGTGGATATAGCCATGCATGACAGAGTTAAAAGGAGTGCCTGGGAATATGGGGCGGGTGAGGGGGGGGCAGAGCGACTAAAGAGGCATGTGGACTTTAATCCCCTGCTCAGTCACCTGGCAGTAATGCCAGTCCCGAGCGAATCATGCGAGCCCATTTACGTCTACAGCTTCTCTCACAACCCCCACCCCAAAAAAAAAAGCTGCTCAGTCTGATCTAATGTTCCACTCTCACTCAAGATATCACTATTAAATCTTTTATATTCTTCAGAGCTCTACAGATTGGATGAAAGCAACGCAGGGGGGAAAGAAACCATTTAACTCAAGCAATGACATTTATGAAAGAGATTAGGTAAACAATGACCAAATCAGAGTGTAATACATTTTTCAAAGATAAAACATTAAAAAAAAAACAGATCAGCAAGACTTCTTTGTAAGACCTCCCTATAGTGACTGGCTCCCACAGGGATGTTTATATATGCCTCACATCAAAAGTCTAATACAACAATTATGGATTGTACATTTACATCAAACTCAGTGATGACATTTCTGAGACCACTAAAATGCCATAGTTATCGGATTACTGTGACTGCAGCAAGGGATTCAACGTCCCCAGCATCACTGAGGTTGTCACAAATTGGTGACCTTTCAGTGTCTATAGCAAGCATGTGACTAGACACTTGATGTTTTCCCTTAGCTTGTGTTAATTCTTTTAAGAAGGATGATTAGTGCCAGCATTAAAGTGATAGTATTAATTCTGTAACCTTTTAATATGCTTTTTATTCTTAGCCTACCTCAAACACATGGCTTTGTTGTATAGCCCTTTTTCTGATAGGGAGATTGCCTTAGCACCAATTAATTGTATGCACATGGACTAGTGCTGTTCATGTGCCAAGGAATGCCAGGGTAATCAAATCAGAAAGTGCATAGCGGCAGCCTGGCACATGCTACATACATGGGTGACCGTATGCATCTTTGCACATAAGCGCTGACAGGCCAAGTACCGAGATAAGGAACCAGGTGGGAGAGAACGACAAAAGCGTACCCTTGCAGATCTGTACGATGCCCATGATGATGATGAGTGCCAGAGCCAGCAGCTTCCCGGCGGTGAAAATGTCCTGGACACGCGTTGCCCAGCGGACACTGGAGCAGTTCACCCATGTCAGCAGCACTGCAGAAAACGGAGAAGACAGAAGTTACTGTGAGAAGTTGGCATGTCTACGTAGTACTACTCGATTAACCGAAATCAAACTTTTACTTGATCAGTATTGGTTTGATTGTTTGCATTCTTTCTGTTAGACTTTAATTGTAGTTCATAAAAAGCATCACAGTTCACTCAGAATGGAGGCATCAAAAAAAAAAAAAAGACCATAATCCTACAGCTATAAGGCATAGAACATAACACGGTGATGCAATGCTGAATGCTATATTTCATAAGTGGCATAATATATAATATACAACAACACCACATACATTTCATAACACTTCACACACAATTTGTACTGAGCAGCATGTCATCTGCTTCAACAATATATTATAAAATACAAGCAACTGTTGAGAATTAAAGTTCTTATTTACCATCACCGATTCATGCTACCTAGACAACATTGCAGTTGTGGTTGTTTTATTTTTGTCTTTTTCTTATGTCAATAGCACTTTATTCCTTAAATGATACGTTTTACAGTTTTATTTGATGACTATTACATTTCCCAGGCTCAGCTTTCACCAGCCTCAAATTGATAGTAAAGGTCTTCAACTGCATATTTGCATTTGTTATTTTGCACTTTCGATTGTCTTCAAGTGTATATATTGTGCAGGACAGTGTGTATATAGACAATTTACTTGTTGTCAATTTTTCATTGGTCAATTAAGCAAATACTGGATTTTCTCCTAGCTTTCCAGTGCTCTGCAGAAATGCACTTTCATTTCACGTGCGAAATGACAACGTGACTTAAGTAAAAAAAAAAATTCAAAACCAAACCACATTTTTGCAAAGCAGCACTATTTTGTAAAATCTTTTTGTATTCCAAAACGCCAGAATGCTGACACACAGGAAAGTACTTGACAAGTTACTTCCTCAACCAACCACAGTTTCCTCTTGCTAGTCTGACCCCAACAATTCAGAAAGCATACTGGTGCAATTTTGTCTCTGCACAGTATTAATTGATGACCATTTCAATTCCATTCCTATCCAGAAGGGGTCAGGAATCACAACAAAAAAATAGTCACAGGGACAAAAGAAAAATGAACCGTTCGATAAGTAATAAAGGTTTGATTAGAAATGGCTCACAGAATGACTTAACCATATTACAGCGATATGGCATTAATATACTCACTACATTAACTAGACACTATAGAGTGTGTCCACAAGATTTGCCATAAAATAATAAAATTTTGTCCTTTGCTCATTCACTGTTCTATTACAATGAACTTTATCGCTCTTTATTGTACTTAAACAGCAAACCATCACTTTATGAACAGTGAACTTGTTCACTTTTCAAAATACTAGCCTTTGTACTTCAGCCGAGGTCATTAGTTATTATTGCTATCAACTACTACAAATGACACGTTCTTCAACTACTTCCTGAGCTGCACACTTTTAGACAAGACCACAGACGAAGAGAAGATTTAACAAATGAAGATGTGAGGGTTGGGTGCAGCATGAAGGGTGACCTACAGTGAAAAGCTACCCAGCAGGAGACATCGCCTGTCATCATGCTGGCATTTCATCTTATCTGAGGATGTCTGATGCAGCCTGGCAGACACACGAACACCTCGAACACTACTTCACAACTTCTCCATAATTAATAAAACCCTTTTGTTGTTTGGCCGATCAACTATCAGTGAATCATGTCCCCCCCCCCCCAATAACGCATCACACACACACTAGTTCACCGGCACAGTAAATAAATGTTGTTTATCTGAACAATATGGTAATATGGATTTCAGTAAAACCGGCTGAGCAGCCACTCAGGTTAATCTGCCGCGCTGCCAAGTTTCACAATTTTAAGTCACACTCACTATTAAAATAGACACCCCTTTGAAGATCCGAATCAACATGGAACAAAGCATAGCGGAGACAGTATGGGGGGCGGAAGGAAGTGTCCTTTGTAGTTAGGAGTAACTTTTCACCTACTTTCTGAAGCCACCTAAGGGGAGTAGGGGGATGTAAAATGTACTACTCAGCTTTTTTTTTTTTCCATATACAAAAACTGTCTGACAGACCCCATCCAATTAAAAGCCAGCACTCAAATAACTACTGCCCAAGCCAATCAGAACTAGGTGTCCCACTAGTGCAAATAATCCACTGGTCCCACTAATCTACATTTCAGAAAGATTAAAAACAATATTGCATTGTTAACTTATCAAGACAAGTACCTCTAAATCAATGTCCATGTTAATCTGGCCAGAGGAAAAAAAAACAGAATTAGCAAACCCATGTTGAGTCACACAAACGTGGAACCTTTAAGCACTGCAGGATGAATACGATCTGGTGGTGATCATTAAGGCAAAGATTACAGTCTGGTGGTATACCCCCCACTCAAAGTCCTCAGGAGATCAAAGGCTTGTTTATTGGGAATTACGCCAATTTTTGGTTTAATTTAAAGAGTGTAGTGGTTGCATGACGGCTGCATGTTTCAGAATCAGAAGCTAACGAAGGTGATATAATTCCACTGGCAAAGACTGAACTGCTAATGGTGCTGCTTTCACATTACAATGTCAGTCTCAGTCCAGCTTCTCTCTGTGATATTCTTACATGTGTGAAGTTTTCAAATGCTCATCTCCAAAGATCACAGCTAGGCGTGGACGACTTAGAGAGACTAAGGATAACCTGTCTTAGCCTTAACCCAACCTGGCCCTTTAGCATCTCTTTAAACATTTCTATCCCCTTCCAAACAAGCCTCTGGCAACATCGGCCATCACTCACACAGGCAGATTGCGGCCAGCAGCCGGAGCCCGGTCTCAGGTGGAAAGCAGGTCGGGAAGAGGGGCTGCAGGACGTAGTTGGAAAAGGTGAGGGCAATCACAGCCTGGTTGGTGGGGTAGATCACAAGGACGGCGATCCACAGGCGCAGGAACCTGAGAGAAGCGAGAGCACAATTAATGACACTCAGAGAGGAGAACAGCGGTTCTGAGAGACAGGCGCTTCAAAATTGTTTGCACTAACTGAACTCATCTTTATTCAATGTTTAGTCTAGTCTGAATTGCGTAATCACTCCCTGACAGCCTTTTGCTCTCACCCAGCGAGTCCCCCAAAGATATCCTTCACATAGGAGTAGTCTCCACCAGACTTCGGGATTGTGACACCCAGCTCAGCATAACACAACGCCCCGATGGCTGTGATGATTCCAGTCACGATCCAAACGATCAGCGCCAGGCCCACTGAACTTGCATTCTCCAGAACTCCCTTTGGGCTCACAAAGATCCCTGACCCAATGATATTACCTACAAGACAAAAAAAAAAGTAAAAAATTTATGGTGATAAGACATATACTGTATACCATGCAGTGACACGAGCTAGAGTACAGGCCTACAGTAGCTGTGCATATGCAGTTTGTGACATAACCTTCTTAGCATGGAGGTTCTTAGCCTCAGGTTCCCCCACTCCAAGCAGTTTTAGGGGGTCTGCAGAAACATTTAATTGATGAAAAGCAACATTCCATGTTAAGTGCTCTACGCAACAAGTAATATTCTCAAAAAGACACTTCTTGTTCGGATCTTAAATATTGACAGCAGAAGCTCGTCGACCCCATTTGGAGAAAAAAAGAAAAGAAAATAAAACACTCAAGGCTGAAGTTACATTTAATCACACATTTGCAATAGAGGGTCACTAGCTCTGGGAAAGTGAATACGAAGCAAAGGGAGGGGGTGGCGGGATCCCCAACGAATCCTGAGATTCAGAGAGAAGGCAGCTGAATTGTAAGCCCTGCTGGAACAGAAGGAGGAGATGGTCAAGTCAAATGGTGCAAGGCAAAGGGGAGCCTCAAAAGTATGCAGACAAGTGATTAGTATTGACAGGACAGAGATAGTGAGGTACGGCGACGGGTCAAAAGGGTAAGTGTAGTCTGGCAGGTAGGAGAAGAAATGGGACCTTATTTTGCTGACCTGACAGGAAAAGGCAAGAGAGAAGAAATACGGGCAAGAGGGAATCAGAAAGTCAACTTCCATAACTACGTGGCGTGTGATTTCTAGCTTTATACATTTCAGAAAATGTGGGTGCTATGAACTGAAACTGTCAAAGCAGAAGAGTAATCAGGGAACAGTTACAATGAGGTCAAAGCCACAGGCTCATAAGCAGGGCTGCAGTGCGTGTTTGTGAACCTCACTTGCTGAAAAAAGGGACCAGTGAGTGGGACCAGACATCAGTATTAACACTAAGTATCTTCTATTTTCTTGACCAAATTATAAAATCTGCACAATGATGCTGCAAAATGAAGTGGAATGACCACAACACACTTTCCCTGCAAAATAGGCTGTTATTATTCACTGAAACAGGTGCCTGAAGGAATGTTTATTTTAGCTGGCAAACAGCAACAGAGCTGACAAGCTCTGGTTCCCTGTATCGTCCAGCTCTGATATAATTTTATGGAAACCTACTACTCCCAGAACCTAATGAATTAAGCTTCCTCTAACGCAGCAATTAAAAAAAAAAAAGTATGAATAACTTTAAAGACTGAGATCTCTATATCGGGAGCCCCTACATCAAAAAATGTACCCATGACATTTATGGTCTCTATTTTATAATTTTAATCTTATGCCAAAAAAATACAAATTACACTTCTTGCTTATGTAACCAAATGCCTTACTTGGCTGTGGACAAGTGTGTTGTGCTTGGTTTTCTGGTTGGGTAGCACAGTTGCTGCTGGTAAGGGAGGGGGATTAACATTTAATTTCCTTAAAAATACAAAATCTCCAAACAAATTCCAGGCTATACACCATTATAAAACCCATCACAATGCTATAATAAAATGTTAATTCTAGAGTGCACCAGCTAAGAGAATGCGCAAGCTGAAATTCCATCATCACTGTAAACCCCTTGGATTGGATTTCTTCAAGACATTTTGGTCTCCTTTCATTATGTCCCACAGATTAATAGCACGTCAGTAGATATTCTGAAAGTTGCTGACATGGCATTTCATGCTCTTCTATTCACCACTGTGAGAATTGTGGTAGGAAGATTAACAAAGCACATGTGGCTACTGAAGGCAGTCTGGCTGTCAGGAGAGCAGCTCAGATAAAGACCAGGGAGACTAAGTACCCCGATGTTTGCTAAGGTTTGAAAAAGGGCCCTGGGTACTCTGACAGTTAACACTCAGCCAAATAGACCTGGTCCATTTAGCAAAATGTATTAATTCTTGTCTGCACACCATGCAGTGGGTACAGGTGTCAGCCGTCAACTCCCTCTTACTGCTTTTCAAGAACAACATAGCACCAGTTCCCACAAACCATTGCACCAGCGATCTTGTTGTTGACATTCTTTAACCATGGTTCGTCTTGTGCTCTACATTGGGTCTAGAGTGCAGGGACGAGACTGCTGTGACTGTCCCCTAGCGTGAGGAGGATGCCATTAAGCAGTGAGAATCACAAGATACCCATCTGGTATTATCTACAGGAGCATTTCTGCATGCAGACCATTCTACGCAGCAGAAGCTGACCATAATGCATTTTATCACTCACTGCTTAGAGATAGCTGAAGAAACACTGCTGGGAGATTTCAAAGATAGGTGATTTAAGTGGGGGAACAGATGACTTATTGTACGAATCAAAGCTTAAAGGCTGACTGATTGCACGAATCAGTTTTAATTAAGCCTAACACCAGAGTGGGAATCACGTATCCCAAGTGTAGTTTTAAAAACAGCAGCTTAAGCGGTCTTGGCTTGCGACTGCGCCAAAGTGATGTGTACAGCTGCTCTTAGAAAGCCACGGATTGAATTTCCCAGCGGCCAGGCTTTCAGGGAAACGTCGGCTACCAGAAGTGGAATAACGGTACACAACCGCAACTGCACGCTTCATACGAAACCACAGCAGCCGCCGAAGATCTGAGTAAAGCTCATTTCTTATTCAGACTTACCTACAATAATGCCACAGGCACTGACGAGGCCGATCTCCTTCTTGAGCGCCACGCCGCCGCCCCCGCTGTCTTTCCCGCAGTCCGAGGATCCGTCTCCGTCCACAGCAGCAGCCGCGCTCCCCCGATGCCTGGCGCCCTCCATCCCCGTCACTTTCCCCGTATTTGTTTGTCTACTAACTAATATGCCAACGCCTTTAATATTACCCAGGTGTGGTATACGACCGAACCAGTACTTAACGCTGCAAAATTTTAATTGTTAATAGTGTTTTCAGTATAATTATCCATACCATAAATATCCATCGAAGCAGTGCATTTAGTTGCCTCGCTAGGTAAATGAAGGACAGGGCGTCCAACAGGCAGCTTTTTGCCAGACAAAAAGATAGGGATACAATTTGGCAATAACATGTAAAACGCTTATCCACAGAATATTCTCACGGATTAATATTACGCGCGTATTACATAAGGCATTTTGTCGGCAGCTGTCTTTAAGTAGCTGGTTTACTATGCTTCAGTGTAGTACAATTACTCTTGAAGCAAGACCCTGTGTTTTTATTTTACAAATAATGCATTATTTGCGAGGCAAGCTTTGCCTACATGAAAGACTGGATAGGCAGCAACTTGTAACCATGAAAGGAAACGACGGTTAGAAAGCGAATCACGCACAGACGTCTAGCACCAACGTGTTGCCGGCTTTTCTGCTTTACTATATCTTCTTAATGATATTTTACTTAAGTAAATCTAAAAGTTAAAATGAGAAAAATACGGAAAATCATGAATACTGCCAGATAGTCTAGAGACACGAACGGCGTTTTCCGATCGAATCTGGAGTCTCCGGCTTTAAACTCTCAGCTTCTTAATCCCACCAGTCCTGAAACAATGCGTCGGCATTGTATCCGTGCAAAATCTGAGGAATGGAATGAAAATATATATTTAGTAGTGTCCAAAATCCATTCCCATATTAGAAAATGGGAATATCTATCCCACTTGCTACGTTAGATTTAATCTCCCACAATATTAGAGAACCACTGATTTCGTCCTATATGTGTATCCTTTTCTCCATGCACCGCCCACCCAACATTAACACCGCCCACCTCGACATTGGTTGCCCTCCATGCTGAGTATGTGATAAGCAGATAAATACGCGCTTTAAATCTCTCCCATGTTCTCTCTGTCTCAGTTTAATTACGCTTGCTCTGGACGGGGCGCCTAATTTCAATATAGCAGCTCCTGTTTCTGATTGCGGTGTCATGTGAATGAACATTTCTTGAGCTTTGGAAAGCAGCAGGGCCTTTGATCTGATGATGAAAAAAAGATACACAGATATAGAGATATATGTCACAGAGAGCGAGGAAGGTGCAATCAATGACAATTTTCAAGTCATAGAGAGAGAAGAAGGTGCAATCAATCATGATTTTCAAGTCACAGATCTTTCTGGATAAAGGTGACAGAAATATTATAGAAGTGCACAGTTATCTAAATGATCCCGACAGGTATAAAAATGCCCACGTGCATTATGCTCAATCATAAAGAATTTGGACTTTGTATTTCTTCCTCACAGACACTGGATGCTGTGCATTTTCTTACAGTGGTGCTAGCTAGGAGGACATAGGTCTGTAATAATTGTCTGGCAGCATGGAATTCTAAGGGCCCCCGACAAATAATGAGAAAACATGGCTGAGAAACATGCCAATCACAGCTAATAGGACATATGCAGCACCCACACCAGCTATTTGATCAGAAGGTGTAAAAATGCAAAGGGAATTGGATGAGGACAGCCTGTTAGTCTACTCACAACATGATACAATCAATCTCAGGCAAAGAGACTATTACCCAGACCTTGCTTTTGGTATTCTGTCCAGCAGTTCGGAGTTTGTGCATCTGTGGTCAAAGCTGTGAGGGGTCCTCTCCTCCAGGAAGTTATGGATCAGTTGGAGCTTCCTGTTTTGCCTGTTTTTGTCTGGAGCTTAAAACCGGCCTAGAGTTTAATAATATCCTACCACTCATTGTGCACTGATGGCATGCATGGTGGAGTCAATGGTGGTTTGTTTAACATGTTTCTGAATTTGTTTGATCTTCCTAGTCAAGAAGACTGGATGAGTGGTTCAATGATGAGGATGTTCCTGATTAAACATAGTGACCCAACCTGGAGGGAGAAGGAACAAGTTTGTTTCTGCACTTCATTGTTCGGGGGGCTAGATAAGCTGAGGCAGTATGTGATTATAGGAGCGGGGGGTCAAGATGCATTTAGGGAGAACAATTCATTGAACAATGCAAGTAAGTCTACTGAGAAACTGGGGAGAGAAGGTTAGGACAATGGATAACTAGGAGAGTAGAAGTGTATTATGCTAATATACTCTGAGGTAAAACTGATTTACCCAAATCAAAAGTTGAAGACATTTCCTAACACTAATACCAAGCAATATTCTATGAATGAATGAATGCCTTTTATTGTCATTATGCATTTTACATATACAATGAGATGAAAAGCTCACTTCTACTTCTCTGGTCCATGCTGCTGCAAAAGTAGCATGATGATTTCTAATATTACTCACAAATACTCAAATGGAATACAATGAAATTTCTTAATTTATGGGTATGCATCTGTGTATTTTAATTTTTTTTTGCTAACTCCAGCCTGGCTCATCCCTGTTTCTCATTGATGAAGGGCTTTTGTCTTTGCTTTATTGGTCTTCAGTCCTGCTTCTAGGAGCCAGTCATGAATTGTTCTAGCAGTGCACTTCACACCATTTAATGTTTCCCATTCATTTTTGAAGGTCATCCTCTGATTTATGTAGCAGTGCTGGGTAAATTGACAGTCATCTCTAGCATTAGAAAGTTACTTCTGCCCTCTACCTGGCTGGTTTTTGGTTATTCCCAGTGTCTCCTTCTTCACCTAGTTCTTGTGTACTGCTGTCTTAGAAACTCTGAGCCTGGAAGCAGCCTTCCTCGCAGTGTAGCCTTCTGCCAGCAGAACTAGGATTAAACCAGGATTAAAGATGCAGATTTTTTTTTAAATATGAAATGGTCTCTTTATTATTTTTGGAGAACTCTGCCATTTTTGAGGCAGTCATTGTGCACATCTAAAAACTGTTGATTGAGAAACATAATCCCGAGTTCTTTTAAAGTAATTTACATCTTTATACATGTGCAGAAGGGACATTTGTCGTTGATGTCTGTTTTGCTGTTAGCTATCCATTGCCTGGAAGATAGGAACAATAGGTTGTAAATACTATAGTAATGAATGAGCACTGACCCACTAAGCCAGCACTAGGAGATTTCATGGCCCCATGGTTTATGGTGGAACAGTGACATTACTATCTACTTGTTTGGCCTGTATGTAGGCCATTCATGTCATCGTTTTGATTTCCAGCTGTCTTCTCCTTCAGTATTTTCTTTCTCTTCTCATAATCTCTCTGCTCATTCGTCTTCCTCAATCCTTCAGTCTGGGGTGTTTGTGAGGTGCTGTTGTCCTGCACTGTTTACCACATATTCTGGAGTTAATGATGTTAGTCCATAAATTTTATTTGCTGTAATAGGATATGGACAAAGACTTCAATGAGTCTGTTGCACAACCGAGCAGAGATCTGACAGCAGGGCCAGCAGGAGAAAAGGGAGTGAGGAATTTGAGTTTATTGGAGGGAACCAGAAGAGAGAAAACATATCTTGGGGGGGGGGGGTTGCTTAGTATGGAAGCAGAAGTATATGAGAAACAAAAACATGCTGTGACTGTAGATTGAGATGGAGGAAATCGGGGGAACGCTATGCACTTACACTGATGGGACGGCAGGATGGAAGAGAGCAGTGGGAGGGATGAGGAGTGCGGGGCGTGTGTACTCCAAGCTCAGTGTAACATGAGCTGCGTGTTTACCAGGCATACTGAAGCACATGGGCTGGCAGTAGAGAACAATGTGTTCAGGCATGCGGTGTTTCTTCGAACTTCTCATGGCAGACGTGTGTCTATCCATTGGCCTGTTCCATGTTGTTTTCCTCTCTGTGTCTGTCCCTCTGCTAGCCTGTCCGTCTGCCTTAGCATGAGTAATGGGAGATTCGCTGCTCCCTCTTGCATCACTCGCTGTTACTTGGTGCCGGTGCGCAAAAGATGTGCTGTCACCACCTCAGCCTCTTCGCACTCATTTTCCGGCTGCTTTTGTGATAAAAAAAAAAATTGCTCGATTGCATCGGTGTGTAACTTTGTCACAAGGTCCCCCGACTGTTAGCCAATGTATAAACATGGCTTCCTTCCAGGCTGATTTCCACCCTCCCATTTCAATCACATCACATCGGGTGCATGTCCATGACAACAAATGATGCCTCTGAACACAGTGAAAGAACCGTTCAGTTCCAGGTAACTGATAGGCATGTGTAGGAAAAAAAACATACATAGGCCTAGACATATGCATTAATATATTTCACTGCAGTTTCAGCTAATATTACTGGTACTTCCCCTCATAGTCAAACCCCTCCCATGATAAACAGTTTAACGTGACTGTTTTTATGGAAGTCTGGATGGATCCAGTTCTTACCGCCTCCCCTACCCCCTCACTCCCTCCCCCTCGTGCTATGTGACTTTTGCACCACTGTGAAGATCTCTTGAGTCAGCGATTTGACAAAGTCTATTCCTTGAAAAAGAGACAAAAGCCGAAGAGAGAGATGGAATTTAATCCACTGTTTTTTTTTTGCATTACCGGACAGTAATATGTCTGTGTCTGTGTCTGTGTGTGTGTCTGTGCCTGTGTGTGTTTATGCCAGCCGCATGTGGCTCTCTGTACTTGTCCCAGTTAGCTGAGGCATGTTTCTGAGCCAGGGCCAGTTATGAATTTAAACATGGCAGCTTCCTCCACAACATCCGTGTCCCTCAAAAAGCGGACGGCTCTGCAGCTGAGCTGTCTCCACATTCTGACGTCTTTTGGGCGCCATACCTTCCTCCAGCGTTTATTTATGTGTTTGTGTGTCACAGTATTTTATGCTTTGCTATCCTAACTGCCCAGTTAAGTATTCCAGCTGCCATCTGACCAAAATCCCTGAAGATCTGTACATCAGACCTCTGTATGACAACATGTTGCCCGATTTTCATTATGTCCTCATTATGTTTGCTTTCATGATTAGTTTTAATACAATATTGCTTTGTACAAGAGCTGTAACATCTTTTTTTCCTAGATTCAGCCTTTTCTCACCCTTTTTCATTATATTTGCTTTCCCTTTCATTTTTTTCCAGTTAAAATTCCTTCCACGTCGGTGTGGCTTCATCTCTGCCTTGCACACTGCTGTTCATACTGCCATATTGCATTTAATCATATTTCACTGCAGTGTCATGTGAGACATTACATTTTTAATAAAGTATTTCAATTGCTGTTTAATTAAACCCAATTTAGATTTGTTTTTTTGTTTTTGTTTTTGTTTTTTTTTGTTTTTTTGGGGGGGCTTCTTAGTTTGCTGTTAAAACAATAACAACCACCTACTTTTCAAAATAGCCTTCAGAATATGTCAGTCTTTCACAAACACTCCTTTTCTTTAAATGTCACCTAGTGGATATTGTGTGTTACTGCATCATGACATTACAACAACTGTAGTACTTGATTCTTTATCATCCATCCATCCATCCATTTTCCAATCCGCTTATCCTACTAGGTTGCGGGGGGTCCGGAGCCTATCCCGGAAGCAACGGCCACGAGGCAGGGAACAACCCTGGACAGGGGGCCAGCCTATCGCAGTGATTCTTTATCATAATCATATTATTTTCTTCTCAATCTTGAATGATGAACTTAATGATTTGATTGTTATTTTACTTACTCTTACATCTATTTTTTGACTCCTCCATATAAAAACTGATATCTCT
>JAABNY020000015.1:15155345-15180277 GCA_015164015.2 Brevimyrus niger
AACTTAATGATTTGATTGTTATTTTACTTACTCTTACATCTATTTTTTGACTCCTCCATATAAAAACTGATATCTCTCCCTTATGTTAAGCTATCAGCCTTGGTATTGACATATAATTGTGCAGGGAGCTCGCCACATGTACCTCTAAGCCTATATCCCTTCAAAGTCAGCACATTTCTCCTTTCTTAGGGAGTCAGACTCCTTTCTTAGGGAGTCTGAAAAGAATGCCTACAGTATCAGCCTGCAGTCACACTTTCTCCATCCTCCCTTCTGCCATACAATAGGAAATGATACGCACTCAAGATGATAAGCACCTCTGAAATGTTTCTTGCACATAGGGCCATAGCCAGGATTTAAAAAATACTGAGGTCAAAAGTGTTAGCCCTTCCTAATTGGTCCCCATAATGGAATGCAGTTATTGGGGGACTCAAGCTCAGTGTCCTGAATGGTAGGTACCGGCATGCTTGTACTTATATTTGCTGTGCTTCTTTGTCTGTGGTGGTGGTATTTTGTTATTTATTGTTGCCGGCTATAGTTTTTGTTTCGTATGATTGTATTTGTAGTCTTACACTTCTCTGCCAATGCAGGCTATAGGAAGTAGGACAACAAGTCGGAACTTATTGTACTATGCGCACTTCAAAATGAAATACTTTGAACCTTGAACTCTTAGACTGCATGAGGCAATTAGGGTGCAGTGAAGCTGCCTTTGTCTTTTGTTTGATGTCATTATTATCTGCACTAATATGTAAGTCAGTTTTCCGATAAGATCATACTTTAGGGACACAGATATTACTTTTTAGAATGGAAATTAAACACAGAAAAAGATACATCCCATGACTCCGACCAGGATGAGCAGTTGGAAAACAGATTGCAACAGAGTGCATCAGGACAATACATGCACGGCATTTTATTTTACATTGAGTTCTTGCACGACTATGATGTCTTTGTGTCCCTTTTACACTTATATTGTACAGTATGTAGCTTATTGTCCAAACCAGGGGTGGCCAATCTTATCTGCAAAGGGCCGGTGTGTATGCAGGTTTTTGGGATAACTTGTAGGTCAGCTGTTCAAACCCAGGTGTGAGGACACCTCAGCCAATCAGTCCACTAATTAGTAATATGATTAGGGAGTTGCAGTGAAAACCCACATACACAGCAGCCCTTTGTAGATAAGATTGGCCACCCCTGTTCTAAACAGCGCGTAAATGTAGTATGTGAAATATATTGCCCAGGCGATGCGTAAATGTTAGTATATCGCTTAGTAAATGTGTGAATGTACAGTAGCACCATGAGGAGATAATAGTGCATCCCGGATGTACACATGTGTATTGATGGACTGAATAAAGATCTCATGAAACTTGGATGATGTTTATCAATATGGCAGCACATGTGCCCTATACGTCTATGTCTGAGGTTCACATGTTCCCCAGGTGTGCATGTGGGTATTTTCTGGGTTCACTGGTTTTCTCCCATAGTCCTTGCTTATTTCTCATCCAGATTTTCCTTTACCTTACACCCTGTGGCTCATGGGAGAGGGTCGTATTTTACCACAACTATATACTTGATAAGCATCGGATCTATGGATGGGCAGAATTATTCATAACGTTGTCTAATTATGCCACGATTCTTTTCTCAGATTTTCCTTGGCCTTGTTCCCTGTGTTTCTCCAGACAGGGTCAGTCCTGTGATGGAGCTGCCCCCCCTACTGAGTTTAATCAGGAATTTGGCATCGCCTGAATTCATACTGCTTCCCCAGCAGGTCACAGCATAGTGAGGTATGCCACTCAGTGTGAACTGGTAAAACATGCTCAGCAACTTGCTCGATTATGGCAAAAATCATAATCACGATTATTTTGGTCAATTCTGAGATCACGATAATTTAGCACTAATACTCATTGACTTTGGAAATATCATTCATTTATTGAACTTTTAAAACACATGTCTTTTTAACAGTGGATTTCCTTGAACTATAAATAAAATTCAGCTGAGAAAGAGACTAAAAAGGGGATAGAAAGAGTGCATTGGATTTATAAGAAGACAAAATGAGATCACCATTGCAAAATGGAATGCACACAATAATCATTTTATCTCTATTATTTTGTTTTGATAATCACTGGAAGTCAAAATTGTAATTGAAATTACACTGCAATTAATTGCCCAGGCCTACTTGCTACACACATCAAAAGACCTGAATTGTCTTAAAAGGTAGAGGCTCTTGTTTGTTCACCTCTGTTTGCTGTTTAGGTGGAACCCCATATTCCTATAAGATTGCACAACCTTCACTTCCTCCCCCTGGATGGTGACTGGATTTAGGGGCTCCCTGTTACCACCAGCTTCTTGGTCTTGCTTATGTTGAGCTGCAGGTGGTTTCCTACGCTGACTCATCTCCACTGCTAATGCAATCTATAATGGCAATCAAACAGGAAGGGGGGCAGGACGATACCCTGAGGTGTCCTAGTGTTGCTCACCACCATCTCTGACACGCAGTCCCAGTGCCTAGTAAACTACCATCTGTTAGCTAGTTCATGTTCCAGGAAACTGCAGGGGCATCAAGCTGCATTTTCCTGATCTAGTGCTGCATTCCAAGAGGCTGGATGCTGTTAAAGGGACTAAAGTAACAGTTTTGTCCAGAATAAGCCTTGTGGAGAATGTAGCAGAAGGTACTGGAACAACCTGCACACCTATGTGTGTCTGGCAGGCAAACTGCGGGGGATTAGAGGCGGTCTGTTTGCAGAGGCCCCAGCCTCTCAATTTCATAACGTGTGAAGTGAGAGCAGTCCTTAAGAGAACTGAATCTACAGCATAGCTGTCTTCCAGAGCTGGGGCAGCTTCTGAAGACTTAGCAAGAGGAAAAACAGGTACTGTAGGACCTCACCGAACTGGCTGGCATATGTCTTCAGCACCTTGGGGCTCATCAGGTCTGCAGCCTTGCCTGTGTGGAGTTTCCCCAACACTTTCTTCATCTCGTCAGCAGAGACAGACAGACCGAGACAGAGAATGGAGCTGGAGAACATGGGTTTGGTGTCTTTAGGTAGTTTTCCGCTTCACCAAGACCCTCTGCAGTTTGCATATCAGCCCCATGTGGGTGTGAAGGATGCATTAATATATCTGCTGCAGAAGGCATACTTTTTCCTGGACAGACTCAACACTACAGTTTGAGTCATGTTCTTTGATATCACCTTCAACACCATCCAACCCGGACTGCTGAGGGCTAAACAGCAGGACATGCAGGTGGAGGCTTCCCTGGTCACATGGATTGGCAGTTATCTGATGGGTGGTTTACAGTTTGTGAGACTTCAGAGCTGTCTGACTGAGCATCTGACAAATAGTAGTGGGCCCCCCAAGGAACTGTGCTATCTCCCTTCCTTTTCACCACCTACTCTGCAGACTTTAAGTATTGCACTGAGTCATATCATCTGTAGAAATCTTCTGATGACACGCCCATAGTTGGGTGTGACATGGCCATAGTGGACAGAAGGACCTGGTTGACCGCTTTGTGGGGTGGTGTGGGTAGAATCACCCACAGTGGAACATGATGAACACAAAAGACATGGTGGTGGATTTCAGTTCCCACCCTCTCCAGTCAGATTCGTTGGGAGTGACATGGAAATTGTGACATTATATTGGTTGTTCAACTGGACAATAAGCTGGAGTGGTCTACCAAACTCAGGGGCTGTCTACAAGGGCCTGAGCAGGTTTTATTTCTTGAGGGGGCTCAGGTTCTTCAATGCATGCAAAAGGATGCTCCAGATGTTTTATCAGTCGGTTGGTGCGAGCGCCATCTTCTTTGCTGTAGTGTGTTGGGGAGTAGGCATCAAGGCTAAGGAAGCCAACAGACTCATCAAAAAGGCAGAGTACATTGTTGGCTCCAAGTTTGTCACCCTGTAGGAGTTGCCTAGAAACAGAACACTGGCAACACTGATGGCAGTTAAGGACAATGCCTCTCACACCCTCCATAAAACACTGCTGCTTAAATGAACAATACAGAAAAGCATTCCTCCCTAGTACCATTAGACTCTACAACTCATGTGTCCATGTCTGACCTATGGTCATTAAACTAAGTGACTAAGGTATGTCATTTGGCTTTTACCTGTGTCTCCTCTGCACTGATTGGTTTTTTATTTGTTAGTTAGTTAGTTTGTTTATTTATTTTCCCATCTCAGATTCATGCATATTGACTGCATTTTTATTGTTTTAATTGTATTTATAATTATTTGGCTGCTGTGACAACTTAAGTCCCTCTGGGGAGTAATAAAGTTCATCTATCTGTCTGTCTGTCTGTCTGTCTGTCACCAAGAACTGAACCATACCTGAGCCGAACCGCAAGAAACCGTTTTACATTGTAAACTATGCAAGCCGTACCCAATCCTCCATCCAACCATGCTGTCATAGTACTGGTTACCAGCAGGATCGAAAGCATAACTAAGTTGATATACATGGATTATTCGAAGGAAAAAGGGCATATTCTATAGGTGAGACTGGGGATGGTTGTCACACTTTTTACTTACATTTAATTTTTTCCATAACGAGTATGGTAAGAATTCCCTTTCTGTACACAATTAATGCTTAATGTGTCAGGTACAAATGGATAGTCCTTGATCTGGTAGAATCCATTCTCTTCAAAAGATATGGGCTGTCAAAGGCACCTTGTGCAGATGTGACAACCAACCTCATAGTGGGGTAATTTGTCACACCCTATGGGGTTGGTTGTCCCTGTGTTATTCTAATGGAAAAAATTATTATTTTAAAAATTATTTTCAATTAAATATCAAACCAAACACATCTCATGTGTATAAAAACATCAAATAAGTTTCATTGGTTCATTTTTAGACTCTTTAGATTCAAAAATGTAAATGTAAAATGCATAAATGTAAAACACCACAGGCTATGAAAACTACTATTACCACTATGAAATCTAAAGAAACTCACAACATTCTTGGTCGTGGAACAACTGCAATAAATAGTCTTTTTTGTATTTACAATTGTGTTTTAAATTTTAAAATTGGTCCATTGAAAATCCTTATACGTCATCGACCCATATACCAACAGTGGGGTTAGTTGTCATGCGTTTTAATCAGCGCCCCTTTGCGGCTGAGATATGATGACTGCGACAACCTACCGGTGAGACAACCAACCCCGCTTTCCCCTATATTGTTCACTATAAGTAGTATCGCACATTGAGATGTGTTGATGCATTTCCAATAACTTGGAACTTGAAAATTTCAAACCTCCTACTTTAAAAAGTACTATAGAACAGCTAAACACCGTGGATTCGTAATGCAAATTTATGCAAGCAAATGCTAATTCTGCTAACATTTGATGTTGAACCCAGCTGCACTTTGAGCAACTATACACACATGGTGTTACAAGTAACTTTGTGTTATTATGCACTTAGTAGATTCTGTTACTTTAAGAAGTTTGTTCTTGTGACAAACTTTTTTTCACCATGCGTAGAATAGTGATAGAAATGCACTAGCAAGAATGTTTAGGGTGCAGATGGCTCATTGTTATAATTTTTGTTTATTGCTTTGGTGTATTTCATAAAACATACTTAAACATTCTCAAGACTATAAGAGCATTTCTCAGAACGGTTCATGTATGCAGCACAACACTAAGGATTAGCTGCAAAAGCCTGTAACTCACCCAAAACAATTATCTCATGTCTCAAAAGCAAATAATTCCTGATTGTGGTCACCTGTTGCTCATTCAGTCTAGCTTGTCTTTTGTATTTAGTCCGTGTCTCAGTCAGTTTCCCCAGATTGGTCATGAAAGTCTCTATGTTTGTGAGTACCCTGTTCGTTTTGACCATTAAACCCCGTTATTTTCCTCATCCTGGTTGTTCCTGCCTCCCTTGTCTGCTCGCCACTCACTGAACGTGACATCAATTGTACTTGTAAAAGTAATTGTTTATGGTATTTGCAAAATAACTGAGTCAGGCTTTTGGGTCTCCATGCTCACACACTGTGACAGCCACTCCATAACACTGAATTTGTTGACCTTAAGCCACTTTGTAACTAACATGTGTCATTCAATACGTTTACATGCACACTACGAAAATTGAATTATTGTATTAGTCCGACTAAAACCCATCTTTTAAAGGACATGTAAACATGTTAATCCGACTGAAATCTCACTAAATCGAATTTCTCTGAGTCGGGCTAAGACACCCAGATAATGCGACTGGGAGTCGATTTATTCCTGCATGTGTACCTTCAGTTGGACTCAAACTGGCCTAGGTGCTCTGCAGATGCTTCTCAGTTTCCGCCCTGAGCTTGGACCTGGAATTAACAGAAGAACCCAGTACTCAGAAGCTTGGAGCCCAACAGAGGACGTACAGCATGTATGAAATGTACAGCACTGTAAAGCTGTCCAATTCACCACTCAACTAAAGGGCGCTTTTCCTCCGCACTAGGTACCATACTTTTGGTACTTCAGGCTGGTGTTGATTCTACACTGGCCTAAGAACTGGTCCCGGCGCCAAATGACATCACAACGTGAGGTGGGGTATTTTGTACTGAGTTCGAGAAATGGCTGCAGTAGGACTGAACAATGTGCTAATAATATTAACATTGCATGTTATGCACATTCATTTCAGAAAATGTTCTGCCTGTCGTTGTAATACATGTGAAACAGGTTTCCCAAGTGTACACTCTGTACATGATTTACAGCCATTCTTGGGAATTTTTCCAAAGTTCTCCAGTGAGGCAAATCATGCTTCATGCTAGGCATGTTCTGAATGAGCTTGTTTCCTTATATAAGTTGAGGCGCTTAGCTTAAAGAACTAAATAATGCATATGACAATGTAATGACTCTCTTTGCCTTAACACATCCAGAGCTCCTGTTAGAACATCTTGAGTACAGAATTTGGCAACTGGAGGCTGAGATTAAAAATTTTCCATCTAATTAAAGTACTCAATCAAGGATTGATAAAATTGGACACAAACCTTCACAGAAAGCAAAGGCCACAGATATCATCTCTTCATCCGCTATGCCTACTGAGAGTCGTGGAAAGGTAAACGGATGACTGGACTGACTGATGGACTGACATCCCATCCAGAGGCAACCTCAGACTTTTGCCCTGTGGTGTAACTGAAGGTTCTTGTGCCTGACCATGATCAGTGTTTTGAAGATATAATGAATAGATGGAAATTCACCCCGTGATGTATAGTGAGAAGAGAAAGTGCATGGCTGTCTCACAAAGGTCAGTGTCCTCAACAAGTCATGTTACTCGTTTAAGATCAGTCCTGTTCTAACACGATTGATATATTAGCACCAAAGTCTAATACAACATAGAATCACATTGTCAGGGTCAGCACCCATCTGTCCGAATCCTTCATGTCTCCTACCAGTTTGGCCAGCAGATGTCGCTGGCCATCCTGTCCTCCTTGTTGTCAAAGTCTTCAGTGTGTTTCCTCTGCTTTTTTTAAACAGCCATATGGCTCAATAAGCTTAGTATGTGGCTATCTGTTGACCCCCCAGTCGTGTGTTCAAATCCTCCTCTCCTTTTGTATTTCTCTATACTTTTTTTAGCCAGTGACTCTACTTTTCTCTGTATCTCTTACTGATTCTGAGCCAAATGAACAGCTCCATTCCAGACCTCTAGATACACCACATGCTTTATAATACTGGTCAACATGGATTTTGTTTCCTTCAAAATTTTTTGTGCAGCAGATACATTTTGCGATGCTGATCACAGAAATAAGTTTGAAATCTTTCCAGTGGGCAAGGTTTTTGAGAAACAGCTAATTTTCTAATAGTAGGGAGACAGTGTTAGAATCAGTGTGGTTTGCATAGTAATGGATATTCCAGTTTACATGCCTGGCAGTAGTAGGTCAGAATAATTGTATTTAAAAAAATAACTGATACAGTATATGAATCCCTATTATAATTAATGAGTATCAATCGTTTATTTTTAAGTGAAAGTAGTTTTATATAGACAAAATACAAAGCAAGTAATAGTTTAGTCTTCCAAATGATTTTGTACCTCTATGGAAGTGAATGGTGACAGTTCCACCTTCTGAGTCACTTTGATCAAATGCAGTACATCGATTGTAACACACACAGCATGTGTATGGAGGTTGGGGGAACCCAGGAACTCAGAGTGCAACAATATGAATCTTACTGTTATCAGCTGAATGCGTGTTTAAATTTATTTATTTTGAATGAAAGCTCTTCTGGAATTCCATCCAGCTTGTCCCCCACCTTCGTGCGCCGAGATTCCTGGGAGAGCCTCAAGAGTCAGGGCAACCTTGCACCGGAAAAATGATGGATACAAAGCATATATTTGGATGGATACAAAGCATATATTTGCTGTTGGAAAAATTCTTGTGCCAAACATGAACAAGACAAAACTACTGAAAATTGCAACCTATGTTTTATCTTAATGTTTCATAATGAAACACACTGGATTTTTGTTTGTGGTAGATGTAACTATTTAATGTAGGGTGTCTGGTGTCCATTCAGAAAGCAATCAGGAATCTAGAATGCATAATTATTGTGCGGCACTATACAACAACTAGAGGCTGTTGGTATATTCCCAGCTACATGCCAAGCAAGGCAAAACTTCAGGCTATTCCGAATAAAGATTTGGACAAAATTTCAATTTCTGTCATGCATGTCTCTACAATTCTCTCTTTTGTTATTGTTAGTAGCTTTGGTGATTATAAAACAAGTAAATTCACATAGAATGGTAAGGTACTGCAGAAAACATAGTGGTGCTAAGGCAATGTGTGTTACAGGGGCAGAATTATAGCCGTGGAAGCAAGGAAGCAAACAGCAGTTAAGATATCGGTCAGTGAGAGCTGATGGCATCACGGCCCGTCCTCGGAGCTTTGAATATTCACTTCCACATGCCCATACACCTGCCTCAGAGTGGCACAATCAAGGCTGGCAATCAGCCAGGCTGGGCCAGGCCTCCAAGGGCTGAAGGGCTCTGTCCAGGTCAGGGAAGAGTTTGGGGGGATCACACTGCAACAGAACCACGTAGGAGTTAGCGCTTATTTGGATGTACTTGGTAGGCATAGTCCAGACTTAGTTTAAAAGTTAAATGTGCAGTATGGTGCCCTGCGATAGGCTGGCCCCCTGTCCAGGGTTGTTCCCTGCCTCGTGCTCATTGCTTCCGGGATAGGCTCCGAACTGCCCTCAACCCAGTTGGATAAGCGGATTGGAAAATGGATAGGTGGATGGATGTGCAGTATTGAGTAGCTATTGATTATTAGGTATTTGAATCAAGCAGCTTGCTCAAGGGTAGAACAGGAATTTCCAAACAAAGGAATGGTCAAAATTCTAGCTTGTTCCATAGCGGTACTGATTTCATGGCTGCGGTTTACCTGTAATGTTTGCTTTTAGCCTTCATCAAGCCTGGCCCTTCCACACGCAATGACACATTCTCCAGATTGTACTTGAAGGGGTTGGTGAACTCCACTGTGACAAAACTTTCTTCACTGACCTTTGGTGACCCACTGACCTACAAGGAAGTAAGTGAAACGTCAGGTGACTTCAAGAAACTGGTGGCTTGGAACCCTAAAATTCTGTTGAAACTATCCATAGACATGGCAGGGACATTTAAAAACACTGATAACACTATACTTGATGGGGCACAAATAAAATAGTATTACGCTATTGCTTATGTACTAATTAATTGCATGCTAAGTCTTAGTTATACTGATCTCAAGTTAATTTATTATTAGCGAACTGTGACGCATGTTTTATCACAAGCGGTTACTGTATTTGTCATTATATCCTAATTCTATAAACCTCTGTGAACTACTGAAGGAACTACTAAGGAAATACTGAGGGGAAAAAGTAATGAATAACAAGAGAAATACTGATCTCATGTTTGTCCACCACTAATGAATGGTGGTGCATTTTACTTTTTAATCTAAACTCTCTCTGATCATGTTTTGTTCATTACTCGTAATAGTAGTAGCTTAGGTATCACTAATTATATCAAGTACAGTAAAGTGTGAACACAACAAGTAGGGGACTCACCTTGACCGAAAGTTTAGGGGTGTGAAGGGCAACCACCTGCATGGCGCTGATGATTTGGCCAGTCTCAGAAATACGCCCTGTGATGATGAAGTTGAGGTTGGCCTGCTCCACCAGTTTGCTTAAGTAGTCTTTGGAAGTCACATCCAGAGTCACCTTTTTGTCTGAAATGTAAGGAGCAACACACACTTGGCAATGCTACCTAAAGCCTAACTGCAACCTAGCATTTGAAGTAGAATTGTGTAGCAACGACACTTGCAAATGCAGATCTCAAGGTGAGAATGTGATACACAGTTTCCATTTCCATTCACAGATTAAAGAAAACCTCTAAGTCATATTTTGCCAGATTTCTACATAATGAATAACTAATTTAAAGTAGAATTAAAATCATGTATGTTCTTGAAAAGAAATAATTCCCTTTCATTAATGCCACTGTGGTCTTTCAAAGTCAAGAGAGGAAGAATTGTTATACATAGATAGTTCCAACTCACATTCGAAGGGCTCCAGTTTCACCTTTTGGGTCTTGAACTTGAATTCAGAACTGGTGACACCAGTGTAGTAGACTACATTCCCACTGATGTACACACTGGCTGTGCGTTTCAACTCACTCAAGTTCTTGAACTCGAGGCTGAGCTGAAAATCATCGCCCACCATCACATCCTGCAGAGTGATCTTCAGCTCTACGTCAGCAGGTGGCAGTGTGGATTTCACCCGGCTGCATCCAAACTCTTCTGCCTTTTTCAACACCGTTCGCTCCTCCTCTGTGCCTATGTGTGACCATACTAACTGTTAACAGGGTCATCATAATGCAGAGACTTAATACAGGAAATACAGATGACAGAGTCACAGGGTTCATCTTAGGTTACTTGATTTTTTTGTATGTCTTAGAATGAGCTATTTTAACAGAGGTTAAAAAAATGTGTTTGTGCAACCACAACAAAATTGGGCAACTGTGTCAGCGTCAAATGACGAATTATATTCAGGGATTGACATAACTGGTACACAAATATCAGCGTCCATTCTTCCATCTCCGTATTCACTTTTAAAAGCGATACGTACGGCAATTGTAACAGCGTGAATGCGTACGTATTTTACATGTTGATCTTTATATGCTAATTCGTACTTCATTTGCGGTATGGAGGTTAAAATGTACAAATTGACAATTTCTTGTTAAATCGGCGCAAATGCACATAATATACGTACGTATTAACACTTACAACAATCGATTGCCGAACGTATCGCATTTAAAGGTGAATGCGGAAGTGGAAGAATGGGTGCATACTTTTTTCTTTAGGATAATTTAGATGACTAAATATTACTACAATATAATAATCATTACATTCAAGACAGAATGTGGTGGAACGTGCAGATGCAGCGGCCACTCGGGATTCGTTAACTAGCTCTAAATGTTTCGTTATAGTTTTTTTCTTAGCTAGTCGTACCTGGAAACATGTATACAGTACGACCACAAGACGAAAATCCTCTTTGAACATATTAAGTTCCAAATAAAACATTATTTAATTTTATGGAAATGTGGTTTGTGTTGGTCATTTCAATGTGAAATAAGTTGGTGTAAAGGTATTCATTTGTTTATTACATATTTGTTTATTTTAGATAAATGATTGGTTATTCCTGAGGAATGTTATTTTGTGGCACTGTGTACTTGTGCTATCATACTCAAGCAAATGGTGGACAATTAATCCTTGTGTTCAGCTCCTTTGTTTCATAGCATCTTAAAGGTCTTGAAATTTGAATATCGTGTAACTTTGATTGCATGTTACACCTTGATCCTGAGGAATGTTATTTTGTGGCACTGTGTACTTGTGCTATCAAAATAAAGCCCATTTGACTATATTTGATATACCATACTCAAGCAAATTGACTTGATAGACCATACTCAAGCAAATTGACTTGATAGACCATACTCAAGCAACCTACAAGCATCTAGATTAAGTTGAGTGAGAAGTTATACCTTCTGGAAATTTGTACTGGCTGGTAATATCCCTTGACTTGTCGCTACCAATCTCCTTGGTCAGCACCAAGCGGCCCACATGGGTCTGGTCCACCTTGACTTGTTCAAGAGTACCATTCTTGTTCCGCTTATAGAACACCACATCACTGTTCACCTGGAGGTATAGGTTGAGGAATCCATGATGTGTATTAATTTGAGAGAAACTAAATGTTTTACTTGAGGTCTAAAGCTACATTATAATTTCCTTATGTACTGTTAACTGACATCATTCAGATAATCTGTCATGTGAAATTTAAGGTTTTATTGGAAAATAATTTTTTATAGTTTGTAGAATATAATGTCTCTCGCTAGTTTTGGGAAACAAAAGAAAAATTCAAGACAAAGGAAAGTTAGTGATTTACCTCTGCAAAAACAAAAGGTGCATCAAAAGGATAGCAGACCTGCCCATGCTTGATGGCATAGACAGAAGCAGGGCCACACCGATACAAACCTGAAGGAAAGCAACAATAATGAATGGCCCAAGACAGCCCACCAACCTGTCTGAATACAACAGCTTCTGAAGTTCTAACCTTTTATGTAATGTGGATATTTGGGGTAGGAGGTTAGTAGACTAAGAGCTAAATATGCAAAACGATAAGGCTCAAGCATCCAAAAACTACCTATTTTATCAAAAGGAGAGCCCATCAAACAATGCAAAAAGGAATGAAATAACCCACTGTAAAAAAAAATAATAAATACAAACCACAGCACCACCTGCAGCTGCTTACCAAAGCAGGTGTATACTTACTCGTAGTATACTATGGAGTACTTGTAGTACTCATAGATGTAAATACCCCTCTAGATGGTACAGTTTAAACCCTAATGAAGCCAGCACTCTAATTAAAGTTGGAAAACAGTGATGCGGGATGAATATCAAATGTAGATTTATTGCCTAGAAATCGAAACTGAGTGTGGGAATGTCAATAGGCTACCTAACAAACAGCATTCGGAGACATTCCTGTTGCAAGCCAGAACACCACTCACCGTCACTGGTTTCCTGGGGGGTGGCATCCACTACCTGCCAGCCACCAAAGCCTTGGGGCAGGTCTGGCCTGGCCATGTAGCATTCAGTCCAGCAGTGATAATTCCTGCAATCGTGAATCATTTCAGTTTCAGTAAACTCTAACCCTAACCCTCAAACAGCAACAGAGATGTATGACTGATCTTGCCATGAAGTTCTCTATTTGAAAACTGAAATTTCATACACATCGACCCTTTTGTTGAGGGATTCTTACTCCATTCATATATTCATCCATGTGTAATAGGGTGATTAATCAGATCATAGTATTTCACCCATTGTTCAAGATTCCAGGCGCTGTGTTCTTATAGTAATGTGTCCTTGTGCACTTGCCTTCCATACAGGGTGTTTCCTCACTGCCATGAATTCCATGTTTTGTGAAGCTTGTAATCATGTTTTTTTTTTTTTTTTTTTTTTTTAAGATCAGGTCCCAGAGGTGCCAATTCATTTTCTGAGGCCACACTTCATGGTATTTAGTTATAACCCTGTTATGTACTTGTCACCGCCATTTCTTTTCAATGCTGCTTGTGTATGTTTTGCACGGCAAATAATATTTTGACTATGGTATTTTAGCATTGGTTTCATTCAGTTTTCCACTTTCAGTATATTATTCAGTAAATTGAGATATTCAATAATTCAGTTCATTATGAAATAGGCTTTGTGTTAATGATGTTGCCCAACTGTAGGCTAATGTAAGCATTCTAAGCATGTTTAAGGAAGACTAGGCCAGGTCTGGTGTACTGTATTTAAATGCATTTACACCTATTTACACCATGCTGGTTTAATAACAGGTTTATCGGAATGCAACCCCATCATGTATTGTTTGTATAAAAGCACACAATCGTTCAGTTGAATAACTTTTACAGTCAAGACTGACCAGATGGAATCTTTGGTGCGTTCCTTGTCCACCTGCCCATCCTCATTAACGATGAAATCGGTTTTCAAGTTGCCGTTGTTATCGTGGGCGGAGTAGAAGTTGGTGACCACCCTGGCAGGGATACCTAGGCACCGCAGAACTGAAAGAATGGGGCAGAAGCATGTAAGGCCACATCAAAGAGCTGCAGGCTCAAATCCCTGGATGAAAGCTGCTTCTGTACCCTTAAGAAAGGTGCTTACATTTCAGAAATGGCATCTCAGTAAAGGTCAGTATGTGGATGTCAAAAATATTGAAAGCTAAATTTTAGGGAAACTATGCAATCACAAGGAAAAAGTGTTCTTTACTGCTAGGTCATTATGGAGAGCATATTTCAGGCATCTGAAAAGAGCATGCTCACATGTGTTAAACACAGCCGCATAGACCCAGCACTGCGCATAGCCGACAGGTATGCCACTGTTGCCGTAGTTGGAGAGGATTTCCTCGCTGCCAGTCCAGGCCGTTGGAGCTACACCGTAAGTGTAATCTCCACTCCAGTTCCCAACTAAGACCCCATCATCATCCCTGGAGTTCATCTTGGGTCCATAGACATCCAACAGGAAGCAAGTTGATACAAAAGAGAATCACAGACATAGGTTTAACAACCACAAGTGTCGACAGATCATGTATATATAAAGGGAAATTTGAAATATTGATATCACATGTCACATGGTCTTTTTATTGCGTTTCATCTCAGAATGAAATTCACCAGTGATCATTATTGATGGTCCTGGACGAGATTTATGCAACATTTGGAAGTGACGGTGATTTTTCATGTTGGGGCCCCATGAACAGATAGTCTGGGGACTAACACTTCACAGTTTACTGGTCCTTGGGACATGCATCGAACCCAGGTCACTGAACCTCAGACTAGAAATTGAAAACAAGCTTGCTGTTTTCTAATTCAATTTCTCTCCCAGTCACCTGAATGCATTTTATGCAGGAATTTAAGCTTGTAAAAAAGATCCTCTCACTGAATGCACTATAAAGGCAATATGAAGGTGCAGTTAATACAAAGTGTTACCTAGCTATTACTCATTGTCTGCATCGTCTGATTCTGCTGTTAGAATTGTCTGATTTACTGTTATTCTTTTATGTGCTAGTAACAGGCAGTCTGGCAGGAGGCACGAGAGCATCTCATTGTACCCAGGACAATGAACCTGAGCATAGCTTACCATAGCGGAGGCCATGCGGGCCACTTTCACTGCATCTCCTCTGTTGATCAGAGGCATGGAGGCCTTGTCCATCACGAAAAGACAGGCATCCAGAATGCCATACTGAAACTGCAGTCAGTGGGGAAGAAAGGGATCAGAGAGGTGACCATGGAACAAACATGGTATGATAATGGGAAGACAAAGTGCAAGAGAAGTATATACAGTGCAACCAAATGTAAAAAGCACACAGTAGCCATACAGAATACCCTAAAAATAATGCATATAATGCAAATAATGGTTTGTATTACACATAGAACGTGTGCATTCTGCACTTTGAAATAGGTTACCTGGCCATAACTCCAGGGTCGGACTGAAATGTCATTGACCTCCCCATAGTACAAGACCCCCATTTCATTCAGGATACATTCCCCGAGTTCTGCCTCGTCATCCAGATACACAGAGTCAGCTGCAAGAAAAACACCAGGGGTGAGTGTCCCAAAACCTTCGTAATGCTACGTTATTCATAAGTTCCATGTCAAAGGATAGAACTTACGAATGGCATAGTGTTAAGACGGCTTCGGAAACTCACCTTAAGTGCATATAGCAAAATGTTAAAAATGCAAATTAACATGAACTATAATCAAAGGATTATGCTTTATTCTCCTAGCAATTTTACTTATCTATGTTTGTAGTTTAATACACTATTTTGTCTATTGCTTTTTGCTGTGAATTGTTCAATGTTGACATAAGATTCAGATTGTTATTCTAAGAATGGAATATCTGACATTTATTTAATGTCTCCTCCATATACTTTTCAGAATTATACCCGGTCCCATTTAACCAGACCTGTATTATGGGATCTTATTCTGACAGATGAATGAATAATTTGTCATTTGAATGAGCCAAAACACCTCATTTTTTCAGCATCGCTACTGAGAAATCATACCTTGTGACCAAGGGTTGAACAAGATGTAAACATCTGTGTTGGGATCCCTCTGTGTCCTACGGATGCCGTAAGGCGTGATGACAGCCACATACATGCGGAACCTTCCCACAATGCAGTCTGGCGTTGTCGTGATGCCTACGGTGACCATGTTGTCCTTGGTTTCCAGGATCCTCCCTCTCCAAGACTGCGGTCTCTCCTCGTCCATGCGGATTGGGATGTATGTGCCCTTGCTGACCTGTGGGTATTTGCCTTAGGGGTAAGAAGAAAAAATAGAATACAAGTTGGCTGGAATCTGGAATCCAGGTCTCCATTTTTTGTGTGGTTGTGTTCCTTTATGTATCACACACTTAACAGTATCGATGAGCTACTCATGAGATACACCCAGAAAAACCTTATACCTAATATAATACACAATATTTGCTTTTGAGTTATCTAGCTATAACTACAGTAGTTGAACACCTTAGACCACCAGCCTTTTTGAAACAGAGATTCATGTGTACTGAGCCATATGAAAGGTTACCAGCCTGAAACGCCCTCCTAAACTTCCTAATCTAAACTTCATGTATAATAAACATCTTTTAAATGCTTTTTTTTTAAGATATTGTCAATTTCAAATCTATAGAAATGCAAATGTGAATAAAGAATAGTAACAGGAAAAAAATAAATTTTAGACGCTGCTCACTGGTGAGTTCTGCTATTTTTGGAACAGGTTAACAGGTGACTCATGTGGAACTTGGGGGCATCCTGGTGCCCGTGCACCATGTTGGAGACCCCTCCTCAGACTCTACCCAGAGGTACACTTGAGGTAATCCAGGGTTTAACACGAACTAGAGTTCAACTGCTACTAGTGTTCAACTCTATTCACCTAGTCACCCTTGTGACAACATGCTTGAAGAGAGCATTGAAGAGAGAGTCAGACGCCACCTCACCTATGACAAATTCCACCAGAAACTTGTCTTGTAAGGGGTTGTATTCCCGGTCAAAGGTGATCCGGATCTGGAACTCTTGGGCCCGGCGCACAATGAGGTGTTCGTTGGCATACAGATCGGTGTGGTGCTGCTTCTTGTTGATGTCATTTAAATTGTACACATCCCAGATATCCAGGAATTCTTGCAGCACAAGACATTTAGAAAGTTAAATTACTGCTACCTACAGGGATATGGATTTTGCATATTAAAATATAGTGGTTAACCATATTCATCATACATGCATAGCAATGTTAGACTTATTATTATGGCCAATGATCACCTTTTATAGGTGATAATTTCATATTGAAATTCCGCTCTTAATTTTTCCCCCAAAAATGTGCTATGTCATATTATATGGCCTGAGCAATGATATATGAGCAAGATGTATCAAAACGGCTACATCCCGACATGTGGGCAGGAAGTGACTCAGTCTGGTGGAACCTCTATCAGTTTAGGTCCAGGCTAAGTACTGAGAAGTTCCATACTAGAAAACATCTGGGGTCATTTGTGCCCTGATAAAGGCTGGGAATGGGGGAGGTAGTGTTTCACTCTGATAAGTCTGCCATGCTGGTAAACTGCCGGATAATAGCGCTTTCTCTGTGAGTGGACTTTCAAGGTCCAACAGTAATGTTAGCAACAGGGGCTTGTTTGGAAATGTTAACAGATGTAAATACATTCATATATAATTAGACCTTCCTAACAGTAAACATATCTATTAGCAATAATAAGAAGGTATTGTTTGTTTTGGGGTGTGTCAAATTGTCATGCTGCCAGATATGTTGTTCTCCACTATAAAACCACAACACAGAACTCTGGAAGCAGCATGTGACAGCACTTACATCGGGGCTTCTCACCTTTCAGGGGAGGGGGGCCGCGAGGCATCAACTGGAAGGGCTCAAACTGCGGGACCTCCCGGTCTTCAGTATTGGAGCTGGCCATGGGCAGAGCGCTGCGGCCCCGGTGGGAGACTGGGCCCGGCCGATGACTGGGGTCTTGGGTAGCCATGGTGATGGAAAGTACGATAGTGTCTGACAGACTGTTTAACAGGGAAGAGAACCCAAACAGATTCAAAGTCAATATTAACGCCTGTGACGGGCCTGACCCGCGCAAAATGCTTTCCCCGAGCCGGCTTATCGGGGTAATTTGTTGGATTTAAGGTACCACAATTTAAACGGACTTCATATTTGTTCACTTATATTTTGCCCAGACTACCTTAAACCTGACAAGTTAACCCGATAAGCCAGTAACCCCACTTTGTAGCACAGGCCACAGGTTAGTTCTGTAGATGTTTATCTAACTTACCAGGGAAGGTGCAACCAGCAAAAGGGTCCCATGGTGCAACGTGGATGTTTTATGGGGTACCAAGTAATTGGACTTTCCAATACGGTGCAGGTCGGAAGGGGGTATTTGGTTTGGCGTGTTGACAGGGGATTACTTGGTAAAATAAAATGTTGAATTTTGGTAGTGAAGTAAACTATGTGGATTATTCTTTTAAGAAAAAATAAATGTTAAGAGGGTCGTGTTTGTTTAATGTATGGGTATGGTGAACTGTGTTTCTCACTCTCCCCCTTTTGGGGTTGTGATGGTGCTGGACACCATTATATAGGGAGGTTTGGTTAAAGGTATAAGAAAAAAAAAATTAAAACAAAAACACTGCCCAGAGTTTTTTTTGTGTGTAGATACATCCCTTATTTATTTGTTCTTTCTCCTTCTTTTCCCCTTTTTGTGTGTTGGGTTCTACAAGAAGGCGACATGGATTTTGTTTTTCGGTAATAACAGAAATATATTTTAGGAGTCCTGCCTGCTGTTCTCCTGTCTTTTCTGCCCGACCCCATTCTGATGGTACTCTCACTCAGGCCATCACAACGCCACAAGATGTGAATGAAAATTAGCTCTAATTATACAACTGAAAGTAGCATCTAAAGCAACAATTGTACTTCAAATTATAAGTATTTTTCAAAGCATTACAAAAACATGCATATTTGAAAGTTGCCATTCTTTGTGAATACTGCAAATTTGTTGCCCATAATATTAGGTAGTTTAAATTTGAGTCAATTTGATGACCTTATTGAACCTATATTATTCTGCTAATTCTGACTATACAAAGCATGATAATAAATACTTTTTAATTTCTTGGAACAGCAGATATAAAACTTTTAAACCTTTAAACTATTACAGCTGTCTGAAGGCTTTTGAAGGATGCAATATGATTCATGTTATTTAGTACTCTTGAAACGAGTAAACAAAATTTATTGCAAAAATGGTTTTGGGGAGGGTTTGATGAGGCATTGATCAGCTGCAGATGTTGAGTTAAGCAGTTTTGAAACATGCAGAGAACACAGAGAATTTGAAAACTCTGCAGGAACTGGACCCCCAACACCTTCTACAAGTTGTCTCTTCCCACAGTGCAAAGACATGTAGTTAGGTGCCCTGTGAAGGAGTGAGCCCCCATCCAATGTGCCCCGTCTTGTGCCCTGTGCTTCCTATAACAGGCTCCTGTTTGACGTTGGATGGATACATAAACAGCACTGCTTACAGAACAAGCATTTTTGCATTTCAGATTTGGCCACAGTTAAAAAATTTCTCGTGATACCTGAACAGTGAAAGCACTGTTTGAGCCTAACCGCACATACTCAACTACTGTTTGAGCTGGACATCGGGTAAACCTTTCAGAAATATGTACAATACGTAGAAGATTATTTACATAAAATTTGAGACATTTCAAGTGTATTATTGACAAACAGAGTAATAAAACAAAATTCACAACTTAATTCCTTTTCATAATGGAATGTATACAGTACATTGTTTTTCTAACCATTCAGCAAACTTTTTGCAAATATTTAAATTATTCTGTGCATGTTTTTTTAAAACACAAAACACAAGATAAAACACAAAAGCAAAACACAAAATAATGCAAGGACATTCATACACACTTACAGACAGACAGACAGACAGACACGCACACAAAAACTATACTAAACTTGCATATAAGCATGCAGAAATGTCAAATTTATATTGCACAACTGTTGGACACTGAAATTTCAAATTTGGACAGGATATTCTTTTCCAGTTTGAAATGTAAAAAACAATGACAGCAGGACAAGTACAAATAACTGAGCAGAGTGGCAAAAGTGAGGAGAAATTTTCTCTAAAGTCTTGATGAAGTGTGCAGTGTTTTAGACAAAGCACATGATGAGGCATATCGCCCCTCTTACCGTCGTAGTGGTCTGTTGGACCCCTGTGGGAATGCTTCAGTTGCTAGTGACGGCTTCTGCTTGCACTTAAATGCAGAGTATTTGGGGGGCGGAGAATAGATTGTGGGTGGAGGCTGTGAAGTTTTGGAGCTGATCTCTGGTGGCTTCATGGCCCCAATTTCCAGAGAGAAGACATGCATGGAGGAGTGACAAAATACGACCTCTGCATGGAATGTGGCACCTCTGCTAGATGAATGAGGCACTAGAGGAACGTCTGGTAGCCATGCTCACCCCGAGCCTCCTGGCCGGGTGCGGGCCTGAGTCTGGCAGTGTGATTCTCCTAGGGTTTCTTCCTTCTGTCCAAAATCAGCAATTTGACTTTGTCTTGTTTCCTTTCCTCAACTTATATATGGATTTATTGTTACACTTCCTATTTTTTTTTACCCATGTTTGATACACTGTATGCCCCTGTAAAAAATATGGAGCACAAGATTTTACATAAGTTGAAGCTACTAACAGTTTTTTTGCAACCATAAATGGAGATAATGTTAATATATGCTTGAATAGCTTGGTGTTACTGTCAGATACTAAAGTCTCAATTCTTAAATTGTGGTTTATAGTTAAACAATATATATATGTAAGTCTTACAGTCTCACAATCTCATTGTTCTCCTATTCTTTTAATCATATACTTAAAATAAATTGTAGTATTTTTTAACTGGCTGTTTTATGGGCTAGTGCACTAAACCCCAGTGCTGCTAGCTCATTTGAATGATATTTGAATTTGTTAGTCATTCACTGACTGTGTAATATATGCTTTAGTGTTTCTCTTGATGTCTATAAAGTTACAATTAGTTCTTCTCATAGTTAACTTGGCCACTTGACCTGAAAATGAAATAGCCCTCATACAGTACATTCCATGAGATTCAAATCACTTTTGGTCACCAATAAATGAGTCATGAATAGAAAATAGGTACTCTGTCTGCCTGGCACGCTGGCTGTGGTCATTTTGGGCTCTTGCGTGTTAGACTGGCTAGTCATTTACCCAAAACATGGGATTGGTTATAAATGTCCATTTGCTCATCCTGTTTGTTGCCTTGTTGTTGCCACCTGTGGCCCATTGGTTGCCTTCATATAATGTGAATTACACACATTTTCTGAACAATTGTATGTTGTCAAACTTTTAGTAGTGCAGTTAAATATTATTTAGGGCCTTAGTTTACATTCTTATCAAAATTGGTTTACATATTGTACCCATTTTACGGTAGCCAGGTTATAAAAGGCCCTACCTGGGACTTAGTACTTCAGATTACCAGCCCATGTCCATGATCACCAGACTTCTTGCTAGTAACTGCTGTTTAACCATGCAGTCCATGTATTTCTTCAGTCCCACAGCATTTATCCCATCACGTTGGAACAATAAACTTGGCATGTAATGAAAAACTTGATGTTAATATAATACAGGATCACTATAATTCATGCACTCTTGCTCAGATTTAATACTATGCTGTATTGTTTGTATTACTTGCTCACTTTATAAGACTAACTAAAGAATAGCCACAACATATTCATTCCTTCATTACTATATTTATTCATTCATTCCAATTCCCATTTGCCCTATGCAGCGTCCAGAGCCTATCCCAGCAACAATGGGTGCAAGACAGGGAACAGCCCAGAATGGGCCTCCAAACCTTCTCAGGCCACTACACATATTTCCTTCTATGTTTATGTCATAGTTTACTCTTGATTCATAACCTGCTGCATATGAACAGGCCATCCCCATCCATGCAGCCGGTATCATATACTCCCATTCCAAGACCACAAAAATCAGCAATGGTCAATATTTTTAAAATAGTTTATAACAAGGAGACAGAAAACAACAGATAAGTGCCAAGGCAAATAAACATGCAATAGTGCATGTAGCCATACTAATCTGGTTTCAGTTTTAGATGGTTTTCCAATTTCTAGTACACACTTAATTTGGATCGTAACATACACATTGTCTGCAGTTTATACAACTTACTTTGAGCAAATACCAGTGTAAGAGCATATAAGCAAACACCTGTATGATTATAGTACCACTGTAGTGACTAGGAAAATAATCAGAGGAATTTCATCCTGTGAATACATTTGCAAAATGTCATTGTTTTTATTGATTCATTTAATGCACTAAGCAAGAAATCATCATTCGCCATTGTGCTGACTAATTTGTTACATTTATTTTGCGAGTGTAGCTTCACCCAGAGGCTCATGGGAGTTTCCACATCCATTTGTGCCAACCCAGAAAATAAATAAGCAGAAGTCCTGGCACGTGAGATACTGTCATCTGTTATACAAAAACATGACATGGGAAACTTGTAAAAGAATAGCTTGCATTTTGAAAATGTACAATTTTTTTTGCTTACATTACAGAAATACACACTAAATTGGCAAAAGTATTGGGACACTTGCCTTTACACACACATGAACTTTAATGACATCCCATTCTTAATGCATCGGCTTTAATATGGTGTTGGCCCACCATTTGCAGCTGTCAATTCTTCTGGAAAGGCTGACCACAAGGTTTAGGAGTGTGTTTGCAAAATTTATTGCAAAAATGGTTTTAGGGAGGGTTTGGTGAGGCAATGATCAGCTGCAGATGTTCAGTTAAGCAGTTTTGAAATATGCAGAGAACACAGAGAGAATCTGAAAACTCTGCAGGAACTGGACCCCCAACACCTTCTACAAGTTTCATGTGGTCTCTTCCCACAGTGCAAAGACATGTAGTTAGGTGAACCAATGACCCTAAATTGCCCGTAGTGCATTATTGTGCCCTGTGAAGGAGTGAGCCCCCATCCAATGTACCCCGTCTTGTGCTCTGTGCTTCCTATAATAGGCTCCTGTTTGAGGTTGGATGGATACGTAAACAGCAATGCTTACAGAACAAGCATTTTTGCATTTCAGAATTGGCCACAGTTTAAAAATTTCTCGTGATACCTGAACAGTGAAAGCACTGTTTGAGCCTGACCGCACATAGTGTTGAGTTGTTGAGCTGGACATCGGGTAAACCTTTCAGAAATATGTACAATACGTAGAAGATTATTTACATAAACTTTGAGACATTTCAAGTCTATTATTGACAAACTGAGTAATAAAACAAAATTCACAACTTAATTCCTCTTCATAATGGAATGTATACATTATTGCAATTTTTTTCTGCTTACATTACAGAAATATACACTAAATTGCCAAAAGTATTGGGACACTTGCCTTTACACACACAACTTTAATGACATCCCGTTCTTAATACATTGGCTTTAATATGCCGTTGGCCCACCCTTTGCAGCTATCAACTCTACTGGGAAGGCTGACCACAAGGTTTAGGAGTGTGTTTATAGGAATTTTTGACCATTCTAGAGTATGTGAAGTCAGGTACTGATGTTGGATGAAAAGGTCTGGCTCGCTGTCTCCACTCTAATTCATCCCAAAGGTATTCTATTGGGTTTTAATCAGGGCTCTGTGCAGGCCAGTCAAGTTCCTCCACAACCACAGCAGACTCACTCATCCCTGCTTCACACCACTGCATCCAACGTTTTACATTGCATTTGGCATTGGGCTTGGATGCAGCTGCTCGGCCATTGAAACCCATTTTATGATGTTCTCTATGCACTGTTCTTGAGCTAACATGAAGGCCACATTGAGTTTGGAGGTCTGTAGCTATTGACTCTGCAGACAGTTGGCGACTCTACACACTGTGCAACTCAGCATGCGTTGTCCCCGCTCTGTGATTTTACATGACCGACCACTGCGTGGCTGAGTTGCTGTTGTTCCCAATTGCTTCCACTTTGTTATAATACAGCTAACAGTTGACCGTGGAATATTTAGTAGTGAGGAAATTTCACGAATAATAATAACAATAATAATAATAATAATAATAATAATGATTTTAAATGTCCTGTTATGATAAAGGTATAGTTACTCATCCTTTTCCTCAGTCCTGTGCACAACTATACTTTACCTGAAATCTGTATATGAAGTCATATCAATGTTTCTTAAGCATGTGTGGTCTGCTGTCATATGATAATATCAATGCAGACAGATCCCACATAAATCAGTAGAAACTGCACCATCAGCCTTGGTCCAATGTGTTGTCACCATGGCTAGAATTTTGAAACTTTCTAGTTTTTCTTTCAGTTGAAGTTCTGATGATGGTTTCTCAGGCCACCTCTTTGGCTGCCAGTAGTTTTTCTTGACATTGGGTTTTCCACCCAGGTAACTTTTGTTAAGTGGTTACGGATGATGGATGATCCCTAGATCAATTAATGTAAGGTGGAAATACTCTGAATACATGCATATGGAAATGGGATGGGGTTCATTCAAGACAACAAACCTGGTGCATAGAACAAGCCAAAACACAGAGACAGGGGAAACCAAACAATAAGGATGGGAAAGGTGTCAGGCAAGTGAACAATTAGATTGTGGGTGGTAGAATGTACATTAGAGTTTGTATATTAATATTTGGCACAAGGTAAACAAAGAGTATCATCACTGACATTAGACGGGCAAATGAAGAAGCTATTACTAAATGAGGTATTCTAGGAGAGTGAGCACAGCTAAGGAAGTGCAAAAGATCCATCTGAATACAAAGAACTGAAAGACACTAGAAGGAAATGTTAAGACAAAGGAGAAGAAAGCACAAGAGCAAGTTCGGAAACCTACTAATAAAGAAAAACTATACAGAATCTGATCAAAATGCAACATAT
>JAABNY020000015.1:15197963-15214858 GCA_015164015.2 Brevimyrus niger
TAGGTGTGCATGTGTGGGTGACTGGTGTGTGAGTGTGCCCTGCGATAGGCTGGCCCCCTGTCCAGGGTTGTTCCCTGACTCATGCCCGTTGCTTCCAGGATAGGCTCCGGACCCCCCGCGACCCAATAGGATAAGCGGTTTGGAAAATGGATGGATTATACCCCGGGTGTATTGGCAGCTTATTTCACGCATCTTATTTGACCACGCTTATTTCACCTACAGTAAAAGTTCTGCCTTGTACATTGGTGAGGTATGCTACTGGATCAGCTTTACACTCGCCACTAGATTAGTGCTCATTTTACATTTTGCACAGTTGCATTCTGGGAGATGCCTTGGGCCTAGTGCACAATTGTAAGTGTACTTCCACAGTAGAGGCATCCGCGCAACGAAATTTAGAATGATTTTCTCAGCATTTACCATTTCCAATTCACCTATTTGAATTGTTATTTTACTGTAATGGAGTTCAGCCAGCTCACCATTCAACTGCTGAGAATCCAGGACCCTGTTTCCCCTTACATTATTGTTTAGTGTAAAACTTAAATAGGTAGGACTGTGCTGGGTTACTATCACGTGTTAACAAAGGCGTTACTCGTAGTTTGGGGATTAAGTGTTTTTTTGTTTTTTTTGTAGTTTCACATTATGAGTCTGAGGTCAAATTTATTTACATCATACATTTAAAATCAACTAAAGTTGTACCAAAGTGCTGTACCAGAGTAAGAAATAAAAAAAGTAAAATAAATAGATGAATTAAAAAAACAATATAAACAGAACTTAAGCACAAACTAAGAAGACCCATTGAAGGAACCTAAAATGTTTTTAAACATGACTTAAAAATTACGAATAAGCTAATGTGAGCAGGCAGGTTATTCCACAGTGTAGGAGCAGCAGCAGCAAAAGCCGCATCTCCTTTTGTTTTTAATTTAGAATGAAGAACAGGCAGATGAAGCTGGTTTCTTGATCTACGAAAGCAGGCAGTAGAACTGATGTGAAGCATATCAGCAATATAAGGAAGAGACTGACTCTGCAATGCCTTAAACTTTAAATCAGATCAGCAGAGGAGTAAAATGCTCTTTTTTCATGATACCAGTCTGGAGTCTGACAGCGGAAATTTGCACCAGCTGACATCCAGACAACAATTTTTGATTTGATTTGTTCATCATCCCCATATTTTTGTAACGGGATCATGTACGCTGGTTTTAGCTTTTAATTATGAATTGCAAATTTATTTCAAAGTTCAATTCAATTTATTTTTATATGCCTTTCACAACAGAGTCACCCCAAGGTGTTATGATACATTACAACATAGTTAGAGAGAGTAATACAAACCAGGGAAAAGGAAAGACGGAGAAATGAAAGAAAGCCAGATGACAACAGAGGATAGGAACCAAAAACTCCCAAGTAGAGAGAAGAAAAACCTCTGGGGGTCAAAAGTCAACTGGCTGCCCAACCCCCCTGGGCATACTAACATAGGGAAAAGAAAAGAGTGGGCTTGCTTGCTAAAAGGATGGTGTAAACTGTGATCGGGTCAAACCAAAGTCAATCAATGAGTCAATTCTCCATGCTGACCTCCGCAGGGTGCGGATTGAAGTCTGCACCCACAGTGTCACAGTTTGTAGGTCACCTCCACAATGTCACCCTTCCATGGGACAATGATTTAGGTTTTAAAGAAACTACTACAGACATAGGATTGAAAATTGTGTGTGTTGGCAGGAGCTGCAGTTTGTTTGGAGGGGCTCGCCCAGTCTAGGAGAGCAGCAAGCGATCTTCACGCACACCATGGACCAGTTCAGCTACTGTACCCCCTCTCAGCTTCCTTTCTCTAACAGGTACGGTCTCTTCATCTGGCTGTGAATACCGTGAGACTCACACTTGGACCAGCATGGAAACGGTTTGGTCACATTTCTGAATTACTAGCTAGTGACAGTTTCTCCTTTCTCTGAATCCAGGTCGGGGTTTTACTGGAACGGTGTGGCCGTATTCCCTGATCCGCCCAAAGATGGGCAGTACCCCAACATGAGCCTCCCTGTTGCTAAGGACAACATCCACTCCTATGCCCTGACCATGGTGAAGAACATCCAACAGAGGGCAGCATGGTACAGGACCCGGCATGTTCTATGGCCCTGGGTGCGTCTTGTAGGGAAAGATATAGACACCTCCTTCAAAACCTTTAAAAAGTTTAATACTTTATTATTAATCTCACAGTATCTGGAAATAATGCTGAAAGAAGGCAAAGTTAGTTTAGTAATTGCTTTAGTTCTTATGCTGATGCATTCCTGCTACCTCAGGATCTCAGGTCAGTGCCTTCAAATATTATTTTTGTAAGTAGAAGGTTAACATGTATTTTTTTTACCTTGTGTTTTTCTAGGGCTGTGACAAGCAGTTCTATAACTCATCCGTGCAGTTCCAGAACATGGACCCCTTGCTGGAATACATCAACCAACACAGGGAGCAGTTTGGAGTGACTGTGCAGTATGCCACACTGGGTGAATACTTCCAAGCTCTTCACCAGTCAGGTCTGACCTGGGAGGTCAGGGGAAACCAGGACTTTCTCCCATACTCAACTGGTAAATCTGTTCCTGCTCGAGATCATCTTTTTAAAGCTTGTAACGGACCACGCATGTACAGATCTTAGCCCTAGTCCATTTTTGACTGCTAATAAGTACCAAGTGATTACCGCAGTGCTCTGTGACACCAAAGTACAATAAACCATTTACGTGGCAAAAACTACATGATAGTGGTATGTTTGGCTCCCTTCTTATTGATCGAGGTACAAAAGGACACTGGTGTGGAATGAAAACAGACACGTGAGTCTTCAGTACCCCAGGTTCTCAGATCTGTAGCATTATAAAAAGCTCTCGAACCCTATTTTCTTTCCTCAGAACCTTTTCAGGCATGGACCGGGTTCTATGCCTCCAGGAATGTTCTGAAGGGCATGGCTCGACGGGCGAGTTCCCAACTGTATGCTGCGGAGTCCTTGTTTGTGCGATACTGTGTCAGCTTCCCGGATGGACCCGTTCCCAAGGAGTGGGCCCTTCAGAAGCTGAGAGACCTCCGATGGGCCGTCTCAGAGGTGCCTGATTGATAAGTGGGTGAAAGCCCACCACTGTTATCGTTACCCAACATCCAAGTATCTGCTACTCTGTTGGAAAAGAACACTGTTCCTGTCTCAGGTTCAGCACCATGATGGCATCACGGGTACAGAATCCCCCAAGGTTGCTGACATGTACCTGAAGCATCTCACTAGCGGCATGATCGGAGTTGAGGAATTAACTATTAATCTGCTTTCCGTGAACCAAGATGCTGTCTCCTTTGGCTTCCCGTACAAGCAGAACCCAGGTAGTGGGGTTTAATTTCCATATTTAGTTTGTTGCTCTACTCCTTCTTCTTTTGATGAACCATATCATGGAATGTATTGCAGTTTGGTTGCATTTTTAGTTCCTGTCATGATAAAAATGGAAAAGTACTTGACTTTCAGTGTCGGAGATTTATTTAAGAGTCAACTATTATTATTTTGGCCAAAACTAATAAAGTGTTTTTCTCGATGGTGAGTTACATTTGTCCTCCTTTATAATGTGTGAGATATGTTTGATAGGTATTGATTAGTTTAATGTATAATAATGTCAGCAGAATGTTTTTGTGACTCGTTATCAAAACGACTGAGGTTTTTACTAGGCCTCAAATGGTCCTCTGGCCAATGTCCCTGTCTCAGATTTCACACAGGACCCAGGAGAGCAAATAGTTGTCTACAATCCCCTGGCCTGGAATGTCACCACGTACGTCAATGTCACAGTAACGTTTTCCATGGTTACCGTGTATGATGACAAAGGGCAGCTTGTTCCCTCTCAGGTGAATGCACAATACCCCCTCATAGTCAGCCACATAGCACCTTGTAGATCACATTTGTCTTTTAGCTCGTTTTTCGTTATTTGTTATACTGCTGCGCTGACAGGAATAAGATATCCTCAAAAACAATGTTTCCCAAATACAGTATTATTCTGCTGCTGCAGGAGAACAGCAGTATGTTTGTACTCTTGTGGAGCATTTGTTCTACGTAACCAACGTCCTAATCGGCGATATCACCCAACAGATCCAGCCAGCAGCGGGGTCTGTCTCTGCATACGACCTGTTTATCGTGGTGAGCCTGGGCGGCCTGCAGCACCGGCGGTACTTCATCCGGCCGTCGGCATCACCCTCGGGACGCGACTCCACGCACGCCGCCAGGACGGTCACCTTCCGGCGGCAGGGCCTGAGCGGCAGGCCCCCGAAGAGCACTGGCAGGAGGCTCCTCCCCGTGATGAACGAATGTTACAAGCTGATGGTCGACCAGGACACGAACCTGCTGCACAGCGTCACTGACCTGTAAGCCTGACCCCCCAGTGAGGGGTCGCAAAAGGAGGTCGCATGTTGTGAAATTCTTTATTCCGGATTCCTTAGTAGCTGAGGCATGTGACATGAGGTGTTTTGTTTTCACCCTGCAGGCAAACGGAGAGGACTGTGAGGCTGACCCAGGACTTCGGGGAGTATCACGCCAACGGGGACGTCAGCGAGGGGCCCATCTCTGACAACTATATCTTCAGCACCAACGGGACGGCGCAGGCCGCGTACAAATCTGTGGGGCTGGAAATCGTTCCAGGGAAGATTGTGACTGAGATCAGACAGTATTTCTATAGGTAATGAGCCCATTTTTTGCCCAGGAGTGTATAACTGTCAGTCAATCTAATATTATTTATTTATTATGTCAGATTTATTTAGAGAGAATCAAAAGCAGAGAGAACCTGACCCATTTCCAAGATAAAGATACATTTCTGTGTTTAAAGTTTACAATGTATGTGTTGAAATCAGAGGTTTAAAAGCAAAATGATGTACTCGTCCATGCACCATATCATTAGTTGTACTGAAGAATTTCAGCATTTTTCCCAACACCAAATTGCATGAAATTCTGTTCTTCTGTGTTTTTTTAGGCAAGAATAAAATCTATACCTATAATAAGTGTTGCTTTAAAAAGAAAACTTAGGGGTGCAGTCAAATTAAAACAGGGAAGGCAGGAAGCTCAGAAGTAAATCAGTGTTGCTGAATTTAGGGGCTATTTAATGTTAGCCTCTGTGTTTATAGCCCCATTCGCTGTAATTCACTTTATATTTTTGCGTCCTGCTAGAGAGGAGGAAGAGGAGGATTATGTGTATGCTGTGTACACCCGAGTACCTGTGGGCTTCAAGGGCATGATGCCTTGTCACAGAATTGAGCAGAGCTATAGAGTAGGCCCCCTGGTGGTGAACAGGGAGGCTGTCCTGCGGACCACCACTGACCTCCGCAACAACAAGACCATCTTCACTGACAACAATGGGTATCAGATGCAGAAGAGGCTGCACAGAACTTTCACCAATAACACTGTCGCCAGAGTATGTAGAAACAGAGATGTTTTTTTTTCTCTTGGGGGGTGATCATTGGTTGGCCGTTAGAAGGTAGATGGATGTTGCTCAGTCTAGCAAACCAACATATCACCTGTTTGTTGGAAGAATGGCTTAAAATTCAAATATTTTAATTGATATCATGTTACACAGAATGTGGCTGCCGAAGATTCAGTTTGGTTTTCTAAATATTATTCTCTTAATTCCAAAATGTAATTTGTATTGCACCTTGAAATGAATACTGCCAGAGTTAGCATCAATTAATCACAGATCAATAGAAGGTCACACTATATACCACCAATTATCTAACATTTCTTATCAAGATTCATTTTTGATGGTATATGCTCAAGTAACGTATCACACATAATAATTCAGCCAACAGCTCAATAAAGGCCGAATTAAATTATGGCACAGCCTGGCTGTAAGCCAGCGTACTAGCGAGGATCAGAGGAACGACAGTCTGATTTAGTCACTTGTGTATTATTAAAACTGATTTTTAACTGACTTACTGTAGCAGATTCACATGTGAAAATGTAAACATCCATTTTAGAGTAGGGTGTTCAGGTTAGACCTTTACTTTTATTTTTTTGTTGTTAATTCATTTTTTCTTAAAAAAAATGTGGTATGTCTTTGTCATTTTGTGTTGGGTTTGTTGTTGAAGAACTTCTACCCCATGGTGCGGATGGCATACCTGGAGGACGAGCTCACCAGGCTGGTGTTCCTCAGTGAGCGAGCCCATGGAGTGTCCAGCCCGTCCGAGGGGCAGCTGGAGGTGGGCCAGCAGCGGATGGGGGCAGTAGGTACCGGTGGCTCTGAAGGCGGCCGTCTGACTGTGTCTGTTCTGAGCGGCAGGTAATGCTTCACCGGCGACTGTGGAACAACCAGGAGTGGAACCTGGGCTACAACCTCACACTGAACGACACCTCAGTGGTGCAGCCCGTGCTGTGGATGATGCTCGGTACAAGGGCTGCCATGTCTGAACTTTACCAGAAGGGGGCGCTTGCTCTCCAACATCGTCCTGTAGTCATGCGCACTTCTTCGTACAGTAAGTTCACAATTCCCTTTTGCTTACATGTATTTTATTTCGCAGACGCAATATATAAGTTCTCAAATGGCACATTACAAACATACAACTATCTAGAAAACAATTGGGCATAATTGTAGCAAGGCTGAGCTTCCAATGAATGAGCAGTTACACGTAGCAGCAGCAGGAGCTGTATCTTTCAAACACAACAAGAACCTAATAAGGCAGCTTTTCAGATCAGCAAAGTGCAGCCCTTCAATGCCTTGTTTATAATACATGACATCGCACACCAATCAGCCATCTGACCTCTGTTTTATACAATGCTAAATTTCCTAATGTACAATTGACATTTAACTGTACTGCCCCTGTTATTGTTTTAATTGTTACTCATGTTCCGCTTCGAATGATTCATCACAAGTGTAGTTGTGGTGTCTGAAATCTGGCTAGTTTCACCTTTGAAATAAGACTGGAAACTAGCCTGTTAATCCCAGCAGACGTTTGCCCAAGGCAGTGTTGTAACTGTTGTGGTTCTGCGGTGTTTCCCTGCAGAAGGACGAGTTCCTCCAGCGTCCCACAGCAGAATGTCGGCCTTGCCGGTAGTGCTGCCCCCAAGCCTCCATCTGCTTAGCCTGAGCATCCCAGGGTGGCGTTACAGCTCCAACCACACCAAACACCTGGAGAGCATGCAGCAGGGTGGGGCAGCTCAAAGCTTTCATATGTATATTTCTGTTCTTTTTTTTACCCCCCCCTCCCCTGTGGAGCAGTATTTTCAGATGCTGGTTTATCCTGGATGTGATTATACTGATATAATCACCCTGAATTACAAAATCATTCTTTGTCCAGGTGAGGACCGGAAGATGCAGCCAGACTTTAACCGGGTCCTAATGAGGATCACGCACTTGTTTGAAGTGGGAGAGGACCCGGTTTTGTCCAAACCGGTCACAATAAACTTGAAGGTAAGCTGACCCATCACTGCCCGCCTGTAGCTCAGTGGCTGTCTAGGTGACGACTTGCAGAAGGCTGGCGACCAGTGTTTTCACTGGTAAAATGCTCACTGCCTAAACAGGAGGTCCTCAAGGGTCTGGGGGAGCTGACGTCTGCGGAGGAACGCTCGCTCACTGGCACGTGGGCCACATCTGATATCAAGCGATGGAAGTGGAAGACCACAAAAGACGCAAGCAGCGGCGAAACGAGGGTTGCAGGAGACCGTAAGTCCACATGACTGAGTAGGAGTGCTGTCAGTTAACGTGACATGTGCTGCTCATTGTCATCATTTCATCCAGTCGCCATCTGGTTTACATCCAGGCTGGTCTGATCAGGACCTCTCTGTTGTACTGTGATTTAAAATGAACTGCTATTGGACCATTGACTAAATGGACTCAGGCTGAAGAACTACAGATTAAGTCACTGGGTATTTCAATTGCTTTGATGCACACACAAAAACAGGTTTGATATTGATCTGTTTGATATTGAACAGGCTGCTGTGCATATTAAATCAGAATACTCTGTTTTCATTACAGTCTAAAAGAATACACAAGTATTAGATTTCCACAAGATGATTTCTCTCTGATTTTGTGTTTCAGAGGCCTGGCACTCTTTCCGTGGAGGGAGAGAGGATTTCTCAGTAACTATTTCACCAAAGGAAATTCGGACCTTCTTCGTTAGCTTTATGTAACACTCAGCCGAATGATTCTTCTGTGAAGAAATTTTAAATCAGATGTTTCTTTTTATTTAACCCATTTAAAAATGTGTCTTTTCTGACATGTGATTCATATTTCGTCTGATTCTGATATTGTGTTAAATCATCTTCACACACAAACTTTGCTGTACCTTAATTGGTCAACCTGCTGATGGGTATATTGTGGCAGTCTAGATAACAAGTTTCAAAAGAAATTGATTAATACTTGATACTGGCACGGTGATAGTGTGAACATCCCTGCATTTCTGCTTATTTAGTACAGGGGTGTGGTGAGCCTTGATCAGCAATGGCCAGGAATCTCATTTAGGCCTGTGCCTTGTGGTTCATGGGATAATCTCCAGACCCTCCATGACCTTGTACTGATAAGATGTTGTGATGGATGTTATTTCTACTGTTCATGCCTAAATGTGTAGTAATAAGGAAGAAAATGGCATGTGGTCTTTTGGTGGGAAACAGGAGTCCAAGCCGAAGCCCAGTTATCAGTCTGTGGAGTTTCTAGAACCATAATAAAGATCAAGATATCTACAGTCTGTAGGTGACCTGTCTGTCATCTTTGAGTCTGAAGATCTGCAGCCTGAAGACCTTTCTGTAGCCTGCATTTTGAGTAGGGTTACCGTGCTTCTGTCTCCCCGGAGACATCCTCTTTTTGGGGACCTGTCTGGAGGATTTTTCAAGAAACCTGCAGCTGATCGCTGCAGTCCGCAAGACCCAGTGCTGCAAGTTAGCGGAGAACCAAGTGATGGTAAAAGGCACCAATATTTCAAATATACGGCAACAACTCGGTATCACTATCTCACTGTTTGCAAGGCTCATGCGCACTGAACACTCATGCAAATGAAACGATATGCACATCCCTACGTGTCCTGCTGCACGAAAAAGATCGTATACACCAATATTGCGTTAATTTTGTATGTAGATTGTAAAATGGGAGTTAACCGTCAAAGAGCAAAAATGCCAAAACATTGTTTATTTATGTATATGACTTTTCAGCCAAGGTTGTCATGCCTAAATTTTCTATATACAAGCATGTGACATCCAGATTCAGTGTATGATGTTGCCTCTCTGATTTCCCTGTGATTAAGCACAGTCACATCCTGTTAACAACATGACTTTCAAGTGCATGCAGGAGATAGCAGGACATCTTTAATGTTACTGCAATCGGTACATTTTCTGTAATTCTGCCTTGTGGGTATTGCTGCTTTTATGTATGACTGCATCATTCTGCATGTCTGCAGTGGCTCAAGAAGAATCAGACAGTTATATATGACGGTTATAGAAGTGCTATAGAGACAAAGCGTTTGAGTTATGAAAGGGGCTGATTATGCAATAATGTATGTGGCAAAAAGGCTTTGTATTTATAGCTTCCGGCATGGGCTCCTGTGGCTTTATCACATTAGAGGGTATGGAAAAAAGGGGGCAATCTATGATGCCAGTTTGGGGGAACAAATAACCAGTATAGGGGAAGCAGAGTTTAACACTCAAGGACGTGTGGTGTTAGAGAACAAAAAAACTGTGAGGGAAAGTCATGGGTGGTTTAGTGGGGGTGAGATCGTCACTTCCTACCAGAAGAGCTCTGTGAGACTCACCCAGCAGAGCAGAGTGATCAAGGAGAGACATGGACCGGTCTACTGTCCTGATGGGCCACCTGATTCTGTGTCTGATATGGAGAGTGGGTGAGTTTTTGTTTAAGTAACTATAGCTGTTCTCCAGTTTTGTTGCTTCTTTCATTCAATCGTGTTTAGGAGAAAATGTTGCCGCCGTACTCGGTAAGGTAGGAGATTAGTGACCCAAATACTGTGTATTGCAATCTGAGAAGGGGCTTTTTAACACACAAAAAGATCTGCATGAGCAGTTAAAAAATACTAAGCATGTGTGTGTCTTCATTGGTGGTTGTTTAGTTTTCTTTTTGGGATATACCCAGAAATGGTGCTGTGTTAAATTCACCATTTAACCAAATGATGTCCAAGGCCAGTTATTTGGGATATTATTCAAGAATTGTGATTGAAGAATGTGATTTTCTTGTTAAGTAAGGTATGTAGAAGTAGAATAATTATTGTTACTTTATTGATCCCCATGGGGAAATTCTCTTTACACCTTCCTCAACTTGCTCTCAGTAGTTGAGAGCAAGCAGGCTATGATGGGCAGCCATCCATAGCAGCAGCACCCAAGGAGCTGGGGGTTAAGGGGCTTGCTAAAGGGCTAAAGGACCCGCAGGTCTGGTGAGGCTGCAACCATCTTATCACAACCACAGAGGTTTAGCCCCGAAATTGTGCATGGCAAAGATCTTTTAAATAGAAACAAAATTATATATATATGTATATACACACACACATACATAAAATATTCCTTTATCTTTCTAAACTGTGCAAAACGTGCCCTCTTAACAGTGCAACTGAAATAGAATAAAATATTGTTTTAAAAAAATCCCAAATCAAGATAAATAAAAAAAATCTTCAAATAACCAGTAACGCTTTACATTAATTGGACCTTCATAATGATTTTATATTGCATTAATAAAATGTTCAGTACACCGTCATAATGTATTCATTAAGTATTCAGAAATCATTCATAAACATCATCTATGTATACCTTTACATCCTAACATCCCTTAACAGCTATAATATGCAGTAATAGCAAACATTACATGATTATTCAATTATGTTGTTTGTTATTATCATATTGTTTGTTATTAATGTATATTAAAGCTGTTAAGGGGTGTTAAGATGTTAAAGTGTACTTGCATGCTGCTTATGAATATTCAATGAATGTATTATGAAGGTGCACCTAATATAAGGCGTTAACAATTGGACTAAGGCTTGCATGTGCAGCTTTTTAGCCTGATTTGCCCTTTTAATAACCTTCGCTCTTACGGTGGTGAATTGAGCTCACTGTTATGCCGGTGGACATGCTGAAGCATGTTCGTTGTGCTATTTCTGTATTCTATCAGTCTTTTGCAATGTTATCAGTCTTTTGCACGCAGTACTTGTCTTGTCTGTGCTTTTGTTTGTGCTTACCGGAAAGCTAAAATGCTGCCACACAGGCGATATAAGATTGTGTTCATCCAACATGAAACTGCTTAATCCCAACTGGGGTTGCAAGGGCGACCGGAGACTATCATGGGAACAAAGGGCACAGATGGGAACCAACTCCGGGCACTTTGCCTACGCACCACGGGGCACACACACTCACACAGGGCCAGTTTAGACTCACCGATCAACCTATCCTGCATGTTTTTGGAACATTGGAAGAAACCGGAGCCCCCGGGGAAAATGGGGAGCTCCACATAGAAAGGACCTAGGGCCGAAAGCAGGACCTTCTTACTTCCGAAATGGGTTTCCTTTATTTTTGTAAGTACTTGAACACAAACATGCACACAAAGCAATTTTGGTTTCATTTGGGCGTTAAGCATTTTGTGTAGTCTTATTGTTTTATTAATTTTCCAAATTTACCATTGGTTTACATTTACTTTTAAAATCCAATTGTGATAGTAGCAAGTAAGGTACGGGATGTTATTCAAGTGTTCGCTGCAAAGGTTTAATATTCTTTTCGTCATGTGGTTTCCCATGCAGGTTATATTGAAGCTCTGAAAGTGATACAGAGTCCTCGCCAGTTGGAAGTTACAATGGGACGCGCAGCTTTCATGTCCTGCTGCTGGGAGGAAAATTCATATTTTACACGACTACGACTTACATGGATTAAAAACGAAGCAATTAGGTCTCATCTTATATATATCAACCAGACTGGAACAAATTATTCTAATGATTCAGTTGATTATAAATTAGAATTTTCTAATAATTGCTATAATATAACCATTTTAAAGGTCACAGGGAAAGATGTAGGTTTATACACCTGTGAAATAAAGAGTGAGATACCTGCATTACAAAACTTCACTGGACAAGGGACAAATGTAAGGATTCAAGCTGAAATAAAAGGTGTGTACAGAAATCTCTTTGAAATGGCATGATTTACAGAGATTTATTTTTCATAAACTTCATGATCATATTCTTTTCTTTTAGTTAGAGTCCTGTAATATAATTTCTGCAGTCGATAAATCATCAGTTTCACATCCAAATCTGCATGTTTATTTTGCGAAAACAAGATCATATGTTTTTTTGGTCTGTTAGTCCATTTGCGATTGCTAAATGCAACTGTAAAATGTTTTTCTCCTTGGAAACAGTACTTGTTTTGTTTTTTGGCTGACGTTGTGTAACTTAGTTTACTTCGTTTAAATTACTAAAATTAATATATGTGACGTGTTAATAAAAGTTAATTCCATTAGTCTAATGGAAGCCGAGTACACACTAATAGTATATATGACTGAAACGTGTGTAATCTGTCACACAGCGTCATCAGGCATCGGTGTTGCCGTCCCGCTTGCCGCAGCTGTCATGGTGCTGTGTTGCATCATGGTCTTCTGCCTCTGGAGGAGATGGACACTGCTAACATCAGGTTTTGGTGAAATATTTATGAAATAAGTCACCCTTCTTGAAAAAAATGTTTTAGGGGCCAAGGCACATAGCACGATTAACTAATCCCCAGTACTGCTTCGCACCTCGGTAATGAGGGATCAGTTCAACATCAATCCCAATGTTACAGTATGTTTCTGAGAACAACCTAGTAAACAATATTTACACCAGTTAGGAGTATTCAACCATTAATATTTCCACTTTAGAAATCAGATTTGCTGTCCACATATGGACAATTACATGTAAACAATAAAAGCAATAATTGAAGAAGGATTATATAAGCATGTCAAATTTTACTAGTATTGTTACTTTAAGACAGTTTATACTAGGCAGTTTGCATTGTTTCAAATGAATTGGTATACCTGTAATCTAATTTGAGTCTATCAGTGTCTGTGTGTATGCTTTTTTATGTGTACAGTATGCTTTTTTGTGTGTATGTTTTTTATACGCACACACACACACAGACAAATTTGATGGTACCCTTCCACAAAAAACTAAAACTCACACAACTCTTTCTGAAATATCTTCAGCCTGACAATGGTTTGATGGCATCCCTTATTGTTTATTCCATATTTAACATAAATCAGACTTTGCTTTTGATTATTGATTTAGCTGAATATTTTACATAATTAATCAAATGAAAATGGCACAGACAAAAAAAGTTCGAACCCTTAATTTAATATTTTGTAGCTCCACCTTTTGCAGCAATCACTGCCAACAAGCGATCTCTGTACTTCACAATGAGACGCCTGCATTTGCTAACAGGTAGTCTGGCCCACTCTTCCGGAGCAAACTGCTCAAGCTGTCTCAGGTTTGAAGGGTGGCATCTACACATTGCAATTTATCAGATCTTTCCATAGACGTATAATAGTATTAAGACCTGAGTTCATGAAGGGCCATTTAGGAATATATTTTTTTTTTTTTTGCTTTTAGCTGTACATTTTGAGTCATTATTCTGTTTGAGGACCCATGACCTGCGACTGTGACTGAGCTTTCTGACACTGGGCAGTAAGTTTCGCTCCAGGATGCCTTGGTAGTCTTGAGGCTTCATGGTGTCCTGCACAGACTCAAGGTTCCCCGTGTCAGATGCAGCAAAGCAGCCCCAAAACAAAATCAAACCCCTCCATGCTTCATAGTTGGTATAGTGACCTTTTACTCCATGGAGCCCATTATTGTTCAAAAAGCGACAGATGCCGTGATCAGAAAGTGACATGCCTTGACCTTGGAGCTCAGCTTGAATGGTTTTGGGTTGTTTCCTTGGCTCTTTTCCACACTGTCCTTCTAATCAAGCTGGGGCCGCAATTCCTCTTGCGTCCACATTATTGGAGGATGACTACAGTCCCAAGAACCTTATAAATAAGCTGAATGGCTGATGAAAAGCTTGAAGGCACCTGCAATACTAATTAAGGTTAAACACATAGCTTGTGACATGACTATAATGGAAGGATAAATTCAGGGCCGGCCCGTGGCATAGGCAATATAGGCAAATGCTAAGGGTGCCATCCATCCACGGGGCGCCACAAACGGAGGAAGAAAACATTCCACTGTTCTTAAAGCTAGTTGGTATAAATATGTCTTAATATGAAAAGAACAAGCCCACATGAATTTACCTGCTTAGCAAAGCCTATTAAGTAGTAGTAGTAATAGGGCCGGTCGATCTTATAAGTGACATAGGCAGCTGCCTAGGGTGCTAATTTCTTAGGGGACGCCGACTTGCCAGCCAATTTCCCCATGCCTGGGACAGAGGGCGCCGGCGGTGATGCTCACCTAGGGCGCCTCATCGGCTAGGACCATTACTGGATAAATTGTCTCTTTAGAGGGACCAATAAATTAGTCCATACTATTTTAGCATAGCTTTGTGAAATAAACAACAAATCATTTCTTTCACAACTTTATTGTTTACTGTATCACATGATAAATGCATGCAGGTTGACAGACAATTGTTTTTAATTTAATCACTTTTCAGGAAAAATTAAGCATTGTTTCAATTAGCTGTAAGATGAACAACAAATTTGTCCATATCTATGTGTGTGTGTGTGTGTGTGTTGGGGGGGGGGGGCCCGGGAAAACCTTCCCTGGGGGGGCCCAATTTTCCCCCCACATGGATTTTTTTTAAAATTTATTTTTTACTTTTTTTATAAAAATCCATGACTGCAATGAAAAAACTAAAAATGCAAAAGCTTTCATGTTTTGTTTGGGCAGTAGTGGCTTAATGGTTAGGAAGGTGCACTTGTAATTAAAAAGGTGCTGGTTTGAATCCCTGACCAGCAAGGTACCTCCCTCAAGCACTGCTCCCTGGGTACTGAATTAGCTGCCCCCTGCTATGTAACACTTCTTTGTTGTGTGCTGTGGTGTGTTCACACTGATATATATATATCAGTGTGACACTGGTAATATATATAAATTACTCAGTCCATAAAAGCAGTTAGTAGATGGAAGGCTATGGGGACTGGGGACTATAACAGGGTGTGTGTTTGTTATAGGTCATCATAGTGGCATGGTTATACGAGAGGCACTCCACCGGTCAATGGAGGAGATGAATGAGATCGACGAGGCAGTAGAACGTCACTCTAACTCTTCCCGAGGGTCGGAACAGTGGGTGAGTCCATCTTGGTGAAGCATATGTAGCTTCTATGTTTCTGGTAAGCACTGTGCTACAGTCTCAGGGCCTTTCACTGCCTGGGCTGCACTGGCCTCTGGCCGATGGAGGTTGCGTGCTGGCAAAATGAATCCTGCCCCCCCAACTCCCATCAGTAACCTTTTGTTGCATGGGAAAAATTCTAGGGCTGATTTTTAATCCCAGTCCAGCCCTGGCCACAGTTATGGCCCCAAGAAGCATGGAATAATCCTCCAGTCAAATTTTATAGCAGCTTTCATTATTAACCCTAAAGTTAGATCACATTTTAATATTTTATTGCTCCTCCCTCATTTTTTTATATCTTGATAAGTATACACATATTTAATTATGGTTATAATAAGTGCACGCATATTTCATTACGATTCAGATGCACTTTATTGATCCCAGTGGGTATTCAGGTGCATATGATAGTGCCATACATATAGTGCCAAACCTGCAAGCCGCAAAGACAAATGAAAGTAAATGCAATAAGTAAATGCAGTGCAAATGAATTTAAAGAGCACACAGTACACAAATGAATTATCTTGGGGGGGAAAAAACTGAAGAAAATTGCAATACTACAGAAATAAATATTTAGAGATAAGAATAATAAATAAATCTCACTGCTGAGATAGTATTCAATTTCAACATACAGGACAGAAGTAGGTCATCAACTTGTTTTCAACTGACACTGTGTACATAGCAGAAGTGTGGCTTTCTGGGCAGGCTGACTGCACTGGTGGTTACAGACCTAGGAGGTAGTGAGTGCTCGATTGTTGACTAACAACTCATTCCCTCCATTGCAGTGTCCGGTTCAGCTATACGAGTCCATCGATTACTTCAATGTGCAGAACAACGTTGACACGTAACAGAGGAAGCTTCCTCCTGAAGGACCTGAACAACCTGGTAGAAGCTCTGCAGTCTGCTTGGGGTTATCTGTGACCCCAAGTGGTCGGTCTGTTTATACCTGGGTAAAAAGGCTCAGAGTAAAGCTAGCCAAAGCAAAAGGCAGCTGGTTTACATCGCAGCAATAAATAGGCTCATCAGTACCTCACAAAGAATACTAATTTGACCTTCACAAATAATCTGACTTTAGAAGTCTAAAGTTACGATGTATTATTTACAATGCAACAGTCAGGACAGATACAAGTTGAACATTTGAAGGTTTTATGGGGTTTCTTCTGCCTCTGAAGGCCTCAGGATTTAAACACGGGCGTAAAACAATACAATTAGTTAAAACAGAGTGATGGCTGAAGCCAATGTGGGAAAAGTGCCATGTAGCGACTAATTATAAATCCTTATCCATTCTTGTGGATGATCTCATGCTGATTCTCCTCCTGTCCCAACCTGACTCAGTCCGAGTCAAATATGAACATAGGAGAGGCTGCTGTTTGCACCGTCTAGCTCTGGGTGACGTGTTGTGAGAAGAAACCAGCAAACACCTGTTAAAGATTCAAACGGAGTTGAGTGATAATACAAATGCACTTTAACATATGTCTATCTATAGACCTAAATAGTCCGACACCCTTAAGTTCAGTTTAAGTAAATAAATTCAGTAAATATTTCCACATCGCCGCCCTCCCCCCCCCCCCCCACACCCCACCCACCACCACCTCCACCTCTCCCCCTGCCCGCGACGCGACCGCCACAGACTCAGCGAAGTAACACCACACAGACGCCA
>JAABNY020000015.1:15240171-15275161 GCA_015164015.2 Brevimyrus niger
CCTCTACCTAAGAACTACAAGGCGTACTGCACTTATGTTTAGGGTACATGTTTGATGAAATTCAGCCTTATGTTTATGTAAGTGACAGTTTTGCTGGTTCAAATTAAAATTGCCATTTTGAAATCAAATCTGATGTTCTTAAGTTTTATTTGGTGTGCGGAAGAGGGGGTAGTCTTATACGACGAGTATATAACAAAATCTATATTTTAACTGGAAAAGTCAGGGGGTCGTCTTGTACGCTCAGTCGTTTTATACGCCGGCAAATATGGTACTTATTTTACACGCAAGCATCAAAAGCGGAACTAATGCGATGCACTGTTCTTTTCGGTAAATTAGCATGGTGCACCCAAACACTGTAGCGGATTCACAAACAACATGACAATGGTTCACTTTTGCGTCGTCGAACACAGATCAAACAAGTCCTCGTTGCAAAGTTTGTTTTAAAGCTGCTGCAACCAAAGGAAGCAGCACGACAAATTTATTCCAGCACTTAAAGCAGAGGCACGCAGCGAAGTACAGCTCCCAGCGTAATGAAAATACCTGCAGCACCAGCACAACATCCAGAGTCAAGCAAGCAACCGTCCCTGACACGTTTTTGAACTGTGTACCATATAATAATAATGGGGCACGGTGGAAGGCGATAACAAACAATGTCGCGATGTATATTACAAAAGACACGGTGCCCATACATACTGTGGAAAAGCCAGGATTCATTAACATGCTAAAAGTTTTTACAACTTTCTAAAAGTGTTTACAATGGTGTGGTCTGCCATCTCACTTACAAGCATCTTTTTTGGATTGTCAGTTTATTTATTTATTTATCTTTTACATTAAAGTACAGTCATCTTGTTATGATCGGTGCGGCGGGAAGGCAATGGAGTGTAAGCAGCCAGGTTAACAGAACAGAAACAGGGTTTATTATGCAGACAGTAGCACGGACACTAACACACGATAAACGTCAATGACTGATCTAAGGGAAACTAACAGAGACATGGACTAAATACATCGAACAAGGCAAAACAATAATGAGGGGGGGTAACACACATGAGGAGTGGACGGCGCTGGGCGTGACATAAACCCCCCCCCCCGCGCACAGGATGAAACGGGACCTGGAAGACAAGACCAAAACCATCAACAAAAGACAGGGAACAGAACAGAGACACAGAACTGACACAAGGGCAGAAACCAACACAGGACCCGACACAAGACAGGGAACTCAGACAGACAGACCAGAAAGGGACACACAAGGGAAACAGAGAACGGTGGAACAAAAGGGCCGGGAGTGAACACAGGAGCCAGAGGGGGACGAGGAGCAGACAAGGGAAGCGAGACGGGAACGGAGGGGGAACAAAGGGGAGCCGAAGGAGCCCAGATGGGCGGCGGCTGGAGGGGCCGCAGGGGAGAGGGAGAAGGGAGCAGGAGGGAACCAAACAGGGACCGAGGGAACGGGTCGAGGGAGAGACGGAGGGGACATGGGGGGGAGCAGGAGGGAACAGCGGCGTAGGCAGGTAGGAGGGGGAAGCCGTCCCAGGTGACGGGGCAGCCGGAGCCGGGAAAGGCGCTGTCCGACGCCCCGCCGAAGTAGGGGGGCCCGAAGGCGACTGACCTGGAGTCGGAGGCGACGCCGAGGACCGACACTGAGGCACTGGGGGGGGCCCAGAGGCGCGATCGCCGACCCCGGAACCCCAGCCAAGGCGGGCGAGGGCGAGCCTGGGGGCCGGGCGGGTGGGAACCGGGCCTGACGCCTGTGGTCCCTACCTTTACGGGACATTGACAGGCGGAGCCCCCTGTTTGGTAGGCTCCGGCAGGGAGCAGGAGGCCATAGGGAAGTCCCCGAGGGATCCCACTCAAGTTCCTCCTCCTTCTCTCCAGAGAAAGGAGCTGCAGTCCCAAAGTCTGGGACCTCCTCGGAGACTGGAGTCAGGACAGGAGCAGGCGGTGCGGCCGCTGGTTTGATGGGCTGGACAGGGGAGCCGGGCCAGGCGGGAGAGCAGGGCGCAGCCAGCTGGATGGGAGAGCGGGGCGCGGCCGGGCAGGCGGTAGAGCAGGGCGAGATGGGCAGGTCATCAGGGGGCGCCGTGGTAGGCACCTCAGGCGTGCGGCCAGCAGGGAGCGCCGCGGGCAGAGCGGCGGCCAGCAGGGAGCGCCGCGGGCAGAGCGGCGGCAACGGCGGCCATGCAGCCGGCAGAGCGGCGGCAACGGCGGCCATGCAGCCGGCAGAGCGGCGGCACAGCGGCGGTTGCAGGCAGGGCCGCGGGCAGAACAGCGGCATCCTCATCCGTGCAGCCAGCAGGGGGCACCTCGGCGGCGGCAATAGGCGGGTCCGCGGGCAGAGCGGCGGCGGCAGCAGTAGGTGGGGCCGCGGGCAGAGCGGCGGCGGCAGCCGTAGGCGGGGCCGCGGGCAGACGCGGGACAGGCAGGTCTGCCCCAGTACTTCTCCTCATGGAGAAGGATGTCCCTTTTAAGAGCTTGGGGGACTCGGGGAATCGCGTCCCTTACGGTGCGAATCCCTCCCATGCCCAGGCGCTCTGGCCGATAAAAATAAGCCTCCGACGGGGGCGGCTGTTCCCCCGCGGGGCTTACCGGCCAGTCTATGCCGGGGTCTTCCCAGGTGGGAATGAAGGAGCAGGCTCCCAGGAAGATTGTCGGGGCGACTTCCCTTGATGCCCGCCGCTTCTTTTTTTTTCGCCGCCTGGATCCGGTAGGTGGGGGCGGGGCCGGGGTTGCTTCTGTGCCGGCGAGAGGCTGGAGTTGTTTCTCCTTTATCCGGCCAACGAGCTGCTGCAGGAGATCGCGCACTTCCGCCATGTTATGCACCTCGTTGAAAGGGGTGACTCCTTGGAGGAGATCCCAGCTCCATTCCACCAGATCGAGCAGAGCTAGGTCGCTTTGCACTTCTGGCTGCTCTCTCTGGTCACTCACCTCGTGCAGCAGGACGAGCCAGAGATCTTCATCCCACTGCAGTGAGTCTTTCGAGAGATCAGTCATTCTGTTATGATCGGTGCGGCGAGAAGGCAATGGCGCGAAAGCAGCCAGGTTAACAGAACAGAAACGGGGTTTATTATGCAGACAGGTAGCACGGACACTAACACATGATAAACGTCAATGACTGATCTGAGGGAAACTAACAGAGACACGGACTAAATACACCGGACAAGGCAAAACAATGAGAAACACACACCAGCACCGTCAGTCAATGCAGAAAAATCCTAATTTTACCATAAACATTTTCTCAAACACTAATTCATTAATTTTAAATTATTTTTAAAAAATAATTATGCTTTGACTTAAAACATCAATAAATCGACTAATTGTGGCAGCTGTACTATGTAGCATGGTGTGCGTAATTCTGACATGGGATATAACTGAGTTCAAGCAGTGGTTCAAACACTGAGTCCATTGTTCTGATTCAATAGTTACTGTTACTGATGTTTTTGGTGTCTGCAACAGTGTAATCAGTATGTCATTAGTGTTCTAAACAGCATTAAAAATGTGATATGGTACCTTTTCAATACTAGAATGCTGCACAGCAACAGTCTGCACTACTAATCTCTGAGATACTTGGTAAAATCTTCTTATACGTGCAGCATGAATAAATAAAAATTGCTGCATTGCATGTATGATAAATCTGTGTGTGTCATTGTGTCCAAAATGACTCCAAATGAGCTGTAAAATTAGGACGGTAATGATTAATTCTATTCTGTTGTGCTATACTGCTTACCTTCCCTTGTTATCTTCACCACAAAAAAAAACGCAAGACAACTGGGGCCAAGTGTGATTGCGTTCTAATTAGCTATAGGTTCAAATATGCATTGTACTGATTCAATACATGGATCTGCAAAGTTGGAATCGATTTTTGGGGGTCCCTGCTTCCAGGTGCCTGACTCTCTAGTGTTCACGTGCTGCAGGTAGATGCACAAAGTAGCAAGTCCTTTAAGAAAGTTTTGTCACAAGTACACAGAGTATATCGTGAAATGCATCACTTTTAGCAGTCTATATCGTGCATTTACAAAATTGCCGGCATATGAATTTCTGGAATGTAGGATGGGAGTGGATGGCTCATTAATATTCTTAACAAAAATGCCACATGATATTTGCCCTATGGTGGTAATCTTTGTGCTACAGTGCTTTTGAGAAAATCTCCTCTTATTGGTTAACATACTAGTATCTGATATTAATTAGTCTAGTTTATCAGTCTTGGCTGATATCACTGGGTGATATTTCAACTTCTTCAATATTTGAAATTAGCAGCACTAGAGTGAAAGACACAAATACTAAAATAATAGAGATGACTGTGTCATTTTCCATAGAGGGGGATCATGGATTTTTATTTGTTCATTCACCACTTAGAAGCCGTCTTAAAGTACAAGTCTGCAACATGTTTACAATTTATTAAATCTGGCCCACAAACCGATCTCTTGCTTTCCACAGAATAAACAATGTAATATCATTCTGGTAATTTGCGCCAGCAAACTTGCCAAGTATCGCTGCCGTTAAATTAAATTTTAATGATCGTTCCTTTTCAGCATTATCTAGTAAGTGTTAAAGTGCACTGCCGCTGCTTTTTCATGAGCTCTGCATGCATTCTCTAAGACCTTAATCTAATTAAGATCTTAACCATAGTCGTTGGACTCAGTCAGAATGCATATGGCAAAAATGAGTGAAGAGGAGAAACCTGAACAAGAACTGGTCAAGAAAAAACATTGATCTTTTGCTGTATGGAAATATTTAGCATTCCATAGGCATGATATTGAGCAAAATAAGTCATGTTTTGGCACTGCTTAGTGTCTTTTGGCACTCACAGCAACACCATTAACTTAGTTGACAGATTCCATCTCCTAAATATCGCAAAAACCTAATTTTAGAATGTAAACTTTTTCCAGTATCATTCGGCTCCAGTCAAAACACACAATACGTTCATTAAAATAATTTTGTATGGTTATGTACCATGTTATGCAAGATGATGCGGCTAAGCAATGGCGCTAACCTTGGAATCGTAGGAAGTAAATAAAGCAAAGAAAGTTAAATCAAAGTGATGACAGACGAGCTAGGCTACTGCAAGAGTGTAAATGACACATCTCTGGCCACTGATTGACCTCTTATTGGGTGAATCTGTCAAGCCTGAAAGTCTCCTTTTATGATGTATTTGCATTGCAGTTATGCTCTGATGCTATTTGAGTTCTGCTTTGCAATACTGACAGACGACTGAATTTTCATTTACTTTTAATCCGAAGTGCTTTTACACAAATGATGCCTTCTCTCATTTATGTAGACCCTTTCCACTACCCACTGTTGTCTTTCTGCCATATTGCACAGTAATCAAGAAGGCAGTTTTAATCAGTACTTTTTAAATAATCGTGTAATAGTTTTGAGTAATCATGACGGCTGTAGTGCTTCCTATTTTAATAAAAATGATTGAAAAGATTAACCATTATATTCATTACAATAATTACACTATTTGTATTCTAATAATTGTGTGTAATTAAATTTTCATAGTAGGCCTATTATTAAAATAATAGAATAATTAATTGATTGAATTGGAATCATGATAATTTATGCATTCAGTGCATTGAATCATTCCTTCAATTGTAATTGAATTGAATCACCTTGGGCAACGATTTATATCCCTACTAGCAACCATACCTTGCTAAACAAAAGCAGGGAATGCTGTTTGTATGGATTTCACTTGCAATGGAAAGAAAAATGGTATGGCAGAGCAAACAATACAGATAAGCACGTAATGTCTGAGTGATATAGTTTGTATTTGTATATTTTACTGCAAACTAAGTTTCGTTTTCTTCTCTCCTCCCCTCTTTTTTATTCCAGGGAGTGCTGGTGGAGTTGTAGCTCAAAATGGAGCTCTTTGACTGAGAGGCAAACACAGTTTTACTGTTTTGCCACGTAGCTGTAACTTTTTACAGTAACACCATGCCGGAAGACTGAAGTTTATCCTTGCTTACAGCAATAAATAAATAAATAAAAGATCGCTACATGATTCTCCATGTAGTCGCCGCTTTGTGCGTCCTGCTGGAGTGAATCTGCATCCAGATAGGCTTGCCCTGTCCTGTGGGCTCACCCCAAAAATGCAGATCCACTTCAGAATGCCTAACACCTAGAGTCCCATGCGTCCAGTCAGTGTGGAGTCGGACGGCTCTGCTCCCGAAAGCTACTTGAGCCCCTTCGCCCCGGGGCCCCTTCCTGCCTCTGAGATGTCACTCCTCCAGTCGCTGGGTCCTGTGCAGAGCTGGCTGGGCCAGGAGCTGGAGAAGTGCGGGATTGATGCTATGATCTACACCCGCTATGTGCTGAGTCTGCTCCTGCATGACAGCTACGACTATGACCTGCAGGACCAGGTAACCACAAATGCCCAGACTGCATGTGTTTATGTGGCTGTCCAACCTGAATAGTGGGACTTCGGGATGATATTATTAGTTGTAGTAGAAGGTTTCATGTGTTTTTTCTGCCCAAGTGTGTATATATTCTGAGCCCCTCAGACATGCCTTGGTTGAATGAAACAGAGGGTCCTTGATGGAAAGGTATGCCACTGTGCAGTGGTGATGCTGGCTCACAGTGCAGGGTTTATTAAACTTAGCTCTGCTGCTGGGCCAAGTTCACAAAAAAAAAAAATATACATGTACGCAAAAGAAGTCACCAGGTTCGACCAGACTTAGCTACTGTAGTCTACAGATATTAATTTTAATGGTTTGTGAACATTACCTGCAGCAGAAGAATTTTGTATATTTCTGGAAACATCAACTTTTTTGGTTGCACTAGGTGAAGACCTTTTATATTTTTTGGGTTTATGATAAACTTTAAAATAAATAATCCTCTGGTTTCCCTGATAGGAAAATGACATCTTCTTGGGCTGGGAGAAGGGAACTGGTAAGAAATGGGGAAAGGGCAAGAGGAAAGGAGGGGCAGACCTGAGTGTGGAGGAGCTGAAGAAACAAGCTGCCGTGCAATGCCTGCGTTCTGCGTCTGATGAAGTGAGTGCTCTCTTCCTGTTATGATGACAGTTTGAACATCTGTACACCCCATCCATAGTAGTTTTTGAAATTTTTGCCTAAATACATTTGGCATTTTATGGGGAGTGGCACGGTGCAATGGTTAGCACTGTTGCCTCACCCCTCTGAGACCTGGGATCGAGTCTGTGCCAGGGTCCCATGTGGATGTTTGCATGTTCTCCCAGAGTTATAGGGTTTATTTTGAGCACTCCAGCATACCCCCCCCCCACCCCATCCAAAAACATGCTGAAGGTAGCTGGAGTTGCCAAATTGTCCCGAGGTGTGCATGTGTTAGTGAATGGTGTGTGTAAGTGTATCCTGTGATGGGTTGGTACCTCATCTTGGGTTGTACCCTGTTTTTGTGTCTGTAGCCTCCCGGATAGGCTCCAGACCCCTCGCAACACTGAACTGGACAAGTGGTTACAAAAAACTAGCATTTTTGTTTATTTGGTTTATATGAAATATGCAATGGCACATTTTATGGTTGTGCTACTTTATGGCCACTTTGTTTCTAGGCATGTGCTTTACTCTGTGTTGAGTGCAGTAACATGGTGTTTGTGGCATAACTTGAGTTTGGTCCTTGCTGAAAACTTTAAGGTACTGTTTTCAGGTCTTTGGAAGATGAGCGAAGCTGTAGATTAAATTGCTTATGAAATACAAATTGTGAAAAGCGCCTTAGTTCTATGTATTACTGTTGGTTCTGTGTGTGACTGCATATTTTCTCATGCACTTTATATACCCGTGTCTCATCATATGATATGGCATATCAGGGTCTGTTATGCACAGATGCTGATAAATCGCACGTGTGTCCACACATCCGTAATGTGCCCATCATTAAGTTTTACACCTTAAAGGCTGTGCTGATCTATCCCTCATTCTGTCTGCTTACAGTGCGACAGTGGTAAATGGTTGTGATAAGTTAGGGATATTCAGCGCGTACTGCTAGGGCTGGTGGTCATGGAAGGACTGGTCACTGGGTGTCTGGAGTTCCGCTCAATGTTGCCTAACCTGCTCCGTGACGCATGGGGTTCATGCGCTGAGCAGTGTCTGCTGCTTGTCAGCTGACTAGCATTAGCACAGTGATGCAAGGGGAAATACTGGGAGCGGGTCAAGCTTGACGCGTCTCGTCATCTGGTAAGAAATAACCTTTGTGGTTTCTATGAGAGTTTGAATGAAGCACTTAAGTTTTTATTTGGGGGGTGGAGGCTAAGAATGAACTGTTCTGAGCATGTAGTTTAGCATGATTTGGCCGGGACATTTATACATTTGGCTTTGAATTGACCATGCAAAGTCTTTTTGTTATAAATATACAAAATACAAAAAAAAACTTTTATGCAATGCATAACATTACATGACCTTGAATTTTTTATTTTTTTTTAACCATACATAATCTTTATGGACTTCTCGGCAGTACTACTTAGCCACTGCTTTGTGCAGTGGTTCTTTGGTGTCTAAAATTATCACCTTCATGAGAGACCACTAGCTGTAGAGGGCATCGCAGTGGGTTGAGGCTTACGTGCTTGAAATTACATAGGGGATGATTTACATCAGGATGACATTGTCTTGAAAATCCACATTACATTGCTTTATAAATGTATCCTACAGTTAAAAAAAAATAAAATAAACACATTATGCCCATTACATCGCTAATCAGAAACGTTTGTACAACCCTGTTTATCACGGTTCAGTAAATACCTTGATTTTGAAGTCAGGGTTCGGTATGTTTTCAGCACAGTATGGGTAAAATAAACAAAACAAAGTTTTCTTGCTTATTTTCTTTATCAAACAGTGGTTTACTGAACAAGATATGACTCTTAAGTAGCTTCACATTATGACATACATGCGCATGTGTAGTGACACGTCTGCATCTACCCCATTCTGAATGTTTCTTGGGGGAAATGCACAAACACACAAAGGTTTCACATTTGCTGTGGAACATATGCATGCCTAACCGAAAGACCCGCACCAAATATTTTCGGTACGAATACCTGTCCCATTACACTCGTTCTGATTGGTGCTAATTTGACTTCTTCAAACAGGCTGTTATTGTGAATTCTTTTTAGTGGCCTTCCAGTCAAGCTATCACTGTTTTCACATGAATATGTTGATAAATAGTATACTTACAAAATAAATTATTTTTGTGGCTATTTGGAATGATGTACTATAGGTTCATGTGGTGTTTTAGATTTGATCGTATAGTATAGCCCCTACTGAGGATTGATGGATAGCACCTCTAGGTCTCTGTGCAGTTTGGTTACTTGCTGTTTTTCAATTGCCCTGTGATGGGGTGTCATTCTGGTCAGTTTCTCCCATTCTTCATGTCCTGTGTTTAAATTGATAAAACATCACTATATTTTGTGGGGGAAAAAATATAGAACTACTTCAGTGTAAAATCATTGGCTGATGGATATAAATTGAACACTGAAATAAAGTAATCTCTGTCTCTCCTGTTTGTGTGTGTGAGTTGTATTTTTGATTGTTCTATCTTTTTTCACCACAGAACTCTGGGATTGAGAGCTTGGTTGAGGAGCTTTGCTCCAAACTTAAGGATATCCAGAATAAACAGAAAGGTTTGTTTTTGTTTTGTATTGCTTATTTGTGGGCAGTATTAAGGCCAGTTTTTAACTTTTCAGTTAAATAACGAAGTGATTGAAACTCATCAATTAAGCAAAGATTTGGAAGAGAGAATATTAACTGAAATCAGAATTTCCTCTAATTACTTTTTCTTTACAGAAGAAAAACAAACAAGCAAGAAATCTGACGGATCTCAATCTCCTGAACTTGCTGAATCCCCTTCATCAAAAGATCAGGTGGAAATGTAAGCGATCAAAGGGCATTATGATAAACGGAAAAGGAGAAATGTGTTTTTATTACAGTAATGGAGTTTCTTGATAGTGTAAAATGTAAAGAAAAATAATGTAAAACACTGCAAACTACCTGCTCAGATGATTACCATTGCTTCATAGTATGTATATCACATCTCAATATAATCACAATTATAAGGTGCATGGTCATTTATTACCAGGGCTTTATATAATGGACATAAGTATTTCTTTGGATGCATGCTTTTTGGTAATAGATTTACTTACACCCACAATTTGTTAGGCAGGTTAGTAGTGCATCAAAAATATTAGAGAGGTGTATTGTGACACCCAAAAGTTAGTAATCTGTAAAACATAAGGATATGCCGCATGCTACTGTTTTGTTGTATCATGGAAGCGATAAGCACTGAAGAGGCGCTGACAAAAAAGATGGCTCAGCAGTCATGACGTCTCCTAAAAGAGGAGATACTGTGGATAGATAAGGTAAAAAGATGTTGATGGCGTAACTTTATTTGTTCCAATTTAAAGTCTGACACGTGTATTAAACCTAAGGATTCACTGAATTTATACAGATTACTAATTTTTGTACATTACAATACATCTAATATTTTAGTCATTATACTAAACTGCATATCAAATTTAAATTTAAGGCTTTTATTTTTGTTTTAATTGTGTTACTGACCACTTTTAAGCTCTATAAAAACCTCAAAACGGATAACACCATTCTATTTTTTTTTTATGTTGTAAAGGGAACCAAGAAATTTCAAATGATACAATGAAAGTGACAATATTTTTACTACCACATTCTGGGCCTATCAGTATAGAGGGAATTTACCTTAAGTTGAATACATGCTACAGGCCAAATAAATACAGTGGTACCTTAGAACGCAAACTTAATCCGTTCACAACTCTGGATTGAATCCTAAAGAGTTCTGATCGAATTTTCCCCATAAGAGATAATGGAAAACCAATTAATTGGTTCCCAGTAGCAAAATATTACACCTAAATGTTTTTTTTTAGCATTTAAACACAAAATGAACTGGATATAATAAGAAAAGCATATACTGTATTAAACGCATCTAAGCAAATTTAATAAAACAGCAATTTGTAAAGTAAGATATGTATTCAAATGATGTGCAAAGTTAAAAAAAAAAAAAAAAAACAATGTGTCCTGCCCTGATCATCTGCTCCTTCCGTGTGCCACGCCCCCTTGTTAACCCCTTGTGGAATCCCCGTGTGATCAACTGTTTCTGGTTGTTGTCATTAGTTCTCTGTATTCAGTCCGCATTTTAGTTTGTTTCCCCAGTCCGGTCATTGTATTGTCTGTCTGCGTTTTGCCTGCCTTACCTATAATTAAACTCCGTATTCCCCAATACCCTGACGTCTGCGCCATTGTCTACATTCCGCCCCCACTCAACACGACAATATTATTATAATTAAACATATAAATGGTTTATTGATGGATTTTATTATATAATAATTACTGTTACTGTCTATCATTGTCAAAATGTGTTTTTATGGTCTAAATATATGTATTCAGCTAGTGTAAACATGCATCACGGCAAATGCGAGGCTGAGACTGAAGCGTTGCCCTTTGTTTCCTCTGAGAGACGTGCCGCATGACTCATTTCCCAGAGCGTGCAAGCTATCTTAGGTCGGCGTTCGAATTCTGAGCTTCAGATCAAGCTCTAGGTAATTTTTTTTCTAACTGGTTGGTTCGACTTTTAAGAAATTAAAGTTCTAATGACTTTGAGAACTGAGGTACCACTGTACATATTTGGAATTAGGCTAAAGACTTGTATATCCACAGTTTTTCAGGTGCCTGTTCAGGTGCTTATTGCAAAGATATAGGCATCTGAAAATGGTCAACCAAGCATTTTTGTGAACGAATGAAAATTTTGTTGAATTTCAAGCCTAAACTATGTGAGCTAGGCCAGAGAAATTTTGGCTTTTTCTTATTGGCCCAGGGGCAAACAGAATGCCACAAAATGGTTCAATTCGAGTGTGGACCATTTGAGTTGAGCCAGAATGAACCTGTAACAAGTGAAGCTGCTGGTAATGCTTGTATTTCTTTTTGTGTCAGGTACTATGAAGCCTTTCCTCCTCTGTCTGAGAAACCTGTTTGTCTTCAAGAGATTATGACGGTGTGGAACAAGGCCAAAGCATGTGCGTACTCCAGCTCGTCTTCATCTGCTGTCCCCCAGACGAGCACCGACACTTCCTCCCCAAAAGACTGCAACAGCGAGGGTGAAGCTGCCAAAGAGAAGACCACAGAGGCATGTGACACCATCGGTGAAAAGGCCCAGCAGCGACGCAGCAAAAAGGAAAAGGAGAATCGTTACTACTGGGGTGCAACCGAAGAAAGAACTTTCTCATGCAAGAGGCAGACAAGACATCGGTCTGAAGGAAAGTTTCGCCCACGCTCCTGGTCATCTGGGTCCAGTGAGGCAGGCTCTAGTTCCAGTGGGAACCAGGGTGAGTTCAGAACACCAGCCAAGTCAGTAAGGATCAGACACAAGTCCAGGGAGGCCAGCAGAAACAAAAGAGGACGCAATGGACAGGTGAAGCTTTCACTAAAGGCCATTGAGAAAGAGGAACGAAAGAACTTGGGTGGAAGCAGCAGCAGTACTGGGGGTCCGACTAAACAACAGCAGGCCATTAAAAAGGGGAAGAGGCAGCTGAAAGAGAGCCGAAAAGATCCTGCCAGTGGAGAAATGAAAGAGCCTGGCTGTGAGACACGGAACAAGAAAGAGTACATGGAAGAGCCTCTGTGGTACACAGAACCTATTACAGAATATTTTGTACCCTGCAGTAGGAAGAGCAAGCTTGAGACTAAGTATCGTAACAGACTAGATTCCCCTGATGTTTTTTCTAGGTCGGCTGATATGGAACAGTTGTCTGAGAGAATGCAGGGAATCTACATCGGCAACTCCACCTTTCAGAGAGCATACCTTGCAGCAGGCACTTTTATTGATGGGCACTTTGTAGAGATGCCTGCTGATGTTGAAGAGGCTGCTGAACTCAATGGGACCTCAAACTGCCCTCCACCAGAGGATAATAGAGATTTAGATGATGAGCATCTGTCTGAATTCACTCACTTCTATGAAGTTGACATTTATCAATCCATATTGGATCCTAGTGCCTCAGACTCCGTACAAGAGAGTCGGATTTTAAGCATGATCCGACAGAAGAGCAAAGAGCAAAGAGACTTTGAGGCAGAATGTTGTTTAGTGTTAGACGGCCCCAAGCTGCAAGGGGAAAGTGCAATAAGGACAGATTCGGAAAGATCTTTTGTTGCTGATGATTTCTTCACGCAAGATCTGGAAAACATAGCTCAAGTATGGGAATGTTATTCATCCTCTACTTCTGAAGATATTGATGGAGAAAGCTTCCAAGGGGACTCTCCCATTCATCTCTCCCCCGTACTCGATAGTGCAGTATTCAATGCGAGCCGGCTGCCTGGAACCCTGGAGGACTACATCTCAGAAGCAAAAGATGCTTCTGGTTTAAACTCTTGCTTTTCTCTCTTTGAGGTGCAATACAATAGTCCCACCCTTCATTTTCCCTGCGATTCACTTACCATTGGTCATGACAACACAGATTCAAGTAGCTGTCTAGATCCACTTGGATATAAACAGTCTCGTTTGCTAATATGGACCAAAAATAGTGCCTTTGATGAAACTGAACACTGTTCTAATCTTTCAACACGAACATGTAGTCCATGGTCTCATTCGGAAGAAACACGTTCAGATAATGAGCAAATTAACACTCAGCCAGAGGAGCCTGCTCAGTTTCGCAATGAAAAAAATAATTGTATAATCCCACCCATCCCTGCTAGATATATAGAAGATGAGCTCTTGGGCTTTTTACAGGAGGATAGTAGTAGAAAACCTGAGGAGTGTAGTGTAGGTCCTGTGTCCAGTCAAACCTTCAAAAAGAAATCCAAATTGGAGTCCATTTGTGGAATACCATTAGAGCAAGATGAGAGCAAACCACATAGTGCTGGCATTTTCACAGACGACACAAACAAACCGAGTGATAACTACAGCTCAGGGATAATCAAGGACATTTGGACAGCTATCGCAGACCGAGATTCCGTACCAGCTCTAAGAGGAAAAAGGCCAGATGAGGGCTTGTTCTCAGAGGAGGCAAACAACTATCATTGCTGCTGTTTAGATGCAGAGAAGAAGGGAGTACCAGTTCAGGAGCCTCAGAAAAAGGCAGTGCAGCGATTGGAGTACCACCTCTGGGAGGGCCAAAAGGAGGAGCAGGGACTATCCAAAAATGAGCTGTCCAAGGTAGACGGTGGAGATTACACCTCACCGTCAAAGCCCTGGGACGTAAACCCTGAGAAAGACAATACGTTCATTCTGGGAGGGGTATATGGAGAGTTGAAGATGTTAGGCAGCAACGGGGACTGGGCTGTGGTACCACCCAGTGACACACAAGGCAGTCTGCTGCAGTGTGCTGCCACCTCTGATGTGGTTACCATCGCAGGCACCGACGTGTTCATGAACACAGGCAGCTGCTTTGCACCTGGTCACAAACCTCTCTGGAGGCCCTTGGTTTCTTTTGGGCAGTGTGACCAGGTTGGAAAAGGAGGAGAGGATGGATTGAACAAGGGATTCTCTTTTATCTTCCATGAAGATTTACTAGGAACTTGTAGTGGCTTCCATGGGGAGGAACCAGGGCTTGATTACCCATTCTCGTCCTTCGACCTGAACTACCCCTTCTCTCAAGTCCTTCACGTGGAGTGCTCCTTTGAGCCTGAAGACATGGCATCGTTCAGCCCGGGGTTCAAACCCAAATCCATATTATGCTCAGATTCAGAGAGTGAAACTTTCCAATCACGCATATATGGCATCAATAGAACCCAGTATCGGGCTATCCGAATCTCACCTAGGACTCATTTTCGCCCGATATCTGCTTCAGAGCTTTCTCCTGGGGGTGGGAGTGAGTCTGAGGTAGAATCGGAGAAAGAGGAGATGAGCCTTCCTGTCCTCCCTCAGGCGGACGTGTTTGATGATGCTCAGGCTGATCTCAAACCGTTGGAGGAAGACGCCGAGTGCGAGGGCCCCTATTACGGGAAGTCGGAACTGGAATCTGGCAAGTTTTTACCCAGGTTGAAGAAGTCTGGTATGGAAAAGAGTGCCCAGACTTCTTTAGATTCACAGGAGGGCACTGGCACCCTTCTGCCGATAGCTGAGCAAGACGTTTGCTTAGACTGCGAGACTGTGGTGCCAGTGGCAAGTGGGCAAGTTGAAGACTCTGTTGAAAAGATTGAAAAGGAAGAATTTTGCACCGAAAAGGATTCTTGCAGATGTCCAGTGGCTGGTAAAATTCCCCACTATGGGGAAGTCTTTGACTTTGTCGAAGACTTTCAGAGGGTAAGAATTTAGTTTTTGAATGAGGGATTAACACTATCGCTGCCTGCAGAAGAGAGTTTATACTACACACTACTACTGTGGGAAGGCTAGTCATAGTTTATATTACAGATGTTCATTATCTGGATTTGTCCATATTGATACATTCTGTATGATTTTGGTTTGGTGAATTTAAATGAACAAATATATTTTGTGAAGACTTCCCGTCATTGAACATTAAGGGACATTTTGTTCATGTCAGAATAGTCCCGTTATAGGCCTCTACAAAAAAAAAAACAAGAGAACTTGTATTTCTTAAAGTTAGAATGATGCAGTGTTGTGAATATTTTGTGATGTTAATGTGGCAGTTTGCAGAAGCATCAATTGAGCCTACCCCAGATTGCTTGTAGTTACTGGGTTGCAGTTTGTAATGACTTGTCCTGCTCCTGGAGATCTACCTTGGGTGTGATCTTGATTTAACACTATCAGTTTAATACAGATAAGTATTGGAGCCAGCTATGTTGAAGCTAAGTTGGCTCTAATACTGAGATACTGCTGAAGGGCCAGATTATCTATGCCAGATGTGTTAAATCAGGGCTGCACCTAAGCTCTGCAGGGTGGTAGATCTCCAGGAGCTGGGTTGATGACCACTGCACTTGGGCTTTGTAAGAATGCATCCAGAAAAAAAGAACAGATCACCTGTGCTGACTGATGAAATGGTGTTTTTTTTCTCCCTTAATCCAAACAGATTTTAATAGTGTTTGAGAATCTAGTTGCAAGGATTATCATTAGTGCCATTTAACTTTAAGAAAGTACAATGCTATTTTGATTTAATCAGAACCCTGTATTGTATTGAGTCATGTTACCAGATATACCCTGAAATGTGTGCTAACTTTTATACCGGTGTTGCTTAAATTTGTAGTGTACTCTGGTTTGTGGTATTCTCTTTTTCATTTATTAATTTGCTATGGCCATATTTTAGGGAAGCTACTATGATTAAAAATTGTTACTGTTCCTAACTAGGGGTTGCCATTGAGATTCTTTTCTCATGGATAAAGTATTTTACTAGTCATTTATATGGATTTTCATGATGATTTTGGTTTAGTTTACTTTTTCTAAGTACCGGTATAACAATGTCATGGTGCTTGCTTGTTTTGTTTACTTGGAAGCAGTGTTCTGTTAAGATCAATGAGTGCAAAACAATCTACCGCCTTAGGCCAGGTCATTTAGTTATTGTATATGTGACTGAATACTAAATGTTTCATTTTTCAGTATGTTGCAGTCCACTGTCTGAGTTATTTAAATTTGATGAGAGTTTTTTCCCCCCCTCAGTTTCCCCTGCTAAGTATTGGTTCGCAGGGAAGCTCTGGCAGTCAGAAAGAGGAGTGCTGGTGGCAGAACACCCTGTGTACCCCTCTGCTCCCAGGATCTCGCTGTACAGGTAGGTACAGCAAAGCAAGCTGCCAGCCACTCTCTCTTTCTGTAGTCAGTTTTCCCATGAAATGCATCTCGATCCCTAAAACACGTTCCAGTGAGATGAAAAGGAAGGAAAAACACCCCTGCTGGGAGTGCATTCGTAATTTCTGGCAAATCGTTTTTTGCAAGTAGTTTCTGCATTTCACAGGAAGAGCAGAAGAATAACAACTTTTGAAAATGCAAGTTTGTCATGTGAATGCTGGCAAGAGAACATACAGCAAATAGCGAATCCATAACTAGTTTGGCTCTCAAATATAAAAGGTAAGCCTGATGTATTTCTTTAAAAAGAAAAAAAAGGAAAATATATATATATATATATTTTTTTTTTCCTTTTTTTTTAAATTTAAAAATTAATAAAAAAAATACATCAGGCTTACCTATTTGTTGTTCATTAGTGACAGTTTGGGTGAATTATTAGCTTTGAGCACTTAAATTTACTGAGTGGCTGGTCATGGATGACTACACATATTAGATTCTAGCTTTTTTAGTGTAATGTTCCCACAGCAAACCTCATGGCAAATGAGATCTACAACATTTAACGAGAATCAAAGTTTAGGGATGTCAGACATTTTTAAGGAATAATCTGTTGTATACAAGTCAGATTAAAGAGAAAACATAGCACAATAATATGCTAACTATTGAGGAGAATGTATGTCCTTTCTGGCTGAATATGGACCTTTTTTCCCCATTGAATGGATTTTTTTTCTGAATGCTGGATTTTATGCTTTTCATACTTGTAGATTTTAAGTCTGTTACCAAAGTCTTTACATATGTCTATGTTCAATGGCAGAACTTCACTTAGTAGTTTATGTTCATTGTGTCTTCCCTCAAATTGTATCTCCTGTTCCTCATGTTTAATATTAGTGATCAGAGTTAATGGTTTGCATACAGGCATCTTGTCAGTCACCCATCCATGCAAGTAAATTGATGTTCTGTGCTATTGGCTTATCAGCTAATAATTTGTAACCAAGTTCTGTGTTTTCCAGGGAGCAGCAACATGTAAGCTGCTTTGCTTCAGGAAGAGGAAGCCAGGGGCCAACATGCAAGGCCCCCAGCTGTGGACCCAAACCCAGATAGGGCCTCTTTTGGACCCAGAAACCCCTAAACCGCCTACGCCATAAATCTCTTCTTCAGAACACATCTCCAACCCTGCTGGTTTTCAGTATGTTGAAGCTAGTGTAATTTGAAAGAAAAAAAAAGAAAAAAATGGAACAAAAAGTATTCAAATTATGCAGCATTAGAAGAAAATTTTTAGTTCTGTTTTACTTTGTTTCTTCAATTAATCTTGATTAAAGTTTTGAAAAAAGAAACTTAGGCATTAGGGACAGTTACTTTTTCCGCATTGGTTTTCCCAGATTTTGCTTTTGAACTAGGATACTGGTAGTTGTGGTGTCCGAATGGTTGTGCATGTGCCCGTCTACTAGTCACACTGCTTCGTTTACTGTGTAACTGCTACAGTTTCCCATCTATGATAAGTGTGCAGAACAGCACACAGGAGCTGCCATCGTCATCCTTCATACCTGCCGCTCAGAAAAGGCCGGCTGCCAGCACTGTTTTAGCTAATGATGCGACAGCCTGTTCCTTCTAATCATTGCCTGCCTGAATAGCTGGCAGAAGGAAGTTTGTTTTTGCTGGAACTTCACTGACCCATAAAATATCCCCAGCAAAAATATAAGAATTATTTTGAACATGGATGTTTCGCTGATGCTAGAGCCCTTTTATTTTTTCCTCACACTAATGTAGTAGTAGCCCTTAAGTTTGTGGTGGAGGATTGTAAATAATAATAAAAAAGCAGCAAAAATTTTCAGGGGAAACAAAATTAAAAACATTTTGCATACTAAACAAAAGATATAAGAAATGAGTTTGGAAGAAATGATTCTCTATGGTAATTCTTGTTTCTGAACTTAATATTAAAAAGAAATTGGTGCTATAAGATACTTATTTGGGACAAACGACATCTGTAGCAGTTACAAATGGATATTGTGGCCGTGATTTTGTAGGTCATGTAGCTTTGTTTGTCGTTATTCCAGAGTGTGAGGATCAGTTAATACTACAAAAGAGCAAGTTTTTTTTTTTTTTTTTTTTAAAAAAAACAAAACAAGTGTGACTGCTGTAATGACTCGCTTTGTGTGGCTTGGTTTTCTTTAATATTATTTAAGCTACCAAATTTGCATATTTAAATGCCTCAAAACACAAGTACACAATTTCTTTAATTTAAACAGGTAGCAACAAATTCAAACTGCCTGCCTGCAAAGAGATGGTTTTAAATTCGTATTGGATCTGTTCTACAGTGTCAAACATCACACAATATATGCTTCTTTTTTTTGGCAGCAAACCAACTGCAAAGGGCAACCAGAATATAGACACTAATACAAAACATATAAACTTTGTAGAACTAAATTTAAAATCCATTTCAAGGTAACATTCAATTTAAGTTCACCCAGAGCATTTTTTTTTTCTTAGTATGCAAAATATTTTTAAGTGTGTATGTATGTGTCTTAATGTGTTGACACTGGTTCATCAGTAGTGTATGAGGCATCAAGTTCAAACAATTTGAATGTTTATTTGCATTGACATAAGTGTAAATCCATTCAAGCTGTAACCCTACTTCACATTAGTTTTAAAAAATGAGGTGTGGTAACGAATATATTTTATGGTCTGTGCTTGGGAAGTTGGGCTTTTCTGGTCTGCACAGTCCACATCCATGTCCTGTACATTTTCATATGTTCTGTTCTCTTTAAAAATGGGTGAAAGTGTGAATTACATTTGTTTGTGGAAGACAATTTTGCATATTTAAAAACCAAAAAACGTCGAAAGGAAAAATAGGTTGACAACATTATCCCTTTGACCCACCTCAAGTCCATATGTCCTGTAAGTCTCTGTTGTATAGTTCCAGAACTTAATCGGTCATAAATGTATGGTCACAGGCCAAAGTTGGCTTCCCTTCATCTAGAACATATTCTGTATTGAGATGTACTCACTTTTTCAGAGAATAACAATGGAATTCAGTTTTACAAAAATATTCAGGTGGAGTTGATAGTAGTTTAGCCATTCAGTGATGGTGTGTGAGGCATTTTCTATGTTTGGAATTGTTGAATCAAAATTGGTAATTTTAGTTTAATAAAAGACATGACAAATGAAGGGAAAAGAATACTTCAGCCTATGACTGTACATTATTATAAGAAGCATTACTGTGATTGTAACACTCAATATTTTGTATTTTATTTATTGACAGGTTTCCTTTAAGGTAGCATGTGCTTTCTCAAAGCTTTCTGAATTTGTGTATTGCACTTAAGGTTACCTTTTGGATCAGAAAGACCGCAAAGGAGTTGTGCTGACACACGGCCTCCTGTCTGGCTGTGATCAATGTGGCAGCACATGCAATGGGGCAAAATGCAAAAGGATACATTGTAAATGGTGATCCACTCAGTTTATTTTGCATGAAGCTTATCTTTTGATTGGGGGGAGGGAAGGAGAAATTAAAGTTACGGAGTGTTTCAAATAGATGCCGCATGTCAGCGTTACACTCCGGCACCATTCAATTCTGTTAGAAAAAGTATATACTTTGAAAACAAAAATTAAGTACAAATGACAAGGGTGTGGCAGTAATTGTTTAATTTTATTTTGTGTGTTTGAGAGTGTGTTTTTGTGTGCGTGCATTCATGCGAGTGAAAGAGACCAAGTCACAAAGCACTTAAAGGGGTAATTTGAAGGAGTATTCATTGAGACATTTGCTTTTCCCCATGTTTGGTTAAGATTTTGTGTAAAAAGGTGGAGGAAACACGAGGTATGCATGATAAAGCATATTTAAAGGCTAACAGTTGAGATGTAACTACTCTGTGACCTGAACAACAGAACATACCCAGCACTGAGAATCTGAATTGTCCTTGTACCTCCATTCCTTTTTGGTAAACACCCCCAGCCCTTCCTTCTCCTCCCCTTGTTTCAAGTGGTTGTATAGTTCTTAGTTCATGTGTGCCCCAGAGTAAATGATTTTGTTTCATTGTGGAGTTTCTTAACATCTAATAAAGGAATAAACCAGTCAATCTCGGGTGTTCATTTGACTGACAAAACCTCTAAGTCAGGGGTCTCCAACTCCGGTCCTGGAGAACTACTCTCCAGTAGGTTTTTTTTTATCCTACTTGGCATCTAACGAGCCATGCCTGGCCCTGGTATTTACTTGAAAATTGGTGTGGCTCATCAGAAGCTGGGTATGATAGAAAACCTACTTGGTAGTAGCTCTCCGGCACCGGAGTTGGAGACCCATGTTATAAATGAATGAGTCTTGAGCATTTCACGAGAGAACATCAACGCTGCAATTGGAAAACTACTTAAAATAACTGTTGAATGTGTTTTACATAAATGAATTTTTAGGGAAGTATTCAATTAGGAATACCGACCTCCAAGGAAAAAAAAAGTTGAAATTGTCGTTTTGTTTTAAAATCAAATTTTGCATTTTTTTTAAGTTTGACTATAAAACAGTTGAAATTTAAAAATTTCCTCCGTTTAGAATTTTTCTCATCACGAGTCAATCATTACTGTCAAGTGAGTTGCAGACTGAGTTTTAATCAAAACCTATTTCTAAATTATCCTGGATCGGCGGATGGTTAGACAAATGACTAGATCCAATCCCACAGTTCGTGGGGCTGCAGCCTGACCAAATGTCCCTTTTGTAAGAGTTGCGTCGTACTGTAGCGTACCTATACAAGTTCACCTAAATAGTAATTATTTCCTGGTCAAATGCACTGAATTGTACACCTTTATTGCAGTAATACATTAAAATAGAAGCGATACAAGTATGTAAGAATAGATGGCCTCATTTAGGTTTATACAGTTTAAAGTGCTCGTAATCGTATTAATGCACACAAAAATGAGAAGTTGGTAAACAGGTGACTGCCAAACCACACAGCGCCACTTCAGTTACGCACCTCCAGAAGTAGCAGATTCCTGCTTCCTACTCCTGAGTTTCACTCAGTTTTATTTCCCACGAAAAAAAGCAGCGCTAGTCTTTAGTTTATTTCGAGCGCTACGGCGGCGTCCGTCAGGTGAACCTGTCGGTTCCGGGTATCTCCTGGCTTGATTGCGCTGCACTCCGGGACGGTGAGTTTAAAATGGCGACGGAGGCGGAGGAACAGGTAACGCTCATTTTATTCCTAAAAACGTAAACTTCTGCCGCGCCTCCTTGGCAATGTTTTTAATTACCCGGGCGTCTATTACTCGCTGTGGCTTGAAATGCCGTACTTTTCACTGTAACCGGACGTCGAGTGTACAGTAGTAGCGATATTATCCCGTGGGTCCGAGCGCCAGCTAGCCTGTTAGCGACGCTGCTAAGTTGTGTGTGAAGTGACACTTTGCAAAGGGCTTGCAGGTTACTGCCGGCGGCATAATGCTGTCTGCGCCCCCCGCCCCTTTCAGCTTCCTATTGCCTGATAGTGGATACCGCGCTGTTGTCACTCAGCGGGAACGACAGAGCTCTTTTAACTGGCTCGTTTGTCTTTTTCCCAACGAAGCTGTGGTGACACTGGAGGCAACGCCGAGCGGCCGCTCGATATGGACCGATCGACGCGCCCGCTGGGTCCCATGGCGCTGGCAGGGCGCCCATAGCTCCAGCGACATGGCGCTCGCCCCCGACGGGGCCGAAGGTAAGGCCGCGGCTAGAGAGACGCGCGACCGCGGGGGCGAGCAACAGGTGGAGCAGTCGCTGCGTGGTCGGCGCTCGCTCCGGCGACCGGACGCACCGGCTTCCGCTTGTTGCGCTCCCCAATAGGCTTATTAGTTGTCTATTTGTGCAGATAAAGTTATTTTGTTGTTCTATTTCATTTCGTTAAGTTAGTTTAGTAATCGAATAAAGTGGAAAGAAATTGCGTGACCGAAAACGGTAATAATAGTTTTTCAGACTAAACGCGTTAACATCCTGAGGCAAACTGTTTTTTTTTTCAGAATGGAAAAAGGGGATCTAAAAACGAGTATTGTTGTTGATGTGGTTGCTAACGGAGGAATTCCCCTAATTCAGCGTGGCACATAAGTACACAAAAGTCCCAGCACATGCCATCTGTAAAGGCTGATAGGCTGATTTCAACAAATATTGCCCATGACCACGCGTATTGGATTGTAATTGGTACGAAATTGAGTGCCACCTGAACCAGCTTATAATGTCTAATGGGGCGGATTTTCCAGTTTCTCCTGGCTCTTTTAGCGCAAAATAACAGGGGCTTTGGAAAACGCGGTCTGCGACAATCTGCTTCTGTTTCGGTTCATATTTCTCATTCGTGCGCTAAATTCCCAAATTACAGCTCGCGAATGCACGTACGCATTGAGTTACGGTTTGTGGGCCGGGCAGTGACTTGATTTTCTGCGAATCAGATCATTATTTGTAGTCGTGTTTTTATAGCGTTAAGTTTTACTGTAAATTGAGAGAAAGGGACGTTTTTGTTATCAGTCAGCTGTGTCTTGTAGATCCCGTGCCCTCCTTTAGTGCAGAACTGGCCCAGCAAGTCTGAAATGACTGGCGATTGGGACACTGAGCAAGCATAATCTATATTCTTTTCAGAGAAATGCTTTAAGATTAGGAAATGCACTTTGAGGGGTGTGTGCACACGTGAGAGTATGCACTTAGCAGAAACTGGGCGTGTTTATTCGGGCAGTGTCTGGGCTGGTGCTCTGGGTTACAACAGCATATGCATGTTCAGAGGGGCCCCAAGACCAGTGTGCAAATTAGAGGAGGTGGACCAAGGTATAGATGATGATGGCCAAGTGTCACACCACTGTCAAATGGACTAGATGCCACTAGTTGCATTCTAAAACAGTTTAATCCACTACTTGTTTTCACAGTCTTTTCATGGGTGTCAGTGGATTTTTTTAAAGCAGTAATTAGTGTGCATTTGATTGAACTTGTGTGTAAGGACGTTTTGCCCTGTGACATTCTCATTGTAACGTGGTAATTGTTAAAGATTCAGTAATGGGGTCAGCTAAGTAATTTTGATGAATGATTAACTTGGTAAAACATCTATTTATAGCAGCAATTTTTGTGGAAAATAACTTTGTGTGGATTTTATGTTAATCCTCCCCATGTGTGTGGAAGGCTGTAAATCATTCAGGCCTTTAAGTACTTGTGTAAATGTGTGAAGTCAGGCACCAATCTGGTTATAGAACCCATGACCCTTCCTTTCATGTCTGGGAGCAATGGGTAGTCCCTCCTTCTTTTTGGGGTATTCTGCTTTTTGACACGTGAAGCCTCTACACTACTGCTTTCCATTTGCTGTGTGTTGGCACTAGTATTGTTCTTTAACTGAATTTGAACTGTGCTATGACCTTTCTTTTGTGTATGGCTGTTTCTTCTGGCCCAGGGCCAGTTTTTTTTGTGATGGAAACATGTGGAACCAGTTCCGGATTGGGAGAAAGCCTGGCACTGACTACAGTACCACGTTGGTGGAAATGAGGCAATAGTGAACATTTGGGTTTTGGGTTACGCTAATGGCGTCCTTGTAACGGAGACATATAGTTGTGTTTCACTGTGGAGTCCCTGCTGATCTGTAGTTTTGCTGTTTCAAATGTCAAGTCACTTTATTGTCTTTTCACACACATGATTGTGAAATGCAGGCCTGTGCACCAGAAGACCTGGGAAGATGAGATGTTTCGCGTCTCAGGCCATAGTCATGCAGTCTTGGGTCTCTGAAGAGGCACCACATGCTTGTGCTGCACCAGCTGCTTTCACTTCCGCCTTTGTCCTTGCTGCCCCTTTATTGGGGCCCTTGTTAGAGGCTGCCTGGTTTTATTTTTGCAGATGCGCCTCAAACTACCCTAATTCTTCTCAGTGGGTATTGGGCGGGTTCACGCATGAAAAAGCATTGAGAGGAACATAGTTAGAGAATCTCCTACATAGTCAAAAAAATGGTGATTTCCAAGTGCAATAAGCCATTCTATGTTTTAGTCTGGTAGGTTTTTTTTTTTTTTGGATGTTGTTTGTATGATTAGTTGTGTAGCCTTAGTCAATTGTGTTTAGCATCAAGTAAGCGTACTGGCAATGAAAATAGAAATAATTGACACTAGCTACCTTTTGTGAAACGGGCCTTAATGGCGCATTCCTAGTGCCTAGCAGATGGTTACCCTTATGACTTATAGTCCATAACAGTTTTCTGGTAACTCTCTTCCCATGACAGGCTTTTCTGCTGCAGCCTTGATGGCCAATGGCTCTATAACGGAGCAGAGCCCCACTGTGCTGATAGGCGTTTCCAGCATAGTCCCGCTCATCCCCGGGCATCCAGATCAGCGCTGCTCCGTCCTGGCATCCAGCTTCCGGCCTTTTGCGGAAACACCAGAGGAGGATGGACAGAGCCTCACTTCCCAGGACTCTGGCATCCCGACGCTGGAGATCAACGACCCGGAACCCGTCCGCTGCATACGGCCCGCTCTGCATGAGGGCACGGCAGCCCGAGATCGGGGCTCCGAGGGCGGCCCCGCCACCCTGACGCTGGAGCCGACGGACGACGGAGGGCTGCGCAAGTCGTCAACTTTCCCACGCAGCGGCTTCGACTCGGCACGGCTGGCGAGCCCTGGCGTGCGCAGTGCCCTCCACCGCAGCGACGACATCTCCGTGTGCAGCGCCTCCAGTCTCAGCACCGAGCTGTCCGCCACTCTCTCCGTCAGCCACGAGGACATGCTGGACTTCATGGTCACTTGCGACTCCAGTGCCATCGTCGCGCTGGAGACCGACGAGGGCCATTTCTCCGAGGTGTCGCTCTCCTCTCCTGCGGTCCTCGGTGACTCCTGGAACCCATCGCAGCACGACGCGGTTGCCGTGTCCCAGGAGGACGGTCGACCCAGGAGGCTGGGGCCCTTTGCTAACTTCTTCAGCAGGTATGGGGATTCCCAAGGGACCGCAGACACAGAAAGATGCATGCAAACAGTCAACGTTTTGCTCCTTCCCAGCTCCCAAACACAGCAGTGTTAGTCTGGTATTCTTGATTGTTTTGTCTTTTTTTGATTGTTTAGTTCAGGTGTGCTTGGTTGAGAGACTAACGTGGAGAATTAGGGAAGCGTCAATCCAAAATGCTCAGGGGAGCAGTTATTATTCTTGTACTGATTAAAATAAATAAATAAATAAAGTTGGTCCATATTGGTATGCGAGAGACGTCAGCAACATGTACACCAAATCCCACTAAGAGAGAGACTTAGGGTTTTATGATGACTGGTTGTTCCATCCATACTTAGTGCTCTACCTTCCATGGGTGGAATTTGTATGGTTTTTAGAATCATGCATCATTCTGATGCATGTGTCACTAATACAGGATTCACAGGCTCATTTGTGCATGTGCTGCCTTACACTTGAGTCCTGAGCACACCTAGTTGCTCAGGTCCATTTACCTCGAATTGACGGTTGCTGATTCATTCTAAGCTCTCATTTTCTACATTAAATGCACTGACATACCTCATATGCACGAGTAAGCACACCCCGTCCTTTCTCAGCATTTTATGCCCTGTGCCATGTTCTGAGGTTGTTGCATAAGAGGTGGCCTCGGGCGCTTTTCCACCGCACCTGGTACCGTAATTTTTAATTTTACTGTAACACTTCAAGAAAGCACCAAAAATACGGTAATTCAAGCTGCTGGTTTTCCACTGATGTAAAAACTGGTTCTGGTCCCAAATGACATCACAATGTGAGGTATTTTATATCGATTTCAAAAAATGTAGTATATTAACATTATACATCGCCCAGCCCTCTAATACCAACATTGCATGATATATATACATATATATATAATATGCGCAATTGTTACATCACTAGTCAGCTAGATTACATTCAGGCTTTCTCTTACTTTCAATTCTGTATGGACATTATAGAGCAAGGCATTTAAGTCTCACTGGAACATAGAAAAAAACCTTAGCTGGCTTTTGCAGGTTTAATTATTATTCCTTTCATAGATTATCTCTCACGTGTAAAGATCAGTTTAAAGTTTTTTTTTCCTCTGCTGCTTTTGCATAATTGCTGCATGCATTCTGAGACAATCCTAATGAATTTCTTGTTCCCGTTGTCCTTTAAAAGCTGTATAAGTTCTAGGCCTCGTGTCTCTCGTTCTTATTTCTGCACTTTGCATCTGAAGGTACGCTGGGGCCCCTCATGTCGGCCTGAAGCGAAGAGAACTTTCCTGAATGACTTGCCTAACAGTATATACTTGTTTACCGGTTACTCATGTAAGGCTGGGTTTTTAATGGAACCGTTCAGGTTAGCTGTCCTTTCTCAAGCTAACAGCAGCAGCTCTTGCACCATCTCCTGGGCTTTGGTCACAGGTCTGGTTTCTTAACCACAATGCTGCCTGTTCCCCCATAGCAGGAAAGCCAGGTTGCCTGCTTTTGGGCTCCAGCCAAGCCTCTTAAAACAGATGAATGTCCATACTGGCTCTGCGGCTGTGTTTATATGTGTCCCTTGACAGAAGGACCTTTCTCAGACGTGCATGTTCGCTGTTCTTCTGTGTCAGGGCAGCCAGTGGATGTTATTTAATTAATGATTTCTACATTTTGGTTAGCACACAGTGGATTGCCCAAGCACTAGGTGAGCTGCAATACTCTCAGAGAATGACTTCAGCTGTATGTTGCAAATTTTTACGTTGCTTCTGAGGGTCTCAGGGCACTCCTGAGTTGCAGTGTTCCATTAAGTGGTTTATTTATTTTTTTATTTTTTTACTCTCACTGTTTATTCACTGCCCAGTGTTGATTGCTTTCTTGGCCAAGTTGGCAGAGTTCCATTGTCACTCTGCACTGCGTCTGTGACTCTTGCAGTTGAAAGTAGGCTAAATAAAACAACTGTAATTATCACTGCCGTCAGCACGTTGGGTAAACTATCGTGGTCCTGGTTGCTACAGCATTGTGCAGACCTTCCTCACTCAGTTATGCTCAGATGAACTTCCACGGTGTGAAGGTCCTTCACCGCAGAAAGAATCTCTGGTGGTTTCTCAGCGTTGGGAACGTTTGGCGAATTTGTGAAGATGCGGTGAAGAGTTCTTGCACATTTCCTCCTCCACCTGTGGCTTGACTTGGCTTCAGACAATGACACCTCCTCATCTAAAGTGGCGGGCCGTTCACTGTGGGGTCTCCCATTAACTCTCACTGTCTCTCCTCCTGAACCCTTGTGTTTTCCAGGCTGTTGCTGTCTCCTGACATTCAGTGCCCTCCAGTGTGAGTTTGTTCAAGGCTTTTTACACACGTTTCTTTCAGGCCCTGCCCTTCATACCTCCCTTCTGACTCTTTCTCTTCATTCCTGTGACTCTCCCTCCTTTTATTATCTTTCTCCACTAATACCTTTTTTTGTTGTTTTCCTGCCCTCGGCTCAGGCTGTATTACTGCCTTTCAGCATAGGTCTGTAAACTCTTTACACTTGACACTTTTGTACAGGGTGACAGAGGAGCGAGAACGAAAGAAACGTTGGAGTGGGACAGAAATTCCAGGTTTTTTTCTTCTTTTTTTTTCTTTTTTCATTGACAGCTTAGAACTGATATGGAGATCACATCTCTGCTCTTTCTTTATGACAGGTTAGTGTGGTCTTCAGTAATGTATGGCGTCTTCACTGTGCTTCTGTTGGCATTTTCAACAACATTAGTTAGTTTGTCTCTGGTTAGAGAACTTGCACACTCAGCACCTATCTGGAAAGTACTTTTCAGTTGACGTTTGAGGGCTATAGTTATTGCTCTTACCTCCCCTTTATGCATAGAAGGTTTTGTTTGCAAGATAGTCGTGTCTTTTTGTGTGGGAAAGATTATTGCCCCCTAACTTAAGCTTTGCTGGTACTCAGGATTGTTTTGGCAGTTTTGGAATTTATGTTTAAGATACTGAATCGTGTTGGTCCTTAAAGGCATCTTTGTAGCTCTGATACTCCATCAGACCTCAGTCAAACCGAAATTAGGGTCATAGAGAAAGGTGAGATCTTGCCAAAATACCTAAGAGCTAGAACAGCATTCAGAGATCTGCAGGGCTCCCCAAGTCATGCCTAGGTCTGTGCGCAAAATCATTCAAGTTCCTCATTTGTTGTTTTTTTTTTTCATACTAGCATAAAATTGTATAGAGGGAACGTTTTCCCCCCTTTTTTTGTACTGTAAGACCTGTAATGTTGAATGACCTTAAAGTGTTCATCAAAGAAATGTAGATAACGAAAGGTAAACCTGCTGACTGTGGTGCCAGGTTAGTTCACCCTCCTGTGGGGTTGCAACACTGATGCAAACCGGATTTCAAATCAGGAATTGAGCTAATGTGAACTTTTGCACTGGGCACATTGTTGACTTCTTGATGGAGATGAGCCTGGCGTGCATCGTGCTGCCCCCCCACACATATGCTACCCTTCACACTTTTTGAAAAGGCTCCTCTCGGTTTGTGCAGTGTGCTTGGGTTATTGCAGGTCAAAGGTGTGTACTTTAACTATGCAGCTTGTGCTGGCTGTGATGCGAAGCATACCTGTACTTGACTGTCCTCTCCTTTTCTTTAGCGTTGCACGGTGACTTACTGGTGATAGTTGAGGAACAGGACAGATGGCTGATGCACAAGTTCACAGTGAATTTGCAAATGGCTCAGCAGTGACCATCACATGTGAAAATGTTTGCACAATAATGGTCAAGGTATCAGAAGTTACTTAATTGATGGTTATTAATATCCTTCCCCTTTTTTTTTCTTGGGTAGCTGCATAAGCAGTGCAGGGCCTCATGTTGCAGGACATGCTGGGTGTGAGGTGGGAGACTCCTGGGGTGTCATTCTGTTGCTGAGCACACATATGCCGCCTCAAACTCTCACAAACAAGGGTAGCTTGGACAGTTTTTTCCTTTTTTTTTTGAATACCTGCAGGAAAGCTGTGCAGATGCAGACCCCTTGAGGGAGGTGTACGGGGTGATGATTCGACCGCCTGTATTAACACTTTGGTCAAGTTCAGGGCTCAGGGTTTGCGTTGGGATGTGAAAGCAGCTGCTGAAGCAGAGGTGAAATTGCATATGCTCACACTGCCCCCCCCTCCCTCCCGCACAGCGTTGTGTGTCCTGCACAGGACCTTGGATAATGTTGGGTACAGCGCTCTGCGTGTAGGAATATCAGTTCAGGGCATAGTGTGATATCCAGTGAGAGGAGGAAATGAGTAGCTTATTAAAGTGTGGGGGGGGGGTGCTTCATTTGTGTATGAACCAAGCTGGACAAAGGCAAGACTGTTTACTACCTCTATAAATGCAGAGTATCAAGAGCAAATGTTCAACCTGCGTTCAGCAAGAAACCTTCTCTAAATAATTGCAATTAAATCTGTACGGTAAGTTAAATGGGCCGGTACTGTCTGCCGCTGAAGTGGGCAGGAATGACTTGAGCGTGAAGTGTCTGTCTGAGCCTAGGGTGCCCCAGCCCCCAGCTGGCCTGGTACCTCACTGTTTTTAAGCGCCTGGTCGTCTGTCACGTGCGCCTGCCTGACCTTGCCGGCTGCTGCGCCTGCCCTAACCCCACCCCTTCCTCCGGGCAGGAGCCTGTTTGCCCGCAAGGGCAAGGAGCCCAGGCAGCTGTCGCAGAGAGAGCCCGGCTGGAAGCTGTTTGGGAAGGTGCCCCTGCGGGACGGCTCTGCCAAGGACCCCCGGAGGATCCAGAAGGTACGACAAGGAGGGCTACGCCTAAGGAACCACGTGGACAAGAGTCTCGTCTCTCTCTCTCTCTCTCTCTCTCTCTCTCACATATGCAAGTATGTGTGTGTGATTGTCACCCCAAATAGCTTAGTGCAGCTCAGAGTGAGTGTTGCATTAGCTGGGATTAACACACGCCTGAAGGTGTTGTTAGAGGAAGTAACACGCTTCTGTACCCTCGCGGGTCTGACTACATGCAGCTCTGGTGGATGCCTGGGACTTCCCAGGAGCCCCCCCTCTCCCGATGGGCAGCTTGTGGGTCTCGTTCAGAGAGCAGGTCCTCCACAGGTAGCCAGTCAGCTCGCGTCGGCCTCTTGGGAAGGTTTAGCAAAGCTTAAAGCTCCCAGCTCTATAGCTCTGTCTGCGAGAGAGAGCCGTGTCATTGAAAGCCGATGCCGCCACCTACACACTGCAGGTGGAAACCCAATACCCGCTGGCTGTGTATGTGGCCCCCCCCAGCCTTAGTTTCCTACAGTAACCAGGTTCCTCACTTGTCGGGGCTGGGAGGCGGGGCTGGGAGGCGGGGCTGACCCGGCTCGCGTAGCTTGTCTGAGAGCCCTTTGTCATCCCCTAGCAACGCTTTGCTGGCAGCCACCAGAGGCTTGGCCTTGGCAACACAGAACGCTCCCTCATGCTGCTCACGTGACAGTACTGGGCCCCTGTATTATGGACTGATTATTTTTTTCCCTTTTAATTAAATACTTTGTTGCTTTTCTTGTTTGTTACTTTGGTTCTGGTTTAGAAGACCATCACCCCAGATATCTGCTGACACTTAAAATGTGTTTTGTTCCTGTCACCCGAGCGACTGCCCCTCACCAAGATGCGAGGGGGAGATTAAGCTCCGGATGACATCACTGGATTAATGGCTCCGTGGGGGTAAGCAGGCTAATTCAGGGTGAGCAGAGTCTTGTGGAACTAGACGCAAGGCGTCACTAGTCGGGGTAGGAGAGATACGATGGGGATTCATGCCCCTCCTCCACCTGGCTCTGCTCTCGCTCTCTGGCGTTGATTAGTCAGCCTGAGCTCCTTCCCATTGCAGTGACGGCGAGTAGCGTAGCCTGGCGGCGCTGATTCGTGGGCCACGGGAGGGAGGAGGCGGGGGAGGGGGAGAGGAGGAGAGCAAACAAATACAAGGAGAGTGACGGGGGAGAGGGGGACGGCGCTGGGCAGCACACACACGCACGCAGACACACGCAGACCAAGGCCGGGCCATGCTGCTCGGGCTGCGTCCCGTCCCCCGGCTACGCAGGCCTCTTGTGCTCCTCGGCAGCAGCAGTACCGGCGACTCCTCATCCCTCCCCAAGCCGCCCCCCCCCCCTCGCAGGCGCATGGCGGCCATGTCCGCGGCAGCAGGTATTTGAGCGGCAGACCTGGGCGTCTGAGAAGGAAGGGCAGCGTTCATGGTGAGCGAACAATTCACACACCACCCCCTCAATTGGTGCGGGCTGCTGCCTCTCTCTCCTCCCTTTCTCTCCGCCTCCTTTAATCTCTCTCTCTTCCTCTCTCTCTCTCTCTCCTGGTTCTATTCATGTCAAGGAGAGAATAATAGTAGTCCTCCTTTGCCTGGGCTCCTTTGGGGGGGATTTTTGCGTGACCCTCCTGATCGCCGCGGTTTCGTCTCCGCCGTCCCCTTTTTAAATGGACTTATCCGGTTGTCGTGCCCAGTCAGAGTGTCGCTGCTGCGTTTTGGAAGTCTGAGTTCAGACAGTGTGCGAGCTCGGGGTTCGGCTTTTAGAAATGAACTTTTCTGTTTACTTAGCCTTCTTGTATTATGTTGTCCTGCCGTCACTTCCCTTTATTCTCCTCTGTTGGGACGGAAGGGCGTGTATACTGGTAAATGCTCAATGAGCCGTGGACATCTGGGCATATTGTGGGGAGCTGCCTTCTGTTTTTTGGCAGCGAGATTAGGGAAGACAGACCCCTTGATTGGGGGTTTTACCTATGAATATGCTCATTTACCCCCACCTGGGCTGAACCCCCATGCGCCGCGCTTCCTTAATGATGGACGTACCGGGACTCGTCTGCGACTGCGCCGCCCTCAAGCACGCCCAGCGCCCCTGAAGTGTGACCGGTACTCTCTCTGCCCTGACACAAGCCCTCCCACCTGAGTCTGCACTGGAATGTTTGGGGGTGGGGGGGGGGCGGTATTTATAAAGGCGAGGCCCTCGAACCTGGCCCATGCAACGTAAGGAAGGGGTACACCCCTGTTGGCATGCCAGTGCCTCTCGGGGCGTGTATATGCTGAAGCACGTGTTCCTGGAGTACGGTGACTCGCGCGGTGGCAGAATCTTTAGTTCTCATAATCGGCTCAGATTTTAGAGGGACTGAACCTGAAACCACAAATCCTTCTGGTAAAGGCATGGTCTAAGCGGAAAGCCAGTCTATATGTAGTCTTATAGGGTTTTTATTAACCCCCCCCCCCCCGGGAACAAGAATGGGTCTGTGGATGACTGCAGTGTCTCTGCCCTGGATGAGGTCCAGTGGTCCCCGTCAGAGCGTCCGTCGGGCAGGAAGGAACCAGCCGTACCCCCGCGTAAGGGGGAGTTACCCGTGTAAAAGCAGGTCGCTTGCCCTTCTCCGCTCGTTTGCCAAAGCCAGCCTCGATGTCCCAGCAATGGTGTAGAGCCCTATCATCCCAGACACCGAACACATGCTGCCTTGGGGTCGCCGTTTACCTGCTGTCTGCTGGAGCTGCTGATCCCGCATCTGACAGGTGACAGCTTTCAGGAGTGAAATGTGACATTTAAGGTCTTTAGTCTTCAGGCTGCTGGGGGATTTGACCGAAGGTGGTGCGCTTATTTATAAATGTGGATGTTTATTATAGCAGCTGAGGTTGTGTCCTGGGGGAGATGCAGGGAAATTCCACATTCAGATCCTGCTTTCTTTCTGTGCTCCCAGGCACGTCCAGACCTGCAGCATTTCTTTTAATTTTCATTTCGACAGCTCCTGTAAATGGAATGGGGCAGGGCTCCCCCTGTTGGTGACCTACAGATAAAAGGCTCATGGGAAGTGACCTAACCTGACCCCTGCAGGGAGATCCCACTTCCTCACATGCCTGCCTGTCCTGGCCTCTGCCATAACTGGAGGTCACATGGCTGATGATCCGGCAGGCCTTGATCGCTTGGTATGGTCCAGGCCATGTGCATGTTTATCACTGATGGTGCCGGGTCCCGCTAGTCGGATAGCCATCACACCCTTAGGCCTCAGCATGGACTGCAATGGGCCTCTTTTTAATAAGACTATGAATGGTCACCCCAGTCCTTTAGGTGTGTGTGTGAGGGAAAGAACAGGCCGGATCAGAATTAGAGAGATCAGAGTGCAAAGGCAGTTTGACCTTCAGCTTTGATAGCGAGCCTTCATCCTGCTAAGAAAAGGTCATTTTTCCTTTCATCATTCCATTTAAAACATGTATTGACAGTAGTGGTAATCTAAAGTCATGCAGGTTTCAGCTTTACAGATGCTAATGTTTGTTTCATAATTATTGTGGCAAAAAAAGTTTGTCAGCTATTACTGTTCTGTCGTGGTGAGCCCATGGATTGGTCAAAATATAACATATAATCACATTGCCCAACACCAGTTACTACATTTTCTTGTAGAAAATTCTCAAGGTATTTGGCCCTGTATGCTATGAGGTTAGTTAACACAGTTAGTTTGCTTTGTTCGCCTTCTAACAGTTTAGTCTTGACTGTAGTGCATTCATAGCCACTTCCTCTTTCTATGTTTGTTGGGAGTAAAAGTCTTCCTGGTTCAGTCTTATCTATGTGTCAGTGACGGTCCCATTGCCCCCCCCCCCCCCTCCATGACTGGCAGCGACTCGCGTCAGGGACCATTCTGTAGAAAACCATCCTGATCATTTTGTGAAATGGGGAGAACCAAGGAATCGCGAGATCTTCGATCTTCGGCAGAACTATTTTGTTGGCCGAAATCAGGGCCCGCAGGCTCCGCTTTTATCATGCAACAGGTTCTTTTAATTCCTGTTGGCCTTTATCCATTGTTGCTTTTTCACAGCAGGTCATTTTACTAAAGGAAAAACTTTAGCTTAAAATTAGACTGTGCTTGTACAGTGTGGAGAAGCAGGAAAAGCTTTAAAAAGTAAGTGTAAAGGTCTTGTTTAAAAAAGCAGCTTCGACTGCATGCTAATTTCTCCTTGGTTTGACGCTCTGTTTTAGGCAGACATGTGGAATATTTTTAAATGGTGTCCCGCAGGAATATGACCCGAGAAAGGGCCGCCCCGGCAACCCCCCCTCCCCGAGGCAGAACGTGAGGAAGAACCTGGACTTCGAGCCTCTCTCCACCACAGCGCTGATCCTGGAGAACCGCCCGGCGTGAGTCCCGCCTGGAACCTGGCCTTTCTGTGCCGTGCTGCCATTGGTACCAGAGGGTGCCGGTTGGGGGGGGAGGGGGGGCACTTAGTCCACAGTCTCTCTGCTGCCTTGGGTTTGTCAGCACGCTGCCCTGTACGTTCATCACGGAATTTGGCCTGTTTCCACAGCACTCTCATCCCCCTCACTCCCCCCTTCCCTGTCTTTATTTACTTCATATGTATACATGTATTGTTTCTGGTTAGGGGATTGTAATACACTTCACCCCCCCCCCCCCCCCCCCCCCCCCCCCAGCCGCCCGCGCGAGGCGCTTCCCCTCTTCCGATCCGGCCCTCCCCCTCCCCTCCGCCCCGCCCCCCCCAGACGCCCCCG
>JAABNY020000015.1:15369317-15391049 GCA_015164015.2 Brevimyrus niger
GAAAAGGAGGGTTGTGGTGAGGGGGGGGTGGGGGGGGGGGGGGGGGGGGGGGGGGGGGGGGGGGGGGGGGGGGGGGGGGGGGGGGGGGGGTCTTGTACAGGAAGGTTGGGTGGCAACAACGTGTGGCTCGGCAGCTTGGGATTCTGTGCCTGCAATCGGAAGGTTGGTGGATCAAATCCCAGGACTTACTGCCCGACGCGAGTGAGTGAGTGAAAAAACGTGTTCGCCAACCCCACGGAGGTGAATAAAGCATCACTATTCTATATCACAATGACAGCTGGATCACACACAAGCCTTCATCCATTAGTGTAAAGGCATCTTGATGACGGGTTCCATGCTTTGGGGACAGGTTAATGTCAGAACCTGCAATTCTGTGAGTGGGCGAATGTTATTCTTACAGATTCTTTTTACACGCATTCTGGCTTCAGGGGGTATTTCTTCCTCCCTCCCTTAGGGAAGCGTCCTCTTAAACTCCAGTCACGTTACGATGTCGTGCAGCGCGCGTCGGCCGCGAGCAATCTGCTGTTGCCATGGTTTCTCGCTTATTAGCGTGCTTGTGGACGTCTCGGCTGCAAACGGCGGATGCTAACCTCTTTGTTGTGGGCTGGATATAAAGCCCAGGGCCCGGCCAGAGGACACCCGCTCTGTGTGTGTGTGTGTGTGACCTTGACACGTAGTGAGAGACTGAAGTGGATCTTCATATTTTGACAGGGAAAGCTGCATGACAAAGAAGCTTTCCGAGGCCAAGATGCTAAGCTAATTGTGGTAGCTGATCTATTTGACATTCAGCAGACGCCTTCAGAGAAAAAAAAACTTTGAAGGAGCTTCTTCACGATGTGGGCGGCATGCTGATACACAGAGTAACTATACCGCTTCAGCACACCCCTAGCAATGCAGAGTCTGCCGTCAGCCATCTCAGAAGATGACTGGTGACTGCGGAATGTGCCATCCTTCGCTACCCGCCGGGATTACGCCGCTTCCCCGGTGCGTGGGACCCGCACCCCCTGCTCCTCTGAGCTTCAGCTTCTGTGCCTCTACGATCTCTGGGCTTTGAACATGCTATAATACTTAGTGACAAAACCAAAAGGAATCACAGCAACACACCCAAAGCGATGCAGATACCTTCAGTTATTACAGATATACATCATTGGGCCCAAACATTATAACCACCCTCCCATTACATGTACAATCTTGACTATCTTGTTAAACACTGCATGTCAAGGTCTGGGATATATTATTTAGCAAGCTGGCGTTCTGTACTTGTAGCCAACATGCGGAAAGCAGAATAGACGGGCTGGAGACAAACGGGTCCAGCATCTTGGAAACGGCTTGGCTTGGGGGGGTGCTGACAGCCGGCCTGGGTGAGTACCTGCTGAGAGTGCTGGGGGGGGAGAGAAGCCGCAATCGCCAACGGGGGGGGTCCAGCGGCTATGACTCGTTAATGTGGGATGCGAGCAAATGCTATACTGTGTGGTACCGCTGAGGCACAAAAGGCAGATCATTATGATGAAGGGCTGCATAGCTGCAACTTGGACTTGTCATTCTGACGCATCCCACAGACGCTTGACACCTAACCCAGCCATCCATAATGCAGCAGAAAATGGGATTCATCATGGACCGCTGGGTTCCAATGCATTTGTGCCCATCATCGGGGCTTTTGGTGGGGGGCGTGGCTCAGCATAGACGCTCTGATTGGTCTGTGGCGACATCACTCACGTGACCTTTTATCAAAATTATCTGCCACCTGTGTCTCAGTGGTACAATACAGGATAGCCTTTGCTTGCATCCCACACCCTGTCAGCGGGTCGGGGTCTCACACCACTCTGAGTACGTACTCACCACGCCTGACCTTGAGCACTTTCCATTCCCTGCCGTTTTAGAGAAGCTCGGATCCATCTGTTTGCCTATAACAATTTGACCCATACCATAGTCACTCAGATCTTTACCACCATGTCTTCTGCATTCAACGTCGACTAAAAGTACTGAATGTTAGGATACCATCTAATATATCCCAGACTTTGACACACACTGTTAATGAGAAACAGCATTATTTACTTCACATGGAGGCAGTCTTAATATTGTGACTCATCTGTGTATATATAGGGTACCTGGTCCTGACATTCCCTCATTAAAGACTTAAGGTGGTTAGATAATACACACTGACATGCTGTAACCTCTGGTCAGGAATTTAAATGTACTTTATAACTGGAAAAAACGATTTACAGTTTCCAACAGACATTCTTCAATTAATCAATTAATTTCAGTTAATATTTTCAGTCTCTGCTTACAAAGAACACAAACTGGGAATTCCCACAGGTGTTTCCCCAGCAGAGCAGGTCTGAATGACTTGCTTATCACATCCCTCTACAGGAGCAGCTTTCGGCTTTTCCTCTCATTTTATTAGACAAAAATGGGGTCAGCCTGAAAGATAAAGATACACCGTCACGTTTCCTGCACGCCTCCATGCTGGGGCTTGCTGACAGTGGTCTATTTATATGGTCGGCGGTCTTTATCTCGGTCCACACAACTCACCCAGCTGCACACAGAAAAGGTGATGAACGGGCTAAAATTTCACTTACAATTATGCAAGTTACAATTATACATATATATATATACATACATGTCTGGAAAAATGTTACCTACAGATCTCTGTAGACCCTGTGGCATTCAGAAAAAGACACAATACAGTGATGACAGGTTGTGCTTGAAGTCCAGAAAAACATCCTTCAGCTGTTGGATTTCCGAGCTGCAGGCACCAGGCAGAATGCCAGCCTTGCCACAGAGACCCGTCACCCTCATCCGGGAAAATGCTACGGCGCTTTGGCCACCCCCACCAGAGCTGGCCTCAGAGTGCGCCCGTGCAGCTTGTAGCCCACCTTGGTGACTATGGCGACCGTGCCCGGCTCCTTGCCCTCTACCGGGGCGTGGAAGAGCGCCTCGTGTTCGTACGGGTCAAACTTTTGCCCTTCGGGGCTGAGCTTGATCAAGCCGTGCTTGGTGAACACCTTCTGGATCTGCATCTCGGTCATCACCAGCCCGTCGTAGAGGTTCTTCAGGTGGGGGTTGTCCTCCTTCACCTCCTCTCTGGGCACGCTCTGCGTCGCCTTCTCCAGGACATCGGCCACTTCCAGCAGGTCTTTGCAGAAACCCTGAATTCCTGGTCAGATCGTTTCTCGTCAGTAACTTCACACCATGAACGCGGCACGGCAACTAAAAACCCAGCATTAGGAAAGTTCTCTTACGGCAGCAAAATCCATGCTTTCTGTTTAATTGAACGTGCGTCTTAATGCAAAAAGGAACTTTCCCTTCAGATTGTAACAAGCATCAGATTTAGACACTGAATTATGCGCTTTAACCTTTTTCTATCAACGTGCCCCAAATTTTAACACTTATCCATCCATACACCCAAGCTCCATATACCCCCCTGTCCTATGCAGGGTCACAGGGGTCCAGAGCCTATCACTAAACAACGGACACAAGCCAGAGACCAACCCAGGATGGGGCGCCTGCCCACAGCAGAATACTGATACTTATGTACCGTATAACTTTGCATCTTCCACCAGCTTCTGACTCCGCTGTCGTAGATTTTCTGTGTCTGCCAGGGCTCTCCTGTATTTGTCCTGTTTGTGGCAGATTACAGAAATACATGCCAGATAAGGGCCCTGATGGGAAAGGCCTCTCTAAAAATCAACAAGTTACTTTTCATTTCTTTACTGTGCAAATTAGCAGCGTCAAATGAGGGTGCCTAACATGTTCAAAAGGCATGTCGGATCAAAACGCAAATCTGACCAAGTTCCATAAGAGAGGGAGCTGAAACCCAGGAGACCACCAGGTCAGTCACCAGTCGGGACACAAGGGGTCGCACCAGGGAAGGTGCCCTCACCGTGATGTCCTTCAGCTGCTCCTCCAGCTGGGCCTTCTCCTCTACCAGCGCCTTCTCCGCTGCGCTTACCTCCACCTTAGGGGCCCCATTGTCCTCCTCGGTGCTCTGCCCGTTGTTCTTCTGTGGGGCAGCTGCACACAGGAAACGGGGCGCCACCCTGTGGTGAGTGGAGGGAACACTTGTTTGAAAATGTAAAAGTTCCACCACTTTAGGAATAAGATCCAACATGCTTCAGTTGGGAAAGTGCAGGATCCAGGTAGCAGTGGCTCAAATTCATAAAATCCAACTACCATATTATCACCATGATCATTAACTAAAACGAGGAATATGGTTTTAGAATAACTGGTAAAGACCCAGGGAATTTAATTCTTCATTAAATCAGACCAAGGGATAAAGCAGTTAACCAGCTTGACGTAAGATCACAATATTTATTCAGTAGAGTGCATTTCGATATGCTGATATCGACAATCCCTTTAAAATTTGACAGCCCGATTTTGCAAAACGGAATTCGAATCACCAAATACTGCCCCGCACGTTTCGCATGAGTGGCAGGATTTGCCGCTGCAAAATGTTGGCGATATCCATCAGTAAGAATTCGAGCCCGCACTTTGGGCATTTCCATTCAATTAGCATGTGTAGTGCAACAGAACGAAACGCAGCTACCTGTTCTGCAACACATAAATAGGGAAATAGTTCTTGAACGTACTACGAAAAAAATCAAAATTATCCCGTTCAGCTGCTTTTATAACACCTAAAGAAAGCTCAGACACGAGGATATGACAGCGTAGTCACTGCAAGCAAGACCCATATAAGCCCCTTAGCCATGCTAAGATCTTTTCAATTAAATCATTTTATTCTGGAAGCTATCCCTTTAGCGGACCCCTTTTACCTTAAAAAAGCAGGTGATGCCACAATGCCATAACTCTGCCTCGCAGCCCGTACGCACCAGCTCGCCATTTTCGCTCGGTCGCAGCTCACACACGCTGACGGCGCAGATTAACTTGCTGTCCGTGGCATTGCGTCTACACCAATCATAGCGCGAGGCCGCAGACGCCCTTCAAAAGCGTCCAATGAGAGGGCGCGCACATCCTGTTCGACGAGTTTGGTTGAAATCGTGCAGAAGGTCGGCGCACGTGACCAAGGACGATTTCCAGGGTAAGGTTAAGTCAAGCGGAGTCAGTATGAATGACTGCGGCTTTTTCTGAATAGTCTCTGTTTCCAACACAACTTATTATTGTCCATATTTTACTAGACGCCATTGCCCAAAGCGTCGCAGAAATGAGAAAAGCTTGTGATCAGGGTTGGTGACCTCCCTGAATCAGTTTTTGAGGCCAAGGCCCTTGATTACTTGCATGATTAATTACTCATCGCAAGACTTGAACGCACAGACTTTCAGATCTAGATACGGACTTCATTACATAAGGTTATACTCTATGTCCTAGTTAGCAGTGATGAAATTTAAAATATGTTACACTTTGAAGATTAATCGTTTAGGGAAAAAAATATAAAGAAACAAAATATAAAGTCAGAACTCTTTATTGCCTTAATGTGAACATACCTGTATTGCTTTCGGTTCGGTTTAAACAGTTAACACCGGGAGGAGTGCAGATAACAGGACACAGTGAAAACAGGAACGAAGCACAACTGCCCAGTGCACCTAGGAACTAAGTGTTTCATTTAAGTTTTTTCTTCCCTGGACATGTTGTAAAGAGATGACTGCTGGATGTCAAATAAGCACATTTACCAGCAGATCTTTCAGATTTCTCCTGATACTGCTTTCTCTGATCAATGTAAAATTTCATGTATTTTTTTAATTCACAGGATTAAAGGTTAAATTATTTATGAAATCAGGGAGGCTAGCTATGTAACATTTGAGTGATAGCCATTCTCCCTCTCATTCAATCAATAGAGTTTGCTGCTTATAAAGTAAGAATAAGATGGATTTTACTGATTCCTGTGGAAATTAGGGAAATTACTAATCTTCCATGTGTTATTTTTCAATTATTATTCTGTGTTTCAAAGCAGGCAGACTTATTAGCTAATTTAGCAGTAACTACTAGTGTCACTACTATTAGAATAAAAACAGTAAATCCTTTAATATTATATCAGTATCCTTGCTCTTTTTAAATCTCCGCTGTGTGACTGTTTTTCTGATGAAGAAGCAGGTAAGAAAGCGCTGATGTTTTCCTGTAACCTGTAGTTTAAGCACCAAAGCTCTGTCCATGAATACCCCATAAACCTTAAGTTATGGTAGACTTTGCATTCCATCACGCTTCCCTGCATCTGAGCACAACAGGAAGTGAGATCCTTGTTACTCTACAGTCTACAGGAAGTGACTGTACTCCACCCCTTAACCAGGGCTGTCTTTAAACACTGACGAACTCTAATAATAATAATAATAAATCCTATTATTTCTCTTTTTCTTAATTTATGTTCTATGTTATCTGTGAATGTACATACCAATGTTGTCAAATTGTGAACGGTGGTGACTTAATGGTTAGGGAAGTGCACTTGTAATTGAAAGAGGTTTGAATCCCCGACCAGCAAGGCACCACCCCCAAGCACTGCTCCCTGGGTGCTCAATTAGCTGCCCCCTGCTATATCACATACAGGCTAAAGGCTAAGGACATACTCGTGTTTTGTTGCTGTGGTGTGTCAACACTGATCACCAAATTCTAAATATACAGCACATTTTTTTGTTTCACTCATTTCTCAATTTATGGGTGCATGTCAGTGAAGAAACAGCAGTCTGGTTCTTCCCTGTTTCTCAATAATGAAGGGCTTCTTCCTTGCTTTATGGGACTTCAGTCCTGCTTCTAGGATCCTGATACAAACTGTCCTAGCACACCTGCCCTTCACACCTGCACTTAATGTTTCTCATTCCTTTTGAAGGTCACTTGATGTCATCCTACGATTCGTGAGAAACTGTTGGATAAGTTGACAGTCATCTCTGGCATTAGAAACTCACTTCTGCCATTTACCTGGCTGGTTTCTGGTCATTCCCAGTGTCTCCTACTTCACCTTATTTTTGTGTACTGCTGTCTTAGAAACTTTGAACCTGAAAGCATCTTGCGGCTCAGCATAGCCTTCTACCAGCAGTCCACAATTAAACCATTATTTAAAAATGCAGATTTGCTTAAAAATATAGAATGGTCCCTTAATTTGTTCCATGGCTGTAAATGCTTTGATTTCCAGCGGTTCATAATGCGATGTAACATGCATCAGTCTATAATTTCCTGATCCTCTGCGTGATGGGGCCCATAGACCCCATGTCCCAGCCCCGCCCCCCCTGTTTGTATGGGCCCCAGTGCGGCTTCATTGCCTATGGTTCTGCCAATGATGGGGCGGCAAACCGTCACAGTCACACCCACCATCCACACACACATTCACGCCTATGGATAATCTGGCAACTTCCCCTAGGCTTGATTTTGGACTATGGCGGGAAGCGGAGAACCCGGAGGGAACCCCACAGTGACACGGGGAAGACGTGCTGGCCCCAGAGGGAAATCCTATGGAAAACAGACTCATATAAGCCAGCAACTCTCAAATAAGCAATGGAGGGGGTGGCTGTAGGTGGAGCGACGTACACTGCCAGATCAGGGGGGAGGATAGAACTCATATCAGCATGTCGCAGCTCCGCCGTTTGGTGTGGCTGCTGCATATGCATGGAGCCTTACTGCAGTGCTATACTCCGCTATACTTCACTTCTGACAAGTACCAAAGACACAGACCACTTAATTTATTCATGCAATCCTCTTCCACTGTCCTATCACCCTGACCCACAGTGTCTCTGCTTTGATGACTATGGCAGACTGTGTGTCGCGTTCAAAGGATGACAGCAATATGACAAGGGCTTTCCTGAAAGATGTGTGAGTAATATACTGGCTAGAGTGAGGTGCCAAACTAATTTCCCACTTCAGTAATAATATGGTGTCATTACACAGCTCTGTTTTTACACAAAAACGAGCAGGAGTGAAGCAGGAGACACTGGCATTAACCAAAAACCAGACAGAGGGCAGAAGCAGCTTTCTAATGCCAGAAATGACCGTCAACTTATCTGCCAGAGTCTCATAAATCAGAGAATGACATCAAGTGACCTTCAAAAAAAGGGAAACATTAAGTGGTGTGACGTGCACTGCTGGGACAGCTCGTATCAGGCTCCTAGATGCGGGACTGAAGACCCATAAAGCAAGGAAGGAGCCCTTCATTAATGAGAAACAGGGAAGAGCCAGGCTGGAGTTTACAAGAAAATGTATGTTTTACACAGACGAATTCTGATAAACTGAGAAATAAGTGAAACCAAAAATGTCGCTGTGGTAATTTTTTCCAGAACTGTATATTAATTGCTTTAAATTCATAATCTCTGACACTCAAAATTATGGCTCACAATCTGGTCCTAGTGTTTCATAATTTTTTTTTTAAAATTATCATATTGGGACTGTAATGGTAGATTTTTCATGCTGAGGAAAATCAGAGACAACAATGATGTCACACAGGGGCAATTCTTGGGTTTGATCCACAGGGGGCCGAGCTACCAGTAGAATATGTACAAATATGTGGGATAAAAAGGTTAAATGGATTTAGAAGATTTTTTTCAGAGGGGCTAAGATAGAAAATAGGGTGGCTGCATTGTATCTAGAGTCGCCTGTGATGTACAAAACATTACATAACACAGAAACAACCACGGCGCTGCTTTTCAACGTCGAGTGGGAAAAGAGAACGTGTGTGTGTGGGGGGGGGTTATTTCATCTTTTTAATTAAATGTGTAGCAGTGGTGTTTGTATCTGTGCTTTGTAGGATATGGATACACTGCTGTCATGACACATCAGCCACAATAACTACTAAAGTATAAGCGTCTTTTTCTGATCATTTTATAATTAAATAGGAAAGGCATTGTATACCTCTGGGCTCAAAGACTATAGATAATCTGTATTGTATTGGCCTGAATATGGCAACTTATAATATGACCTGTAACATAAAAAGTCCAGCTGACATGAAGTCTCAGTGGATTTTAAATACACCCCTTGTACAGAAAACACCCCTCCCCCAACTTTTATATCTGAAACTCCCCAAACAATGAAAATTTTTCGTTGCATATTCATGAGCTGACAGCATCACAGGGCAATCACCTCTCCCTCTCTCTCTCTCTCTCTCTCTCTTTTCTCTGTCCTGTCTGTGTATCTCTCTTTTTTCTGGCCTCTGTATCTCTTCTCTTCTTCTTTTCTGGCTTGTCTAAATATCTCTCTCTCCCCCTCTCTTTCCTGGCCTGTCTGTGTATTTCTCTCTCTCCTTTCTTTCTCTTGCCTGTCTGTGTATGTCTCTCTTTTCGTTTCAGCGTAATTTCTCTGCCGAGATGATCTTTATCCCTGTTGCCGAAACAGTGCCCCAGCCACCATGTCTGGAACTGTCACAGTATTTGTGGTGCCTATCTGGGTCAAAGCGGCTGTTCCATAAACAGTCATTAGGGCCCCACCTCCCAGAGGACCTGTGCTCAGCCTCTCTGTCGTTGTTAACTGTGATTCGTGAAAATAATTACAGGCCATTTGCAAGTCAGCCGGCTGACGCCGCAAGCTGAAATAAAGTTTGTTAAACAGCTTGGAATTTTTTTTTAACGTCTGTCTGTCAGATCTGACATATTTTTTGGGCGAGACACGCGTTCATTATTAACGAAACGCTACCTTTGGTAAGAAATGTCTACGTGTCAAAGGAAAGATGAGACGGACGTTACAGGAGGCTGCTGTGTTGTCAGTCAGAAATCACATTCGCATCCACCTCTTCCGACGCTTTTGTTCCTATGCTGCTTTTTAATTGGCTTGTTACTGAGTACTGGTGCTCTCTCTCTAACCCAAGTCCCGCTGCAGGGACCAGTGGGCTTCAGGACGGTGCCATTTCAGCTAATGTACTGGCCATATAATCAAGTTGATCAAACCACTCGAGATATCTCCAGATAACAAGAAAGCTTGACAAAATATTAATCAATGGAAAAACAAAGTGGGTCCATCACTGTTAGGACCATTTGAGTGCAGCAGCGGTGAGAAGTGTCTGGTTCACAGAGAGGAACCCATTACTGACCTCTGGCAGACAACTGTACAATGGGCCCTGGGGCAAAAATGGACCATGCGTCCCCCCTATGCGTCCCAGCCCCCCAGCCCTTTTCCAAATTCACACCTAGGGCCTGCTTGCATCAGTTGCACCAGGTGCATGTGATGAAATTAAAGTAGCCTCCAAATACAGTACCCACCATGCACTGCAGTAATAAGCAAATTCTGCAAATATACTTTTTTGTTAAATAACAAAAAATGTCTCAACAACACAGTTTGACTACAAAACACGCAAAACAAAATATTACATTTCAATATTGCTTTATGTATTGTACCAAATATTTTTGTGTTATGACTCCCACTATAATGAACGATATAAAAGTAGCATTCAACAAATTCCTATAATATGTATAGTATCAGTGCCTTGATTCTCAGAAATGTTTAGTATGCGTGTGAGATTTGCGGGAAGGGTGTCCTGGGGCAACTGCCCCTTCTACCTGCTGATTAATGCAGTGCATGATGGGTATGGCGTTGAAATGAGCACCAGAACACCGCGGCTGTTACAGATACCTGAACAAAATACTGATCATCCATCTCTCATCCTGGGACACAGAGAGCAGGAAGCCACACCGAGCAAGCCATAGGCACATGCCACAGGAAGAATGACAGTCCATTACAAATCACATATATACAACCACAGGCGATTTGGAGACAACACATGCTTATAGAATGTGGAAGGAAACACTGAGCGTAACTACCGGAGAAATCAAGGTTCGGGCTGCAGCAGCAGGTGTGATATCACTGTCCTGCCAGGAGAGGTCACTCACACCAATCATACAAGCTGTATCCCCTCCGTGGTGTACTGGCACAAACCGAAGGAGCAAATCCCAAAGCACGGATCTTAGGTCTTATCAGCAGTAGAAGGCATTCACAAACATGCGTTTCTGAACGGAGTGAAAGGGAGTGACGTCCTTTCAGAAAGGCAGCTGGCACGTCTGTCTCCAGAAGCCATCAGCGTTCAGTCACTGTGCCTTCAAGAAGGACGCGTGTCTCTCCCTCGTCTTTATTGGAATTTCAAATCGTCCCGCACCGTTTAACCTGTTTCTTTGGTCCCATCACTTTGATCATTTATAATATGCTTTCCTGTTGTTATGCAGTTGTCTCTGTCTTGGAATACATAGAGCTTAATTGGCTCTTCGTGCCCAGTAGTAAACCCCACCCAGAGCAAGCGGGATTAGGTAGGGAAACCCACTAAAGCTTTGCAAGCACGAGACTGCTGCCTGTCGTCGATTCAGTCAAACCTCTATTGTTCATAAAGACACCAGTGAGCGTTCCCCTTTCACCATTCTTTTTGCACTGAACCAAAGTAGCTCTCTGGAAGTGTAGTAGTGGGTTAATACGGACTGCCAAAATAATTTGCATCTGCATTTTATTTATGGCACTTGAAGGATTTATTTGCTATGGGCTGCCTGTCAGATTATCGGTAGAGAACTGAATGTGGCTGAGCATGATTAATTTCAGTATGATCACTGCGGCATCTCGGAGTATGTCAGATCAAACTAAGGAAACGTCAGCCTCGATTGGGATACTGCTTAGGAGTAATGGAACAATCCACCGGCGGGGTGCTGACGGAGCGACTTTAGCGCCTACGTCGTTACTCCTGTCACCATAAAACCGGTATCACTATCTGTATTTATCTAGGTATCCGTGGCTCACCTCCCTTGATGCAGTATACATACTGAGAGTACATGCTTTCTTCTATTATCGGCAATAAGAACAGAAATATGACAGCAGACGTCGAAGGGCAATGAACGAGAACCGCGTTCCCAAAGTACGACTCGGTCTATCCCGCGAACGTGTATGAGAAGGACTGTATAACTGCGCTCGGGTAAAATCAAGTTTTGGTGAGAGCCTAGCTGAAAGAAGAGAGCTCTGGAGGCTGACGGAGCGCTCCCCCACCTCCTTGCCTGTCTCCCCCGCCCCTGTTGTACCCATCAAAGATTCATGCTGCAGCTGCTCACGTATAGTCCCTTATAACATCAGAAATAAGCCATCCATAAACAATGACAAATCAAACAAACATAGCGCCAACCCAAAGAGAGTAAAACAGATCCCACCGTGTACTCTTGAGATATAAAGCGCCACCTAATTGGTCTGGCTCACTTGATACACAAACGCAATCGTCCGTGCTTTGTACATGTGGCTGGTCGGGTTTTGGTCGCCTACCTCCCGCTCCATTTTTGCGTAGTAATTAGGTCTTCAGGGGGCACTTACGGTAATGAGTTAAAGAATTAATTTGAATCGTTGACCCCCTGCCCTTTTTCCACAACATCGCAAATCTTGACTGTTATATAGCTCCATATACTGTACGGAGCGGCTACTCAGTGTACTCACTTTTGGCAGGATGACAAAAAGCAAAACCGTTGCTGTCTTTTTAAATGATCGCAAAGGCCACAACGGCACAACAACATAATTTAATTACAAATGTTTTAAAAGAAATTAACAATTCATGGAGCTTCTTTACAAATGACGTAAGGCAAATTCTAATTTAATGTAAATATAGATATAAATACATACGTATTTTGCGGTTACTATCAAGACACTGAATGGCATGTTGTAATATGCTGCTCTTAAAACAATAACAATGCATGTGTTCTTGCCAGCTACTTAATCTACCTCTGGGATAAAATGCTGGCTTCTCTATTGCCGTTTTTGTCGCTTGGATGCATCGTCCCGTTAATCACTGTCACCGCGTCGGCCTCGGCTCCCAAGGACAATGACCGCTAGATGGCAGCATTGCCGCTCTCTCTGCGCCCGGCGGCCCGGCGCACTGACACGGCCACGTTGTTCCCAATGTATACCCTCCTTCTCATCGCAATCCCTCCCTTCTTCTCCGGTTACAGTAGATCCATCTATCTTCCTCTCGCATCGCACTGTGCTGTCAGTATCAGATAGACCGAGCTGCTTCCATGGCGAAAAGCGGGTTGAATTTTTGTACGAAAGGAAGCTCTTCCCCGCACCTGTACCTGTCCCTGCTTCTGGCCGTTCACTGGGTGTCATTGCCGGGGCACGTAGACGGTGACAGCGGTGCTCTGCACCGGAGCGGCGGAGAGGGGACGCTTGACAGGAGCGGCGGCGGAGTGTTTGCGCGAAGCTTCGCCGATAGCGGCGGAGAGCCGGACGCAGCGGGAGCCGCACGCTTCAGGAGAGTAGCATCCCAGGAGAAAGTGTCCCTTCTGAGCAGCTCCTTCGTGCTGAAGGGGGACGCCACTCATAACCAGGCGATGGTTCACTGGACCGGCGAAAACAGCAGCGTAAGTGCGATTTCTGTCTATTTCAATCACTGCAAACTGACTTTAGTTATTGTCGTCGCTTGTCCTCTCCATTGGCAATGCTGGTCAGCGACAAAGACGCCAACTTCTGTGTTGTCCTCGGACCGCTGCCCACACGCACAAAGTGTTGGTCTGGTATACATGTGCAGTATTAGAGCAAACTGACAGCTGTATACAATATAAATCTCAATGCATTTTAATGAAAAGAAAATTGCCGGTGTCCCTGATCACTGCTGCCAATTGCTGTAGATGAGAAGAGGCTATGGGTAATAAGGTACAGAATCAGCACCTGTCTTTTGTTCACCTACTGGCTTTTTAAAAGCCATTGTGTCAAACTGGTTTCTTTGCCCTCTAGCTTCGTGATGGATACTTCAGCTCTCAAACCTGCCTCTTTCTCAATGGAAAATAATTATTTTAATTCCTACAAATATATCCCAAGTGGAACTTTGTCTAATCATTATGGTCATTGGTGCTTTAAGAATCCCTGTTATTATTATGGTCTGAGCTGTTCCTTCCTGCACAGAAGTTTTGAGACGGCATGCAGCATATAGGCTATGGATGAGTTTTTCAGAATAACACAAATAAGCATTTGCTTAGCAGGAAACAGGTTAATGGCGACATCAGCGACGCCGAGCCGCTGCTTCTAAGGGGCTGCCCACTGGGTTACCGCGGGGATACCCCCTTCCCCAGCCGGACACTTCGGGCTTCTCTACTGTCCATAGCAATGATCGGGCTCATTATTGCCTTAAATTAATTAGTTCGCTGTTCTTTTCACAAATTTCGAGTGTGCGTATAGCTACATTTCAATGTGACTTACATTAAGTTGTTTATTAAGATTCGTCTGAATGCGAGTTGAATAGAACTTGGAGAGGTTTTGCTCTGCCTCAATATTATCTCCAAATTGCGTTATTTTGTCTGAATGCACGATTTAAACAACTCTTTATGACCTTCCCGACCTACTTTCTGTAGGCCTATTTAAAAGTTAGATTGCACTTTATCGCTTTTAATGTAAAAAATTGTTTAGGTATTATTATTATGCCTATTTAAATTAAGTGGCTGTTTACATTGTGGCGTCTCCAATTTTATTTGTATTAGTAATTTTGCTCTGAGAAGCGCGTCCTGATGATTTTGTTTTAGTTTTATATACATCTGCTGAGCTTTCGACCCCCTGCCTGGAACACAGTTTCTTAGCAGACGTGTACCGGGTCAGGATTATGCTTACCCTGGTTACAGCTCTCCTGTGTAAAAGTAGCGGAGACTTGACAGCGTCGGAGGCAGGCGGTGATGCGGAGAGCCGTCGGACTGTGACCGAGGATCGCATGTTTCTAATAAACTCTGCTCAAGGGCACTTACGGTACCCTGGGGAGCCACAGCAAATGTCCATTTATAGCTCTTCCGTGTGGCTATGCGTGTGTTGTGAGATACATGGCTTTGTTGGTAAAACTGAGTGACTATGCGTGTGCGTGTTTCTCGGTTTACAAACTGCCTTCGTGTAAACCGGTGTGCTTTGGTGTGTACTCTATGATTATAAGTGGTTAAATATTTATTTCTTTAAACATATCTGTGTACTGTATGGTATGGCCATGTGTTTCAGTGCTTTGGCGAGTTATAATGGGGATGTGTTCTGATTGAGCTCCCTTACTGTGGAGCGGTTTTTTTTTAATCTCCCACGGCCGAAAGTGGGTACCATCGCTGGGCGGGGGGGAGGGGGGGTTGCGGAGGGACTGCGAGGGCGTAGGAAAAGCAGCCCGGTTCACTTGTTGGTTGAGTCTTTCTCTAAGTAGTGTAAATGGCCATTTTGTTTGAAAAGTGGGCGGTGGTGGGAGGATTTCGTCCTGTTTTAGGGGTGCGGTGGGCGGTGTGTTTTGGGCAGAGTGCCGGTATGAGACGGGGCTGCAGGGCGCCCCCTACAGGGAGGCAGCAGGTGTGCATCCTTTAGTGAGCCTTCCACTACATCTGTGGCAAATGATCTACTTTCAAACGGGACTTTACAAATAAGTCTGCTTTACTCAGCAGCAGATTCCCTGGTTCAGCTGTCAGAAAGTTCTGCTGGCTTCCGCAGGAATGAAGAAGCGGGACAAACAGGGGGAGGAGCTGATCCACAGGCAGCTGGCACTGTCAGCCTGCGTGGCTCCCTGCATTTCTGTGCTTACTTTTGGTCAGAGACGTCTTTAATTTCTTGCCTCCTCCCCCACACGGACACCACCGCAGATCCCGACTGTACGCGCTGTCCTGGGAAAGCCTTGATTGACGATCGTCAGCGATTATACGTTAACTCGGCTGGGGCTGCGTTAAGATGGTCTGCCGAGGACACCGATAAAGCCCCCGCCTGTCACACAAACACTGTAAGCAGTCGGGCACCTAGGGGAGGATGGCATTTACACTTTCTAATGATGTTTCCCGTGCAGTTTCTCCGCTCGGGCAGCACGTTATGAGATCTTTCTGTCAGGATTTTACCAAATGCCTTAAAATAAGGTAGAATGGCGAGATGTGTCATCCACGTCCGAGAAGCGGCAATCAAGGTTTCCTTGAAAGGGCGGAATATATTATATTTTACGCTTGCCATAATTAATTAGAGCGTCAACACTCTTTCTTCCCAAATAAGCACCATTAACCGCGTACATAATGAATTACCAGGTCAAATCGTCTGGCATGCTGCAGCGGTTTTATGGGGACCCTGGAGAAATATAACAAAAATGATATGGTTTATACAGCACGGACTTGGCCATCAATCGCATAGAAAACAACTTTCATAATTTCTAAGTGCCGATTTCAAAGGCAACTTGCTCGTCGTGGCTGCATATCATGCACGTATACATGTAGGCGTGTATTAGCCTATATTCGTTGATATTGGCATCGAGGGTGTCCCCCTGCCGTGTGCCCCGCATTGCCCACCCAGGATAGCATTTTTCTTTTGTCCCGTATCTATATGGTCAAAGATAAAAATATCCGAATACTTGAGTCTTATCTGCTGATGAAGTTACACACGTGTTTTATTGCATTCCATTAATTACAATTCTCCTGAAATGAAATACAGTGAATTGTAAGAATGCGTGTATCTGGGAGATGTTTATGAATTGCAGCCCATATGGACGCCTTAGCACACAATGCAGGGTGGCGGGGAGCCGAATTAGATTTGTCTTTGTTACTACCACATATGAATTACAGGTATGTCCAGAAAAAGAATCCGCAAAAAACAGCCGAAGTGAGATTCAGAGGATCCCCATAGCGGGCCTCTCAAACCTGCTTTGCGGCTTGTAATTAATGCGGCTTAATTGGACAGCTACGGAGTGGAGGAGTACCGTATTTTTAAAACGACCTAAGGGCATCCCTCTCCTAACACTTACTCAATAGTCAATGTTATGTGTATATTTAGCGTAAACGAAAGAAGACCATGGCAACCTGATTGCTTTGTTTCTGCAGTTCATTTGCTTAATCGAATTAAATAAATCAGTTGTTGAATTGCGCCGTGGCTAATAACCCGAATAAAAAGTCATACGCATTCGATAGTAATTGTATGTGGCACTGTGCCATTTTAAGGGCAAAAAGAGAATTATGCTGTAGACATACACTATAAATAGATGTGCCAACAAGAACGTACAGAAATACAAATTAATTTCACAGCTGAATTTCCTTCATTTAAAGAGCTGGAAGACTTTGGCGGGAGAGATCGATCTCCCTGCGGATGGGGACTGAGATCCGCTCAACGTGGCTCATCAACGCCGCGGCGGCCGGGTCCGGTGGCCCAGTCTCGCTTGCCCCCAGGATCTGCCGCGGGCTTCTGGGAAAGTTTCTCCTCTCCGTTTATCAGCTCGCTGCTTTAGCACTGATGACATCGAGCGGCCATTTCATCTCCACCTGGCTATAATACCTCAGGGTTGGCATTTTTTAAGGCAATGCCGAGAGCTTAAAATTTGTCAGGATCTAAATGGATCTCCATCCATCCTTCCATCTATCCACTCGAGCTTTTTCTAACTGCTTATGTTGGTCAGAATTGGGCGGGCGGGGAGGGGGGCAGCACAGGGTTGGTGTACAGCCTTTATGGGACTCTATAATGACTGAAATTAAATTATTGAACAACTTCATGTATGACCATTCACACAAGCACATGCAAATATATATATTATATAACATTCTGTGTTTTGCTCCTTAATTATTATGGATTATGGATTTTAGAGAATTTCAGGAATTATTTCCACATGGATAAGATAAGATAAGGAGAGTCTTGTCTTGTTTGTAAGCATTGTTAAGCCCCTGGGACCCCCTGCCAGCCACCCCCACAGGGACCAGTCAGCTCAACTATGACTGTGAGAGCTTAATTATACATGTCTAATGTGAGCCAGCTGTACCTAGTCATACGTCCCCTTCTCAGCTGGCAGCGGGCATTTCCGTGCAGGAGGTGTGTAATTGTGAGCTTGCACACTGATAATGGTACACTCCGCCTGACACATCACACATGTTTAGCCCCATAAGATGTTCTCTTAAAGGCCGTCCCTTCCCTATAGACACCCCTACACTGAGGGAGATGGTTTGCTCCTGAAATCCTGGGTTTCCCTGCACAGATGTGACCCTGGTGAGTCACTAACAAAGGTCGCTTTATCGGGGATGTTGGTGACACCCTTGGCCGATCTGTGATTGAGTGGGCTTGGGTTGTGATTGGCTGAGGCATTAAGGACATAGTGGATGGGGTGATTTTTTTTTTTGTCAATATTTAGGATAATTCCCCCCAGCAGTAACAGCCAAATGACAATGTTTGAATTGACATCTTATTCTGTAGCCTCAGGATGTATAAAGTTTTTTTCCTTTACATAAGTGAGTTTTTCGTTGCACAATAGAATATTTTTTTTCAATAAGGTTTACAGTTAGGTGTGAAATATGCCTACAGATAGATTTTCTCAATGCAGACTCTTCCCATTTTACTAAAAAAAAAATCACCAATAAGTCATACAAAGTGCTTGTAACATCTGGCTCGGCGGGGAGGGTGCAGAGCAAGTGGCAGTGTGGGAATTCAGAGGCCTCCTGTGATGAATGAACTTCCGCTCAGATAAAAAGCGAGTGTGGGAGAGGCGTGCATGTGTTTGTGTGCGTGAGCCGGCTTCCGGGTGGGTGTAGCGGTACTCGCAGGTCTTTGGCAAGGCATTCCCCTTGGAGGTTCCCCTTGGAGGTTCCCGTTGGAGGTTCCCCTTGGGGCTTCCCCTGCAGGATGCTCTGCAGCTGCTGACTTTGTCAAGGTGGGGGGCTCCTTTCATCTTTTCACCTAGGTAGGAAGTGCAATGTTGCTTCTTTACGCATCATATGTGCTTAATGTGCGTAGTTTATGGTTCATCTTCAGCGGTTGATATAATCGAGACCATTTCCTGAATCTACCTCCCAGCCAGCAATAGAGATGGGAAGGCAGGGGGGGGGGGGCAGGGTGAGGTACATTTCTCTCTCAAATTGTCCTGACATATTGCTGTTCTGACCCCAAGGCTGAATACATCATTATAGATCCTATAATGGCTCACATTTGAATTATAATTGAACCCAGTCTTCATTATTTACAAATTACCATTACAATTTAAGCAGAGTCTTGCCCCAAGGTCCAATGTCATTGGTGTCAAATAAAAAAAGCCTGTTTCCGATATGTGTTCTGGTTGCGATGCGCCGTAATTAGTGAGCCCTTGGGGCTGAAGTGAGGTGATGTCCACCCCTTGTTGTGAATGGCTTAAAAAGCACAGAGCTTCTTGCCTGGCATGTTTATGATGGGGCCACTCATTTCACTGTATGGGGGGGGGGGGAGACAAGAGTCCTGTAGCATCAGGCAGTGTCCTTTGTGAAAATAAACGGACTGAACCACATCCAGGGCAGGACAGGGAGATAGTCTGTCACTGGATTGGGGTACTGATGAGCAGGTGACCTTAATCAGCGGCCATTGATGCTGTTTTGTCTCATTCTTTAAAAAACCAGGGGGCGGGGGCAGCTATCATCAGCTGGGCTTGACACTTGGCCTGCTTGTGGGGGTGTGGAGAAGCTATTAAGATCCAAACGAAGCCATTTGTAAAATGCCCAAATGGCAAGTTTGAGGGTACAGTGCACATACATGATTCCCATGATGCCCCCCCCCCCCCCCCCGATGGATTGGCATGGGTCTGGGCAGGGCTATGATGTGCACAGTACCCACCGTCCAAAATACAGAGGAATCTTGGTTAGGTGTAGGCCCTGAACGTAGGGACAGAACAGTCATCACTGCTTAAACACATAACATGTGGAGCCCTGGAAGTCTTGTAGGGGTTCACCTGCATGGCCTTGATCACATGACCAGCATTATCAGTTACTCCTAGCATCGAGATTAAACTGTGAAACCCTAGTTAATCTGTTACACTTTCTCCCAAGAGCAGAAGAGGTCAAACACTCTCTTGGGGGGTCCTGGACAAACGGCCCCCTGGGACACTGTGCCAGTTACCCGCTTTATCTCACTGTGTTACAGCATGATGGGGGGGAGAGGGCAGCTTCTGCTGAGGGGCAGAGAAAGAGTGTCATGGGCTGACAACAAATACCCCAGTAATACTGGGCTGTTAGTATGTAAATACACCAGCCCCCCCACCCCCACACAGCCAAATGTCTCCCGCTTCCCTTAAACATTTCGTACTTCACCTTATACATTGAATACAGATTTAGCTCATTTATCTTCATTTTTCTCCCGGAATGCAGTGCATGCCTCTGCCGGATTCTCTAATTGTGCGGGAAATAAATATTTACTTCAGAGCTGCAGAACTTGAACAGGGACGAGTCCCTCTAGAAGCTGGGGGGTGCGGGGGGGGCGTTGTTCGCTGGGAAGTGAGAGAAGGCTTTCTAGCTTGTCCCTTCAGTAGTGCTGGGGCAGATAGGCAGCCCAGGGGGGTGTAGCAGCTGCCATGGCCGTCCCGGTGATGTTTATTTGCCAGTGTCACGTGCACCGTCCAGCCAGTGTGACAGGGCAGGCCCCCCCCTTGAGTAAGAGCGCGAGAAAGCAGGCCAGGATTGAGGATTCAATGGTCATACGAACGAAGTACAGTATGCTATGACATTCTTACTTGAATGCCTCCTTCAAAGACAAGACAATTAACAAAGCAGTGCAACGTTACAGTAACTAGCATCAAATAAACAATAAACAGCTAATAAATAATGTATACTACTGACAAAGTAACCAGCGGCTAGAGCGTTTACGGGACAGTTGAGATTCGCGTGCGCAGACGGCCCGACCCGCCTGGGAGCGTGTGCATGGTAATGCTGCCATGTGCTCATGTATGTCAGCATGCACATGTAAATAGTTATGCATTTTTTGCATATGAATATGTGCGTCTGCATATATTTGCATATGAATGTGCATAGTGGAGCGTATCGAAATTCCCCTCAGTGAATCACTCCGATATGTGAGACTCTGGTGAACCTCAACCATTTTCCTTTTAAAGAGCAGGCAGGTTGTCGGTTCGAATTCAAGCGTTGTAGCTCAGAGAAAAAGCATCTCCAGCTTCATTAAAACACCCAGTTGACTGCAAGCTGAGTCAGGTTAGACCAGTGCTTCCCTACCCGATCCTCGAAGAACCCTGGACACTTCGCGTTTTTGCTCTCGCCCAGCTCCTTGCCAGACAGTCCACATTTTTGCTTGGGAGCTGGATGGACTGTCTGGGGGACACTGAGGACTGGGTGGGGAAACACTGGGTTAGATAAAAGGCATTTGTGCCGGACAAAAGAAACATTTAAGTGATGAGAAATTAAGCAGAATCACACCTTTTCAATGAGCTGTGTGTTTATGTGCTGTTGGCTTAGTTTCCATGCATGACTGGCATATTAATCAGAGGAATTCAGCGCTGGGCTTTTCTGGTGCTGTCAGCACAGGCATTTAAAGGGTTAATGGATCTCTAAGATCTGGAATAAGGTTTGTTTTGTGTGACATCATTAAGTTGAGACTCTGGATCTTATTTCATCAGGCTCGTGTGCGTTTCTGTTACCGGTGCTTGTCGAGAAGGTGCCCCTGTCATAGCGTCAATAGACAGCAACCCTCTTCCCTGGTTGGTGTTCGAATGTCTCACCATATGTGTGTGTGTGTGTGTGTATGTGTGTGTGTGTGTGTGTGTGTGTGTGAGACAGCATGCAGGTTTTGCGAGTGACTGCGGTCGAGGTTGAATCTCCTCCAACCCTCTCCCAAAGCTTGATGATTGATGCAGACTTCATGGATTTTTTTTCCCTACTAACAAAAAAACAACAAAAACAGCAACCAGCAGAACAACAGCTCAGCACCTCAAAGTGTATCTTCATCAGTCGGCCCAAATAAAATCTGTGTTTTGCGTGCCAAGGATGGACGTTTGCATGTGTGAGACAGAAGACATCTTGACAATTTTAGTTGGGGGGGGGGGGGGGCAATCTGACCCAACAGGGAGGATTAAAAGGGACGGGGGTTTTTTTTCCCCAAATGCCGTTGTTTTTTTTTTTTTTTGCCTTGGCACTCTTTTTTAAG
>JAABNY020000015.1:15391316-15402358 GCA_015164015.2 Brevimyrus niger
AGGAGGCAACAAGAGAGTGATATAGAGTATGGGGGGGGGGGGGGGGGGGGGAAATCTGACCCAACAGTGAGGATTAACAGTGACGTGAGTTTTATTTCCGCAAATGCCGTTGTTTTTTTTTTCATTTGCCTTGGCAATCTGTTCTAAGATCTAAGAAAAGCTAGATCAGTCTATTTCATAATGTTATTTCATTATAATGCCCCTTTATATAAACCTACACAAAAGGCATAATTTTCTATTTAAATGAGAGTTCTGAAACGATAACTGAGAATAGTGTGAATGATTAGTGTATCATGCCAAAAGCAAGTCTTTGAGAAGTGTATGTATGCTGATTTATTGTATTGCTGCCATTGCTCTGTCCAGTAACCACTGTGTCTGTGTGATTTAGAGATCTTATCTCCTGAAAAAATGTTGCCACATATTTTGTGTCCTGAGAAAGAACAGCTGTTATTTGGATTTGATACCCAGTGGATTCTCACTTTTCTCTGATGCCTGGAGGGCTTTTGGACCACTAGGAAGTACTCAGTGTTCAGAGTTTGGCCTTGCCCAGTATTCTTCAGCAGGAGTCAGCAGCATCCAGCTTGCAAGGTGTCTACAATTCAGTGGACAGCGTAAGCCAATGAGAATAGCAGTATTATAGAGGTGTGATCTGATACAGTTTATGTATTCCCAGCAAAGCACCACTGTTGGTTAAAAGAGAGACTCTGAGGCCTAGTCAGGCTCCACATACATCACAGTCGGGGGGTAGAGAGACCGGGCCTTGAACTCCCATAATGCATTGTGTCTGGAGCTCATCCCCTTTGGCGAGATCAGCCTGCATTCTTAATGCTCCACCAGGACAGCAGGACACTGGGGGAAAAAAATTACAGCAGTTTTTTTTCTTTTCCTTTTCAAATCGACTTAAAATAATGACTTGAATTTCTCCAAAACATCTGGGGCCCAGTTCGGCTCCTGGGGTGACTATCTGGCAGTTCCGTGGACCCGCTTATCCAGAATCGGGACACAGAGGAACACCTGCCTCAGACTGCTGGGAGTTTGTCTCTGGGAAAAAAAATATATATATATTTTCGTTTGATAAGCAGGGAAAACCAATTGCAGGTGAAGCGGTCTTTGCCAGCGCGTTGTGCCTCCGGTGGTATCAAGGCAGAATGAACTGCAGGAGCAGAAACCCAGAGGACAGAGACTCCCCCAGGGGTGCGAAGAGCATAATAACTGCCTTGTGCGGGGCAAGGAGCCGCTATCGCCCACTTTTATTATGCCTTGCCTTGCTCTCAGATTTGACTTTTTTTTTTTGCATTGTATTGTGTAAATAATTTTCTCCACCTGCTTTCAATTTGAGATACAATTTACTGGACCTGATAGGCCCTTGTGTTGTGCTAAATCATTCCCTGGTGATGAATAAATTGAATTTTCCCATGAATACGTTATCAGGTGGGGTGTGATTTATGCATTGGCGGCAGTATATTAATCGTGTGGCGGGCGCATAAACAGGAGGGTGACGGAGCCCCTTACGGTGTGCTGTGGCCCCCGGGCCGCCGGGTCACGCCTGCCCCCTTCCGGGGTGCGTGTCTGTGTATTTTGATGGGCGCGTGGGGCTGCGTGCTTTTCCATGTTAGCCTACATTCTCCTGCTCCAGCACCCAGCCAGCCACGATGACCCAGGCAGACCCTGAATGTCAATCCGACGTATTTATCTGTCTCCCATAAACCGTCAGTGTGCTGCTGTCAGTGAGACTCCCCCCTTTCTTTTAATTTAATCCCACTTATTATTAATATTCATTGATGCGGGTTCCAGACTGCCTGCGGGCTGCTCAGTCCATTACAAAAGGCACAGAGGAGAGCTAGTGGGCGTCCAGTAATATTAACTCACGCTTTGGTACTCCTGCAGCATAATTAATATTAATCTTGGGAGCGGCAACAGCCTCCTCGTTCACACGAGACCTCCTCCAAATGGCCTACGTGGATCCGGGAAGGTCTGAAAAGAAAAGAAATGAAGAAACTAGTGGAATTAAATTCCGGAGCCAGTGGTGCCATTTCTGTAAATTGATTCGAAACGTTTCGGGCTTCACTCCCCTGGAAGTGCCGGCGTTTAAGAGATCTGAGAAGCAGCACTTTGGCCAACGCACTGCAATCTTCCTGTCTGTTTTTTTTTTTAAAGTCAATAGGGGTTTCATTATTTGTTTTCACTCGAAGATGATCAGGTTACTGTTATAGGCCTGTTTCGTACAGATTTCATTCATCTTCATGAAAACAATTTGAGTTTAGGTTACTCGCGTTAAGGGTGCAAGTGACAGTAGCCAAGCGGGACTCGAGATTCCAGCCTTTTGTTCTGGGTCACGCTGTGTCATTAATTGCCACATTGGGCCGAGGAGCCCTGCCTTCTAATCTGTTATGCTGCGTTCTGATGCCCAGGGAGATACCGTCTGTTGTGATTTATCAGATTCACCCCTGGTAGGGCACTGCTCTCCAAACGGCACAATGAGGAGGCTGGCATGAGTGATGATAGCAGCTCTCACCCTGGTCAGCTGTAGCCCCAACTCTCTCTGCACCTTCTGTAGGTGAAGGGTTCCCCAGCACTGTTTTACAATCCCTTTGCTGTTCTTTCCCTGTTGATTGGCGACTGGAGGGATGAGTGTTTTCTGCCCTCAGTGTGAGATGCATGCGGTTGTCTTTTTCGCAGGTCGCCGATAAGGGTTGAACTCCCCATCAGTGAAGATCAGAGCCGCTCTGGCCCCCCTTTGGTCCTCTGACAGGCCTCTGTTCTCGGGCCAAGCTCCCCATGAGAATCCCAGATGAACCAGCTCATCCTTGCAATCCCAGGGCCACTGATTTGCTCCGGAGACTGCCTTTTTCAGCGTGTAATCCAGCCTGTCACCACCATGCCTCCGTCAACACCCCCCACCCTCGCAGTCCATTCCCACGTTGGAGGGTGTCGCGCCCATCCCTGGCGCCAGGGTCTGACCTTGGGGCGGTTCCCTTTGTCCGGGGGCATTGCCAGTGGTCGCATGCCTCTTACCCAAACCTGACATATTTCCATGGCTTTCAGGCCAAAAAAAAAATAAAAGGGTTGAATGGAATGTGGATGAGTTTGCTGTGCGGTATAGAGACCGTCGCCATGGATATGTTTTGGTTTTTTTATGACTTGTTGTCTTGCCCGCCAGCCAATCGCAGGGCAGCGTGCAGACAGACGTAACCACGAGTCACCTACCCCCCTCCCCCCCCCCCCGACTGGTGACACACTCCCGATGTACACCCCCACACAACGCTTCCATAACAAATTTCATCTCATAACAGCCCCCCCCGCCCTTTAATGAGGGGGCCACCACTGCAGCCCAAATTTTGTTTTATTATCTTTAGTAACAGCCTGTCTTTGTTGATTAGTCCCCCTTTGTGGGCACATTTATGGCTGTAAAGGAGAGAGCACTTTGCTATATGGGCTATATCATTATAGCTGGGGTTGCAGGGGGTGTTTCTATGGCCAGCGCTGTATGGTGCCCTCACAGGGAATATCCGTGCAGTGTCTCTCCCCCCCCCATGTGGCAGATGGTATGGCCTGTAGCCCTTCAGTGACCCGGCAGTGATGGACAGCCTTGGCCCTCTCCCATCACCATTATGGACTGATCCCGATGTCCCCCGAACATGGGCGTGTGTCAGCGGGGGGGGTCCCGGGGGAGGTCTCCGACTCTCTGCCCATGGGGCAGATCACAAGATCATAGCTTTGTTATGGACCCCAAGGGTTAAAATCAGCATCCCAAAGATGTGCTGGAGATTGACCAGTTTTCAATGGCGCCTGGCTCTGTGCGTGATCTGTATGGTGGGGGGTGATGACTAACAGTTTTTATTGCATATTTTTATGGAAATGTGCGCGTGTGAAACCCCCCAGGCTTCTACCCAGAAATTAATTTGGGGTGGGGTGGGGGTGCACCTTGGTAGATTTCACCCGACCGGGGAGCGGAAGCACATTTCAAAGGGGAGTCAAACTTGTAATTTTAGTGACTGGCTAAGCATCTAATCAGTAACAAACAAATTCCGGGGGGTAGGGGGTTTCACCTGTAATTTCAATATGCTTAGTGACCCCCGTGATAGACTGACATCCCTTCCCCTACCCTGGCCGGTAGATTTGTGGCTGAATTTCGGTGTGAATGACTTTTCAGAGTCGCACATGAACATACGCATGGACATAAGCTCAGCTCTCCAACACCGATGTGGTGACCTACAATTGAGTGTGACAGAGCGAGCCTGCTTACTCACACTGACATATCTGGATATGTGAAGAGCACAGGCTGTCTGCTGTCAGAGAGCTGATTGGCTGGACAGCTTGGTGGAAACGAGCCGATTGGTCCTCGGCCTGCGGTGACCTACCAGGGGTCTCACGCAGCACCTTTGTTAGGGAGCCCAGGATAGCCAATCACAGTGAAGCTTGGTGCCTGTATGGAAATGGCCACTGAGACAGGCCTTACATGTACTCAGTTCACTCCACATGAATCCTCCTCTGTCTGATCCCTGTGATGGTTTTAACTGGGGCTGAATGCTGGAATAATTAAATGCCAGAGACTGGGGTCGAGATGGACGTCCTTGCAGTGTGAGTCTGTGTAATGGGAGGTACTGCGTGACCTTGTACCCTGACCTGATGTCACATTAGCCTTTGGACTGCTAGTTTTCATTTGCCTAAAAGTACTGGCACACCAGTATGGAAATATCGGCCTTTACATTAACCAATATATTTTTGTCTAATGTTACAGACACCAATAACTGGCCTATCTCTGAGCTCCACAAATCTGTAGTCACTGATGTTACTTCTTATAATGCAGCACTGACTTGGGAAACTGTAGCGAGGTTTCAAGTAGTGAAAACGCTCATCTTCCATTATGGATGATTGTCCAGGACATCTCCATTATTTTATTAGTTATATCTTTAGCTTTGGTCCTGCTAACTTTAAAGCCTGAATATTTGCCAGCAATATCAACCAAGACTGACACCTTGGACCAATGCTAATGTTCTTGATTTTAAAGGAACGTCGGCCGATATGGTATATTATGCATCTGGAAAGACATCCGGAATGTTCTATGGTGAGGTGACCCCGGTGCTGAATAGGTGAGGCAGCTTGCCTGGTTGCCCCGTTGCTCTTTATTTGAGGTTGCTTGAGTGGATGTGAGTCATGCTGATTGCTTTTTCAGGTGATGCGACTCCAGCAGCTGTGTGTGTGTGTGTGTGTGTGTGTGTGTTCGGGGGGGGGGGCACCCTCCTCCTCCTCCTCCTCCTCCTCTTTCTTCGAGAAGGTTTTCTCCTCAATGCCAAAACCCCTTCCAAAAACAAAAATCAGGTCCTCATGAAAGACATTTCTGCAGAATGGCTATAAAGGCGAGCCAAGGCCCTCCGTGCGAGTCGAGCCGCCCGGAGCAGTTATTCATTATCTCGGCCAGCTCTGGGTGGCTACAGTGAGAGTTCTGCTGCTTTTATAGAGTCCATTTTAATTAGTGACTGACTGAAGGCTCCGGCACCAAGTGAGGTGACTTGCTCGCTAGCAAAACTGTCTTTCAATAGTAATTAAATGCTGAGAGAGCAAAGGCCCCTTGTACCCAGGACCTCTGCTGGACCAGATTTGGACAGCCTTGGTTTGACCTTTCTCTTTTCATCCCATCTTCTTCACTGTGAAACCACCCATGACTTTGGACCTAGAAGACGATTTGATGGCGCTAGAACCGGTTGGCCAGGATGTTTTGAAAGAAGAGCCGGTCCTGAGGTTTAGGACATTTATACTGTAATTTATTTAGCCTTCATGCAAAGTAACTTAAAACCCTAGAAGGACGTGGAATTATGTGCAGATGACCAAAAGCAGAGGTCCTTGGCTGAATAGACCCGGCAAACAGTGACGTTCCGTTCGCGGTGAAGCTAAGAACCACGATCTTGACGAGGGTTTCCAACTTTCACCCAACTGGCGTGACACCCACACTTTCAGACCATCACTCTCCCACAAGAAATCTTACAGCAAATCTTTATCTTTCCATTACAGACCTAAACTTAGCTACATCAAAAGTCTACAGTCTATTTACAAGGTAATAAAACTGTTACATACGTGAAAATGCATGCGCAGACGCGTCTCAGGTCGATAATCTTGCGCCAGCCAGCGGACCACAGTCGGCAGCCCTGTCATGATCCGAACTCAAGAGAAACAAAACACAGGAACGGTCACTTTATTGTCTATTTGGCGCCGATTCATACCACAGTCAACATAAAGGACGGGATATAAAATGATGGAATATGTGTGGGATTCAGCTTGAAGCAGCAAAATGCCAACGGGATTCTTCCTGGAGACATGGCTGGGGCTGGACCGAAGTGAGGGAGCACTTTGATCTTCATGTCAGATGGTGCTCTCAGTGTTATCGGAAATGTCTGCCCAGGGACCAAGCTAAGACTATCAGCCGGCCAGTGACCTCAAGGCCCTGGTCCTCCGTCAGCTGATCACTTTTGTTTTGCGGTGCTTTTAAGAGGTTTTGTAGTGGGGGGAGGGGGGGGGCAGACAGAAGTCAAGTTAAGGTCGGGCACACTAATGTGATGTTTTGGCTTCTGCTCCTACCCTCCAAAAAGCAATATTCTCTTGTGAAAGTGGGGCCATAGTGTCTCACAATGGCTCTTTGTGAGCAGCCTACCTGCCATCTGAGAGGGCCTACCTGGGAACGAGCACCTGTAATTACCCTCCAGGCATGTGGGGGGGTCATAGGTCAGCGCAGCGCAGTGGAAAGCGGTGACGGCAGTGCCTAGGCATGTCACGCCGAGCCTGGGGTGACGGCCTCCTGCCGGGGAAGGGGGCATTAAAGGCGACACCCGTCTGGGAAAACCAGACTTAAGGAGCCACGAAGCTTGGCAGTAGGGGAGCAGCAAAGTAACTTCTCTTATTTGGCTGTGCCCCCCCCCCCCCCTCACTTAAACAGGAGCCGGCATACAAACCAGCCCCCCAGTTCAGGGCTTTCCATTCTTGTTAACGTTTAGGTCAACCTGATGTCTGTCATGTGTCTTAGACATGGGGAGTCTGGGTCACGTGACAGACGCCAGCTTCTGCGGGGAGTGAATATTACAGAGAATACTTAGGTTTCTCTCATGCTTACATTGGCTGACTTAAACCCAAACTTAAATGATTCTCCATATTGTCAAAGCCAAATCTTTGCTACGGTGCCCTGCCGTACAAAGCCAAAACACAGGAACTGCATATTTCTGACTGAAATCTGGTCTCTTAGGTTCTTTTTAAACTTTTGACAAAGTGTCCTGGTCATACTTTGCTCGGTTTAGCAGAGGACACTAGGCCTATCATTCACCTACCTGGTACACACACAGGTGGGCAGTCAAAAGACCCTGAAGCTCGTTTCCTTAGCATTAGTGTCAGTGCAGTTACCGTGTTTTACTCCTGCATGGCAGATTGCTCCCAGAGGATGCTTTGATTTCTCACCTGCTTCCATTGGCTGGCTTAAACCCAGAGGCTCAACACCAAACGGTTCTCCATATTGTCAAAGACAAATCCGGGCTACAGCGCTGTTAGCGAGCAGCACCCTACATGTGCCGGCCCGGTGGACGCGGGGGGGGAAGGAGCCAGCCTGCCATGCACGGTCAGCTTATCGATCCGCGGCCCGCCACTGGATTCTGCTCGGCCCCCTGGAGGAGATCTGACACGACGTGCCCGCATCGTGCTCCTCCTCCGCATCGGAGCTCGGGGGGGGGGGGCCCATGCAGGCAGACGCCGACGTCTTGAATCCATTCGAAATCCATCGAGAGGAATGGGGAATGCGGCAGCAATCAGCCGCGGGAACAGAAGCGGTTCGGCCGACGGGACGTGAAGTCCACATGGAACGTGGCGCCGCATCCTTCCGGCAAGGGACTGCATTCAAAGTGAGGATTAGTATGGTAATCAGGAAAGGATAAAAGAAGGAGTCAACTGGAGTGGGCTGCAGTGAGAATGTCCTGGGCATGAGAAACCATGCAGTGATTGATTTGTAGCCCTGGCTGAAGAAGGAACAGGAAGCTGCCTTGGAGGTTTAACTCGAGCATGTTGGCGGAACCGCGTCCGAGCCATGTGTGCTCGCGCTGTAGACGGGATCTATCCGGTGGTCGGCTCATTTAAACAGCTCGTAACGTGTTTAATTAAAGGTGCTCGGATGTAATCAGCACGCCGTCCAGGCCGCCCCAGGCTGCCCCCGGCTCAGGTGCATCACGGCTAATTAACACATTGTAATTAATTTGCCGAACGGCAAGAGATAGGATAGGGGGTGGTGTGGGGGGACTCCGCAGGTTTGTTCCGCGGTCATCGACAGGCCCCCTCTGTAAACGCGAGGCGTCTGGATCCCGTCCAGCCGCGTTCTATTTCGGGCCACGGTAGTAAGGAAGCGGCAGCAGCCATCTGCGTCATCCACGTTCTAGCGAGCCCGCCACATTAAATCACAGACGTATGTGGAAGGTGTTGCTTCTGCATCCCTCCCTCACCCCCCCCCCCCCCACAATGTGAAGGACGCTTCGTGTGATCTCACTGTGTCTCACATCAGTGTCAGGGCTGCAGTGAGTATGTGTGTAAAAATCACAGTCAAGATCTGTGTGGGCTGTGAATCCACTCCATCTCTGCCAGACCGATGCTGTCATGTATCTAATATCACCCCCCCCCCTTCCCGTCTCCTTGTCCTTTTCGGGTTGGGGGGGGGGGTGTCCTTTTCTGTTATTTTGTCCTTCCCCTGTGTCTTCCCATGCCTCCCCCTCCCCCGTCGTCTCACTTTCGAACTAGTCTTGCGCCCTGACAGCTGAATGGATTAGCACGTGCGGTGCAAGTCGTCCGGCTCTGGAATCCCCCGAGGTCCGGAGATTCCTGCCTGTCCTTTCTTGGAATTCCTTGGACACTCTTCCCGGTCTAAGTCTCCGCGAAATAATGAAGCGGACCATTTCTGAAGGTATGCACAATCGCGCCTTTAATTAGATCCGTGCCGAGGCAGCCGTATTGCTTAATCAGAGTGAAGAGCAGCTCTCCCTGATGATAGCTGTGGAGTTCATCTGTGTTGGGCCGTCCTCCAGGAACAGTGACTGCAACTCCAGTGCCCAGTGTCCTTCCTGTAGGAGTGGGGAGGTGGGAGTTCCGAGAACCTCCAGCCTCACCTGCGGATGACCAACTAAAGGAGCGAGAGGCTTGGTCTATCAGCAAAGTGTGGACCAGGCCAGTCAAGATATGTGGGTGTGGACTGCGGCATCAATTCATGTAAATGAGCTGAAGTCCATTTAACATTTGGGATACGCTTTTGCCCAAAGTGAGGCGAATGGTACACGGTAATACTGGCAGTTCATCAATATCTGTGGACCCCTGCGAATGCTCTATGGGAACCCGGGGGGGGGGATGAAGACCCCTGATGAGGGAAAGCCAGAGACAAAAGATAATGGTCTTGGGCAATTAAAATAAAAGAAAAAAAACGTTATCAAAGCAAGCCGAGGCATCAAGACAGCTTCCGACTGGCAGCTTTCTTCTTTTAGCCTTAAGAGCACCAAAATATGCTATAGCTCCATTTAGGTTCCTTCTCTGAATCGCAATGAAAAATACACGGGGCATTTAGGTTTCAAATATCTCCTCCGCAGGAAGAACATAGCATACAAAGGACTCAAAAGGACACAAAAGCGGAAGGGTGGGTAAACGGTTTAGGCTTAAATCACATCCGTATGCTAAATGGCAAGCCTCTCAAAGATAGTATTTTATAAGAAGACTGTTAGGGAGAACAAGTTTGCCCATCAATGTGTTTGTTTTGAATGGTGATGTGATTGTAATGTTGCGGGTGAAAGGATCCCATTACACACAAGATAACTATTATCCGGGGCAGAAAGACGGAGAACTTTCAATGGACTCCTGCCCTTTAAACGGGTTCACCAGGTTTTTCTAGTCAGGTTCATCCATTCATTGAACGACAGTGGAGGGTAAAATCTACAGCAGGAGAAACGCTCTCTTTCTCTCTTTTGTATAAATTATGGAACCTGTTTTCGTGTTGATCCTCAGTAGTCAGAGATCGCCTTGCCTTTACTGAGGATTTCCACTTGGCTCGGAACAAACCAAATTCTGATTTCACCGATGGCTCCGCACTGAAGACGAGGATGTTTCCAAGACTGCTGTATGTATATTTTTTTTTAACACAGTCAATTTGGAGTAGTTATCTGTCCCTCCATCGCAGCCCTACTTTGCATATGACTGCTCAGCATGTAGGGATGTGGTCGATTCCGAGAAAATCGCAGTGTTTCTCGTCACTAGCGACCGTCCCATTATCCGTCAGTAACATGGAGGAGAAGGCGAGATGCGGTTTTACAGCGTCTTTAAAACGCTTCTGCTACGCTGGCTGACAGGCACCTCACATGCCGCAAAGCCGCAGTAACAGACTGTGCTGCGCTGACTTAAAGGCGAAATGTAGCCGCACAGTCCAAACCACATCAGAATATCTCGACTCCCGCCTGCAGAAATTGTCACCGATTTTGTTTTTTTTTTTTTTCTGGAACATTCTTCGGGCGTGCAGATGTGTCCTCCACCTTCTCAGTCTGTGTCTCTTCTTTGCGCAGAATGAACACGTTATCAATCACAGAACTAGCTGACGGACCCCACAACGGTGGAGAGAAAGGTGGAGGTGCCGATGCAGCGATGCCCTTAGGCCATGTGATGCCCTTAGGCCATGGAAAATCCCATTTCAGATCATTCGTCACCGTCTGTGTGCCCCCTACTTGCAGGCCGGCCACAGCACAGCATTTCTCTGGGATCTCCCCAGTGCATACTCCGCAGTGCTTTCTCCCCAGTGCATACTCCGCAGTGCTTTCTCCCCAGTGCTTTCTCCCCAGTGCTTACTCCCCAGTGCTTTCTCCCCAGTGCTTACTCCCCAGTGCTTTCTCCCCAGTGCATGCTCCCCAGTGCTTACTCCCCAGTGCTTTCTCCCCAGTGCATACTCCCCAGTGCTTTCTCCCCAGTGCATACTCCCCAGTGCTTACTTCTGATCTCATTGCTCCCAGTGCTGGGCACGTAGGCTAGTTAGCAACTACTGAGGTAAA
>JAABNY020000015.1:15402559-15413178 GCA_015164015.2 Brevimyrus niger
TACTCCCCAGTGCTTACTTCTGATCTCATTGCTCCCAGTGCTGGGCACGTAGGCTAGTTAGCAACTACTGAGGTAAAATCCACAAGCAACACTGTTAATAGTTATGATGATGGTAGCTGTCCACCAGGAGATTTATGAATGGCGGGGAGCATCAGATGGAAATGGCCCAAAATATGTAAATTACAGTGCCCTCCCCAACTATTGGCACTCCTTGTGAAGATTTGCAAAAAATCCAGCTTTTGCCAAAGTAGCTTCATGTCACACTGAAAAAGATTAGGAAAATCCAACCTTTGACAAAGCAAAATCCTGGGGTTACCACGTCTACTATCAAAAAAACTATTAAACGCCCCCTTCATGCTAACAAGTTATTTGGAAGGTATGCCAGAAAAAGCTATTTTTTGTCAGTTAACCTCAAACGTAAGCTCTTGGAGTTTTTGAAACACTAGTACAATTTTAACTGGAACCAAATTCAATGGTCGGATGAAACCATAACTGAGCTTTTTGGCAATAAACATTCAAGGTGGGTTTGGTGTAAAAAGAAGGATGGCTATAATGAAATAAACCTTATCCCAGCTCTAAAATATGGTGAAGGCTCTGTGATGTTGTTGGCTGTTTTTCCTCCAAAGGCCTTGGAAGTCTCGTTAGGGTACAGGGCACTATGGACTCCATGAAATACCAGGACATTTTAAATCAAAATCTGCCAGGAAACTAAAACTGGGCCGTCACTGGATCTTCCAGCTGGACGGTGATCCTAAACACGTGTCCAAATCAAGACTAAAATGGTTAGCTGACCACAGAATCAAGCTTCTGCCAGGGCCATCTCAGTCCCCTGACCTGAACCCCACTGAAAAGCTGTGGGCTGAGCTGAAGAGGAGAGTGGAGGCCTAGGACCCTGGGTGATCTGGAGAGATTCAAAGGGAGGAATGCTCTAAGTTGCCCTGCTCTGTATTCTCCAACCTTATAAAATGTTATAGGAGACTCAGTGCTGTTATACTGGCAAAGGGAGGTATTACAAAAAACGAAATACTGGGGTGCCAGTAATTGTGGCACATGTGTTTTTGCTGAACATAATTATAATTTGATGAAGGATTTGTTTTTCTTTGATAGAATAATTTATGAAAGGTTGGATTTTTCCTCTACTTCACCAAAAGGTAGATTTTTTTCTAACCCTTTTTACAAATCAATGCAAGGGATGCTAATAATTGTGGCGGACTAAAGAACATTTTAAGGGTTCTAAAGCTCCCCTAAACAGCCGTAGCACCGACCCCGATGTCCACAGTTGCCTAAACTGTTTGGTTGGATATTTGTACGCTTTCTTCAAATGGCCTCTGCGGCTCAGTCTGCGGTCTCCGTCGTCTTCTCCCGCTAGCATTAATAACCAACTAACGCTGGGGACGGGTTTAGGCGAAAGGGCTTTTCCTCCTGGATCGGGAGCGATCGTCCCACATGACGGAGACCCCAGTGGCCGTGTTTGGAACGTTGGGATCGAGTCGTGTCCGTTCTCTGGCCTCTCGTAGGAGGCCGGGAGATTCGTCAGGACTTGCCGCCGTAGCTCATGGCCGCCAGAGGGTGAGCAGGCGATAAGGAGAAGGAAACGCATGGAAAAAGTCCTGGAGCTTCACTTCTCAGCTTGCGCATTTTAAAAAAAAGAAAGAAACGTAATTTGGAGCGACCCCAGCTGTGTTTCGCTCTGTCTGAATGAAGCCGTTCTCTCGCCGGACTGCTTTTGATCTGGCATTTACACTCCAAGAGTAACCGGTGTAGCATCTGCTTCCGACAGATAAGGCCGCCTTGCTGATTATCCCTGTGATTGGCATCCCCGGCGAGGCACGGCGGCGAAGGTCGCCCCCAGCCAGCGAGGGTGCGTCCGGCGCTCTGTCCCGCATCGCTAACACGTAAATACGAGTTGTTGTGCTAGGCGGATTTTTTTTTTTCTCCCTTACTTCTAAAGGTTAGTCTGTTTGTTCCTTTGTTGTGGCTGTCAGGCTCTGGAGACATGGGAATTGTCTGCGGTGGAGTTTGGGGGCACAAAAACACAGAGCGGGCCTTCTGTGGTGACCGCTTTTCGCTCCGCAGAATGCTGGCTCGCTGGAATGTTCTTTTCATTCTACGGCCGGCTATTCTTTTGGGTTCCACGCCGGCCCATCCTCCCTGCGCTTGTCCACTCGGTTTGGCAACTGTTCCCGGGTGCCCGCTCACCATTTTAATGAACAGCAGCTTCTGAGCACAGGACTCAGTTTATTGGGGTCTGGATGAACTGAATCGGTATTGACAACCGCCCAGACATGGCATAGTTATTCAAATCAGAGCTACTCAGTCTTTCAGGTAGATGCACAGAGAATCTTTGCTTGGAAGAATGGTAATTTGTTCCATTAAGGAAATCTCTAGTAGAATTAGCAGGTTAAATGCACAAGCAGAGGCAAAAACTAGAGTCATTCCCATTGGAGCTGTAATTACGCTCCTCTGCGTTGAGACTTAGCCAGCTCCTGTGTTTCATGAGGAAGCCCAGTTAAGACAAAGGAAGCGGAAGAGAATTTAATCAGCAGACTGTCAGCCCGGGATCCCTCTGGGGCCTTGGATGCAGTTCAGAGGGTTGAAGGGGCCCTTGTCATCGCTTTACCATGTAGAGTCGAGATGGGGAATCCTTTGATGCAGGCCACCCATGTTGATGTGGGCGACCCGGGATGCTGCACAAATACCTGATGGATGTGGAAGTTCTCTCTGCCGGTTAGACTTGAGGAGTTAAGCCTGCTTTGCTGGGCTGATAAGGAACTCAGGGCTGCGGTTCATTCGGGGGGAAAGTCGGCGTGGGCTTCGTCCGTGTGCAGGCCGGTGGCGTGCGTGGGGTCCGTGTGCAGGCCGGTGCCGTGCGTGGGGTCCGTGTGCAGGCCGGTGCCGTGCGTGGGGTCCGTGTGCCGCGGAGTGCAGGAACACATGTGCAGCATTCGGGTTCTTGCCCCAGGGTGAAACACAATAAGACTGAGGGGAGGGAGGACCTAGAAAATGCAGGGGGTCCCTCACTTCATCTTACACCCAACACATGCTTCACAGTTGCACTTGATTGACTGGATCATGGCCATTCTTTGTTTCAGAGGCTAAGGGTGTGTGTGTTTGGTGGGGGGGGGGTGGTATCAGTATGGTTTTGGTTTATTTCAGCTGATGTCTTACAGTGGAACATGTTAAATCGGTTTGGGGGTGGCTCTGTGAGGTATAGAGATGGAGACGCCTTCTCTTGAGGGTTTATGTATTCCCGTTTTTAACGTTTGCTTTCATATCAGGTTGATAAGTGTAAGCCTTGTGTTCTTTAGCCCCCTGCTGTGTGCACTCAGAATATTTGGAGGTATTTGTGACAACCACTCCTATGTTTGACTAACTAACATCTTACTGCGCAGTTAGATATCGGTTAGCCCACCCCCCACGCCTCGGCTGATCATCAGACCGGCGTAGACGGTCTCAGCCCAACTTCCTGCAGTGAGAGAGAGGCCTCTGGCCGCCTGCTGCCCCGTTCCGGATGGGAGGGAGTGAAAACGGAGGTGTTGATGTGATGCACTCGCCCCACACCCCATTTCAGGGTCTCATCGATCTCACACTCATTTTATAGGGCAACGGAGTCATTCCTCTCTCTGTCCTTTTCAGCACCACGAACCTACTGAACCCGGCAGATCTGTGGCAACTTCAAAGCAGGACATGTTCTTTTTCCTACATCCCCCCAGTGACTGAAGGTCCCAGGCTAAATGTGTACTGACTAATGCATGTTGTTTGGGGCACTTGGACTTCGTGTTCCTGGTTTCGTGTCTTTAGTCTGTATCACAGATTGGGTTTTGTGAAATGTTTGTTTTTTTTTTGTCTTTTAGTTTTGTGGCCATCTTTTGATTTCCCCTCCTTCTCTACTAATCACTTCCATTTCGAGTGAGTTGCTGCAAACCTCGCTCCAGAACCTTGCATCCAGTTAGCAGCTCCATTCCATTATCTGCTTCCTGTGGTTTTCTGCCCCCCTGGGGGAAGGAAACCTGGCAGCGAGGCTGGGGTGGTTCGGGTCTGGGTGCTGGATCTCTGGTCAGATCTTACGACAGTAAAACACATTTAATCAGTGATTAATTTTGGCTTTGGTTGGACTCCCTCTATCTTAAATAGATACATATAATTCACACTATGGACACCTGGGCATTACACCTACAAGAACTTTCATGACATCCCATTATAAATCTATAAGCATCAATATGGAGCTTGTCTCCCCTCCTATAACAGCTGCCACTCATTAGAAAAGGCTTCCCATAAGACTTTACAGTGTGTCTATAGGAACTTTTGCCCATTCATCCAGAGGAGCATTTATGGGGTCAGGCACTGATGATGGGTGTGAAGACCTGGAATGCAGTCTCTGTTCGATGGAGTTGAGGTCAGGGCTCTGTGCAGGCCAGTCAAGTTCTTTCACACCAAACGTATCCAATCATGTCTTCATGGACCTTGCATTGTGCACTGGGGATATGTCATGCTGGGACGGAAAAGGGCCTTCCCCAAACTGTCCCCATAAAGCTGGAAGCACATAATTGTCCAAAATGTCTTAGCATGCTGAAACATTAATTGTCCCCTTTACTGGAACTAAGGGCCCAACCCCATACCATTATTCCTCTGTTACTGTATGGGGCCTGCCACTTCATGGCTGAGTTTCTGTTGTTCCTAAATGCTTCCACCTCGCAATAATACCGCTTACACGGAATATCTAGCAGGGAAGAAATTTCACAGACTGACATATTGTAAATCCTGTATCCTATGACAGTGTCACACATGAATTCACTGGTTTCTTCAGAACAACCAATTTTTTATAGTGTATATTTTGTAGATAACATCCAAACTTGATTGGGTGATCCTCTCTTTCTACAGATTCAAGGGTGTAGAAACCTAGGGAAGGAGCAGATGTGTACCATCCAATATTTAATTTGGCTTCTTTTGTCCGTCAAAAAATAACCCTTTACATTTAGTCCACAATATCAAGCTATCTTTTATACCACTGAACACATAATACCTTTTGAAACCTAAACCACATTTGTTTAACACAGAGAAAAATTGAGTTCCCCTTGCTGGATCTCCTGGCATCTTGGTGACATCATGCTGGTTCCATGTCCTGAATGGCACCGCCTCACCTCCCCCTGAAGAAGCAGACTTGCTGTCCAATATTTTGAAGCTTACAGTGTTTGTAAAGGAGTAGCACTAATTTTTATATAATAGACCAGGGGTATCTAACTATTTTTCCCTGAAGACTAAGTTCCATCAACAAAAGTCAAAGTTCACGATATAAAATGCCGACCAAACGGACTGGGAGGGGGTGACGAGCGCGTGGTCCCCTATTCTCTGGTCCAGAGTTCCTCAGTTAGTGATCACTGTTTTGGACCTACAAGACATCAAAAGTCAAGGCTATCTTTAATTTTTGTTTGGGATATTGACAGTCGCCTTACAGAGAACAGTCCATTGCTGCATGTAGGGGGCGTCGAAACAGACCGTCCCTATTTGTCCCGAGGTGAGGAGCTACCGCTCACCGTTGATTGACAAATTGCAGTTCCCATGCCAACAACAGGCGAGGGAGAGGATTCTGTCAATATCCGTTGCTGCACTATGTTGAGTGTGGATGGTATCGGCGCAGAGGCTCCTCCCCTGCAGGGGTACCGTCAGCTCTCCCGTTGTTTGGCCCTTCCTGCTCGGCCCCGTCATGGCAGAGAGGAGAGGAGCGCTGGGCTGGAAACGCCCCGGGGCTCGTTTTGCTGCGGAGGCAGAGAGTGTGTCACGTGTCTGGGGGGGGCGGGGTTTAGGTTGTCAGGCATGAGTCGGCCGATGCTTCCTTGACCCCCCTTCTCCGAGGGACGGTGTTTCACTGCTGCCTCACCATGCACCTGAGAACACTGGGAGTCCCATGTGCGCCCCCCACAGGCACCGATAACAAGCACACGCGCACACAAACACGTGTCCGGGCTCTGCAGACAAGGTCACGTGCGCTCAGGATCTCACACGCAAACACGAGCAGCGCGCTGAGGGGCCCGTTCTCCAAGAACGTGCGTGCAGGCCCACACTCGTGCAAATGCACACCGCCAGAGAAATGTAATCATGCAGCCATTAGCTCACCTCATACATGGAAGATAGCCACAGATGACGGCATACCTGGGACGGCAGTGGGGTGCTTCAGGAATTCAGTTCTTAGCTGCAGCGGCAGTGCGCCTGCTTTGCCAAGCTGCCTGGTCCACCTGACGGTGTGAATATCCGCCCCTGCTTTGCCAGCCCCCACGGCTGAATGGAGGGAAGGGGGGGGGGGCATGTCAGCGGCCGCTGTCACATTTGGGGAAGCATGGATCTCAAGAGGAAGCCGCTTAAGCCCTGTCAGAGCGGCCTTCCTGCGGGGGGGTCGCCGAGACACCGTGGCACTATAAACCAAGGTGGTGTAATTACAACCAAGACACACTACCTGGCTAACCTGCCAGGTATATTTAAAGAGAAAAGGTGTTTCACTGCACTCTAATGGGAGCCATTTTGTATTATAGCTTGAATAAATTTATAGGCATGATGTGTTCCAGCAGGAGGCTATAACACATATAACCCTGCATTACTTATATTAGTATGGTGACTTACGACCTCAGCTCTGCTGGCACGTGGAGGGGGCGTCAGCAGAAGCTACAGTCCTGCCTCTTATTAGTGCACCACGTGTGACATTTCTCCATACTCGAGCTTGACTTTTGAATGATTGTGCGAGCGCGCACCCTGAACCCCTGCAGTAAATCGGCAGCTTATCACGGAAGCCACAGCACGAGCCAAGCTTCAAAGGCTAGGCTAACAAAAATTTGCTAATGTGCTGACTTGTATCCTTGTCAATGATAATTTAAACAGTGGACTTACCACGCAGAAAGAAAAAAAACTGAATATATGGTATGATAAATGTTGTTAATGTAGCCATACTTAAATGCCGGTAGACCGTTGGTGAAAATCCCTAATTTCGCTCCATTTTTGAGGTCAGTTGCTGCTCATGACAGCAGGGCTTAGCATTATTTATAGTGCACAGCAGTCACAAGCTTTTTAGGGCCCTGTTTCCAGGGGAATCATCTGTGGTCGATGCTTGAATGAGCATGGAACGAACTGCTCAGATGCACATTTTGGGTTCGGTCAGCGGATGCACAGCTTTCGCACAGTTAGCGTCTAGCATGGCCGGTTTCTCTGTTCGTTAGCCCAGGGGCTTGCGTCACATTCGCTCCAGTTGTAACTCGTTTGTCAGTGCTGCCTTGTTGTGTTGTAGCCTCTTAGCCTTTTTTCCCCCGGTGTAATTGAGTTCTGAGCCTTGCCGATGCATCGCTGACGACAGGGGCCAATCACATCACTCCTGTTGGTTTTCTGCCAGGTAATGCAATCAATGTGTAATGAATGGGGCAAAATGAATTATCCTATGGGCCAGAGCTGCCAGTCCGGGGGGATTGGCTCTGCCGGAGCCTTGGTCTGTCACCCGGAGCGGGACGGGATAGACCTCTGGCTCTGCCTCTGTGAACCACCGTTGCCAAAATACAGTTTCCACTCCACCCGTTTGACTGAGTTAAGATTCAGAAATGAAGAATTCTCTCTGACATGGTGCAATATGTATTAAAGGCTTGAGCATGCGTGACGGAGAGCCCCGGGGATCTCCATTATACCGTTTGATGTTTGTGTTTACGTGTTCTCTTCCACAGTGTTCTCAAAGCTGGCGCTACGGCTATTGTACACAGGCTCATTCATTTTCGCAAATGCCGTTCGGCTAATATCTCTCGGCTGAGCCGAGCTGCAGCTTAATTCCGTGAATCGGCTCCGTTCTGGTCATAACATCCCACCGAGGAGACTAAGAAGGGCAGAACAGAGCCCTGCCGTCCAGCCTTTGCGCACCAGAGAGGCACACTGGCAAACGTGGCGTTCCGTCGAGGGTGTGTCATTTATGCCATTTAATCTCATTTTAGCCTGTTAATGATTTTTTTTTTTCTCATGCTGAGAGGAAATGAAAAGTGTCAAGGGAAACTGGCAAAGCATTCAGTGCTAAAGGGGACCTTTTATTCCGGGGGCAGGGGGTTTGCGGCGATGGCACATATCTTGGAAGCTTTGCCTGGAACACGCGGACCTTCTAACCACATGAGCTTACGTCTCTGGTAGCAGCCTCCCAAAAGTCGCGATGCTGCCGTTGGTCGTCAAAGGGATGGGGATCAAGTTAGCCTATTGTGTTGCAGCGTGGCTGGGCCAGGCTCAGTCATCTCGCTCTCTCTCGCGGCGGCGCATTAAATATCCCGGACGGCGCATTCAGTGACTAGCACAGGCGGCCCCATTGTTCAAGTTTCTAATTTATTTATTTCCTTCTTAGATGCCCAGCCCAGTAAACTCGGAGCCATTTTGGGCACTGAACTGGGGTTCGGCCGAGGGTCATCATGAATGGGACACGCAGGAGGGAGGGGCTGTTTTCTGAAATGTCGTGGGCCGACAGAGATCCTACTCAACATGTAGATGGGGACGGGGGGGCTTTGGGGCTGGGGACACAGCAGTCTGACCGAGAGAGACCAGAGGGTATATACTCAGCAATAGCAGGGAGAGAAGAATTCATCCCCCCAGCCCCCACCCCCCATCCCCATCTCCTCACACCACAGCCATAATTATCGGTGTTAAATTGTCCGTCGACACACCCAGTCTGCTCCTCACACCTGCATCCTGATGCTCCGCAGGAACCAGCGAATCCCTAATTCATCTTGAAGGGCCGATGGCTTCCGCGGCTGTGCGCTAGCCAGTCAGCCATTAATTACGGCTGCGAGTCTCCCCTAATTAGTCTTTCACAGACTAGGGTGGGGGTGATTAAGGAGGGAGGGGGAAAATGTGGGAACTGCTCACTGTTCTCACCCCAGCCATTAGTACGATTTCTGGAGCCTGGGTCAGTAAAAATATTTTACTTATAAATATTTGTGTGTGTGTGTGCGTGAGTGTGCGTATGAATTTAATGAAATATATATATATAAAATTCATTTTTGCCTCAGGATTACTTTAGCAATTTCATTATGCTGCTACATTATCAATTTAAATCTTCATCTGCTGTGGATATTGCTTCTGTAACAGCTGTAATGGGGGGGGGGGGGTGTATAGGACCATCCAGGGGGGGCTTCGTGTTGCATCACGGCCCCCAGTCCCATATCGATCGAGCCCGAGTGCCGCAACCCGAAGCCTGAGGACTTTTCCATTTTCCGGCTGAGGGGGCACTTTGCCACCTGGACGTGGACCTGCTGCTGTGATGATTCAAGCTTCCGATGCTATTTGGGGGGGCCTCAGCGGACAGCCTTATGACCTCACACTTCCAGGGCTGCCGCATTGATTCATGGCCCCCGTTTGCTTTGTGTGGACAGTTGCGTGTTCCTCACATGTTCATGCAGATGTCCTCCAGCGTCCTGCAGCCCTTCTCTGACTTCCCTTTTGTTCTCCTGCGGTGGATGCTGTCCCGCTGAGTGCTGGCTAGGGGAGGCCCAGGGCTGACAGTCACCCGCCACTGGATTATCGAGGTTAGGGAGGATGGACACCAGCCTGGATTTAACGCTCTGTGACTGTGAAGGTCCTCGGGGATGTGCTCTCTGTTCTGCATTGTTTTACGCCAATTTTGTTTGATCCGTTTTCTTTTATCAAGCACAAAAATGCTAATAATGTGAACAGAGGAGCACGAGTGTTTGTTTTATTTGTATCTTATTTATTTCTGCAGGTCCCCTTTACTGAATCAAAGATAATATACTGCTGATATCTGCATGGGCTTCTTCATTAAGGAACGGCTGACATGCCGCCACTATGCTATTTATTGCTGAAGCCCACAATGTACTTTCAAAAACAAATTGGCTTGCTCTGTACTTTTAGAGTTACATCTTCGATAGTAGCTAAACCCATTTTGTAATCAGAAACTTAGTAATGTGTTGTCTTTTATTGGCTGCATGGCCATTTACTCAGCATAAAGATGAATGCGAGCTGAATGTGCTCTGACGCATTGATAATCAAGCACTGCTGCTTGACCCTGTAACCCCAGTTTGGCCATGGAGCAGCACTGATAAGCATCAATCCATCTTCTATACCTGCTTGTCCTGTTCAGGGTTATGGGGATCCACAGGCTATGCGGGAGGCTATGGGCGCAAGGCAGGGAGGGGATGGTACTCCAACCCACCACAGGGCACACTCACACGCCATATACTCACACTCCATATACTCACACACCATATACTCACAATCCATATACTCACACACCATATACTCACACTCCATATACTCACACACCATATACTCACACGCCATATACTCACACACCACATACTCACACACCAGATACTCACACACCATATACTCACACGCCATATACTCACACGCCATATACTCACACACCATATACTCACACTCCATATACTTACACGCCATATACTCACACACCATATACTCACACTCCATATACTCACACGCCATATACTCACACACCACATACTCACACACCAGATACTCACACGCCATATACTCACACGCCATATACTCACACTCCATATACTCACACACCAGATACTCACACACCATATACTCACACGCCATATACTCACACGCCATATACTCACACACCATAT
>JAABNY020000015.1:15439434-15453455 GCA_015164015.2 Brevimyrus niger
TTCTGTCTTGTGCGTGTGGTGGTGTTGGCGGTTGGGTGGTTGTGTGGGTTGGGGGTGGGGGGGGGGGGGCGCGGCGGGGGGGGCTGCATGTTTTAAAGGAAGTGAGCTTAGACACAGTCTGTGGGTCCTGCGGTGACCCATCCTGACTCCCGGAGGGGTGGGCCTTATTTTTAACTGACAGTTGGGCAACCAATCAACAGCCATCACGCTAGGCCACGGCACCCGTGAGAGACAGCTCAGGGAGTCTCCCTCCCTCTTCTAATCACGGGGACGCCGGTTAAATGCTGTGGCTCTGTGACGTCAATGCTGTGACAACACGCACCCGCTTGCATTGGAGGATGCATAGAAATTCTGTTTTTGCCTCTTCTGCAGTGTGCAGATATAGCGAGCCGATGGGGGCAGCCAGTGGGGGTGCAGGGATGCCTGCACGTTTGGGCAGGTGTGTGGGAGGGGCCGCTCTTTATCTTTTCTACAGTGATGTTCTTACTTTGCCTCAGTGACCCCTGCACCAGATGATAGATGCCATCACCCTATCTGAGATTTAAAGTGCAGTTTCACCCTTGCCCACAAGGGGCAGCATACTGCTTCACTGTTCCTTCTATCTATAATATAATGCCTTGCTTAAGGATCCAACAATGAAATCACTCCACCAATCACAGGATTCAAACCAGCACCCTTCTGATTGTATGCACAGTGTCCTAACCCGTTGAGCCATACACTGCCTCCAGTTGTTACACATAAAACATGATGTTTGTAAATTACAAAGAAGTGTTTGGGACAGAACTAGCCCCTTCCTGCTGTGTGACAGTCAGGAGTAACCAAGTAACCAGGGTATTGCTCAGTGAGCTTGGTCAGCTGATGCCGGAAGCTCATCAGTCTAAAACCATGCTTTGTACCGTGTTTATTCTGACTGGAAGCTCTCCAGGTTGTGGGGGAGCCTTCCGGGGGAAGGCAGATGAATGGGGTGCTGTTCCTGTGCTCCTCTATAGGGGGCACCGTGCTGTTTAGACCGTAAACAGATGATGCAGGAACAGAGCCAAGAATGACATTACATTATTATTCAGTACACTGTCACATTATAGGTGCATCACTGTTGCGCTTAACTTGCTAAATTTTGCCAGATAATGTTCTCATCCCTGGATGAAATCCAGGTTGAGCACTTCCACAGACGGTGCAACTGCAGCGTCCTTCCTGGGTTTCCAAGGTGCCTACCTGCAGCCCATGCTGAACGAGGCCTGTGTTCCTGACCCCCACTGAGAGCTCAGTGCTAATTGGAGCTGGAATCCCTGTTTTCCCTCCTGCCTTTTTTTTTCGCCTGTTGTTGTCGTTGCTGGTCTCGTCCTCTGTGTGGGAGCTGACGGCCGTACCAAATCGACAGACGCCGCTCCCCCCGCCAACCCCCCCGCCTGCCCCTGTGCACACAGCTAGGAGCTCGCCATCCCCTGGTTATTGCAGCAACTCTCTCCTCTAATTACATCGTCAGCGACAGCTCCCAGTCCGGTACTGGGGGGGACGGAGGATGACTGGCTGCCATTTCCGAGGTGGCACTTGTCACGACACATCGTTTACACGTGCAGACGGCGGGCAATTAGCCATTGTCCTCCCAACCCCAGCTGCACAAGACACCTGAGTGATACACTGTGGGGATCTGTGGCCCGTTTGGTGTGTGTTTGGGGGAGGGGGGGGGGCTGTTCAACTCTCGCCAATCAGAAGATCATAAGTATGAGATCTAAGCTCAGGATGAGATGTATTGAATACATAAGCACTCTTGAGCCTTGAGTTCACAAAATGTAAGGTTCAGAGGGTCGGACAGCAGATGCAGAGCTTTGATCAGCATTTTACCACCTGGTAAATGACTCCTAAAGTCCTCAGATGAAATGAAAAGTAGAACAATGTGATTCAACTATCAGATAATCCATTTTGTTTGGTGACTGCATTATAAGGTTTGTTTTGTTTTGTGATACATTATAAGGTTATGTTTTGTTTGGTTGCTGTATTATAATGTTCTGATTTGTTTGGTTACTGTATTATAATGTTCTGTTATGTTTGGTGATTGTATTATGAAGTTCCGTTGTGTTTGGTGACTGCATTATAAGGCTTGGTGACTAAACATACAGGTACTGTTTTGTGATTACATAATAAAGTTTTGTTTACATTTCTATATGAAAGGGTTCCACTTTGTAGTTGCATAAGAAGGTTCCGTTTTGTTTGGTCACTGCATTATAAGGTTCTTTTCTATCTTCATTATTGCACATTTTCAAGGTCTACATCCAAGTCAGTCGTACAAGTCATTACTGAAGCTGCTCAGGATAAGTTGCCTCCTTTCTTACCCTCAAAAAGCAGCTGGTGTTTAAACAAGTAGAATGATCTTAAGCATTAGAAGAACTGTACTGGTTCCCACTTTTGTACATGGTCATGGCTGGGGAATTTCACCAACTTCTCCTACAGAGACCATTGCATATTAACCACAGGGGACCTAGATATGAGCAAGCTGAGTCCGACAGGACAACAGACCGCCTGTCATCGCCTCCTTGAAATCAACATTTATCATCAGACTGACGTCATGTGACTCGGTTCTGTCTGTGATGCAAGCCGTCAGAGGTACAGTACCACACACTGGAAATCATTAGTGCTGTGCAATGGCATCACTGGCCTGAGGTTGACTGAACGCTCCAGTTCACCCTGACGCCACAGAGCCTGTCCCTCCGCTTGTTTATGGGTCAGCCTGGACATCCTGCCAGGCTGCCTTTCAGATTCTGTGGCTTTCCAGGCCCAGATGCAGATAGTCTCCATTGCAGTGATGGTCCCTCACCATTTTATGGTTTAATCCTGTGAGCAAAGGAATGGGCGTGACTCACACTGGGCATAAAGCTTGGCTTTTATTTCATGCTAAATGCAGTCATCTGGTACGATTGACCTTTCCTGGTATTCTAGTGGGTCCTGTCTTTCCTTATTGAAAGGACGGCAGTAAAAGCTCGGGGCAGGCTGCTGGGGCCAACTTAGCAGTACGGTCTGCTGGCAGATGGACAGGGAACAGAGGAAAAGCATCAATTCAGCTTTCAGCAACCTACCGCTGGCCAGACTCCGCCTGGCTGGCTCGTGGGGAGTGGATCGGGGCAGGGGGGAGTGAACCCCCTAGAGCACTGGGCCACTTCTGCTGATGCTGCTCCCTGCGGTCCTGCGTCATGGCAACGGGCTGCCTCAGGAGCCCTCCTGGGAGTAAAATCTGGACTGGCACTGCGGGTAGAAGGCAGGACTCCCATCCTCTGTGAGACGCTGTCACCCTAAGACAGGAATCCAGTCTCCTGAGATGTTTCTCCTAGTTAGAGGGACCCCAGTGAATCTGCTCTGTGAAGGCTGTAGACTTACCTCCGGTGCATAGGTGAAAATGTCAGGTCCAGAAAGTACAAATCCAGACCGTGATTTCATTTCAACCAACCAGTTGAGCATAAAAAGTCATAGTTACAGAGTACTCCACTGGTGGGTTGAAATAAAATCCTGGTCTGGATTCGTACTTTCTGGACCTGAAATTTACACCTCTGCTCCGGTGCCAGTTCACAGGTGACAAGCGTTGCGGTGACTGCTTACAGACGACTCCATTCCTGGGGCATTATGGGTAGCATATAGTATGGCTTTTGTCTCCTGCACGAATCACAGGTATCTCTGCTAAGCTGAAGTCTCCGGGAAGCAGGCCCACCTCCCATATGCGTACACATACCCCGCAGACAGAGGAGGCCCCCCAGCACCCAGCTACCCCCAGAGAGCGCCACCCCGGCGGGGCCTGCCTCGTTCGAATGCTGTAGCATTAGCGACAGATGGAGACTGGCTGGAGAGCGATTTCATATTGCGGGCTGCGTCGGTCCCAAGAGGACGTGGAGAGTCAGCCATCAGGTGCCAGTCGGCCCCCGTAAGACCCAGATTAGTGCCCTCGTCGGTAGGGGTTCGCGACCCTCATTGACTGACTAGCAGAATGGCATTCAGGGCTGGGCCTGGGGTCCCCACCACAGATAAGTCTTTGATTAGTTATCAGCAGCCATGGTGTTAGAGGCTTACAAACAGGGATTAATACAAAAACGAGCTTCGCCGTATAATCAGATAAAACCGTATGCGGTCTGTTTACTTAGTTGAGCTAAAGCATGGATTTTCTTATTGTGTTGTGTGTATGAATATGTAGTTTGCAGGTCGAATTTCATTCCCTTTCATCATCACCTCTTTAGAAGGTTCCCATAGCAGGGAATATAGGCGCAGATCACCAGGTTAGAAGGTGCTTTCATGTTCCTCTCTCGCTCATAGTCTGGTTGTTGCTTTTGGAGGGCAGGCTTTGTAGCTCAGGTCCATCCCTAGTGTGATTTTTGGGGATGAGCAGGAACCGGCAGGTAGAGGGTGCATGTGAGGTCGAGCGGATCACGGCTATTCACTCTCGTCTTTGATCTGATGCTGGCCTGGGGCTCACTGTCATCCAGAAGAGTGTCTGGTTAGATGGGCTTCCCACCGGACAGCATCCAGGTAAAATGTGAGGTTGGCTTATGATCAAACGCCATCCAATCACAGGGGAGGCCCGGCTCAAGAGCCCACCAATCAGTGTCTGCTTGCAGGTCTTCTCCCCAGTTCACATCCTTCTAATTACGGATGATAGGTATGGGTGTCTGTTAGGAGTTTGGTTTTTCTGGAACTTGGATAAAAAGCAAAGTCTCCGTGCCTGCAGAACTTTCCTAGAGCTTCCATGGATATATGCAAGTTTTTCCATGGCTAGATTAATAAGCTTGTACCTATATAAAAAGATTTCATTTGCATATTTGTGTAAGAAGGGCCCCAGAGTTTTAGGAGTATAAAAGTATATAGCAATGTTTCTTAAGCGAGTCCTTAGGGAACCCCATACAGTATATATTTTTGCTGCCTTCCTGTTGCGGGGCCCCCAAGGACTGGTTTGAGAAACGTTGGTATAGAGCAATGCTATCTCATCCAGCCCCATTTCACCAGTAGCCATTCAGCTGTAGCAGTTTCTCCAAAGGGAGAAAATTCAGGAGGGTGGGCTGTCTGTTAGGCTCCTCACTGCTGGAAGACTGCTGGTCATTGTTAATCATCCATCCTTAATGATTTTGTGTAAGTGGTGCTAATTGCTAATGTTGTGAAGCGCTGGGTATCTCGGCAAACGCTGAAGAGTTGCAGTGCTGAAGATTAGTTTTCTAACCCTTGTGAAAAGAGCCGTTGATGCCGCTGTTGTTGTTTGCGATGTAATTATCCATAATACAACTGTGTCCCTCACAGCAGTTCACAGTTTTGCCAACAAAGGTTTCAGATGGGGGTTGCTGGCAGATTAATGAAAAAGGCTAAGCTAATAAATTCTGGGTCATTTTGCTGGTGACTTGAAATGCTGAGCTGGGGAAAGTCAGCAGTCAGACACATCAGAACTCAAGGCGCCAAGAAAGCGACTGTGTGAGCGCAGCAGTGTCCCTGAAAGGCCGGCATGCAGGCACTGTTCTTCTGCTTGGTTGAAGATAGGGCATGTGGGAGGTGGGTAGAGCCATCCAGCCTATGGGAGCAGTCAGTGTTGATCAGCTGACACATACACAGATTGTGATTGGATGAAATGATCTCTGCTTCAAATGAATGCTTCAAACCTCAACATTGTATCACTAAATCGTAGCATAGCGAAATGGGGAAAGATGGGAAAAGTTACCTGGCACCCATGGGACGGGGAGGGGGGGGGGGCGATGCCTCACCTGGCATGACTGATGGAAGCGGGGGTCCTTGTTGTCGTCACCGGGAGGGTGATTCACCGTGACTGAGGAGCGTCTTGCTCGCTACGGCGCTGCCGCTCTCGGTGTGACGGCTACTTGGGACCTGCACATCCCTAATTGCTGCCCCCACAGGGCGGCGGTAACTGCCTAATGAGCAGTGAGGTGTTAATCACACTGCAGCACACAATGTCTCGGATAGTTCACATAAAGTTACCTCTTTAGTATGCGAAACCAGATAATCCGTTTTACGCAGGAAAGACGTGTTTATAAATGCACCAGCGGTGACAGAATAAATCAGCCATATATCAGTTTCCTGTGGCTATAGTTAGAAACAGCTGCACATAAACGTGTTTCTGTGGCCTTGGTACGCGTCACACACCATTGTGTGAGAAAAGGAATAGCGAGGATTCAAGCGAATGCCTTTGTGCGAGAGGCCTTCCGAGGAAGCCACTTTTGCATTGATTGTTTGTTAATTGAAGGACACAATGTTACCATGGGACTTTTTCTCCTTTCCCATGTGTGGATCGACCATCTCAAAGAGCCATTGAAATGAGTGTGAAGGGGCTGTTTTTCCTTCCCAGTGCAGACCCTGCACCCCCTGTGGATTCTGTGGGACGGGGCCTGCTCCCATGAGCCATATCTCCATTAGTATTATCATTGCATCTCTGCATATTACTGCAACTCCTGCAGTGCACATAGTTTCAGTAAAGATTTCACAGTGTACTGCTAATCCCTGGGTCAACAGAGGATCATCTTCAGAAAGGACTGAATGCTGGCTGCCTGGGATGTGTCCGTTCTAGGAGCCTTTGGGTACGCCCTGTACTACTCAAACCCAGGAGCAGGAAAGCCTTCCGGGCGAGACATCTTTCGGTGTGGAAGGATAAAAATGGACACTCGTGTCAATGGAAATTCCGTCGCTTGACTGAGGTTTACACCACAAGGTCACGTCTGGGTAAGAGCAGCCAGGGAAAGGAACAGTGCAGTGAAATCAGATGCACCCCGCAGGAACCAAGCTGAAAAACATCCTGATGGATACACAACTACACTTGAGGAAAACTCAGGAAGTCCCCCTGGGCTTTGAGACTCCTAGGGATGACTGCGTTCTGTTCAGCATCCCTGAAGATAGGTGTCGAAGAAGACCTTGAATGTCAAATTCCTGTATAGGAAGTGCATCATTAAAAAAACGCATGTAATTTAACAGTATACTGTGTAATGTATATACGTTTGAAAGAAAGCATTTCGCTATGCTGCATTATAGAGTGGTTTAAGCAGTTACCATTCCCGTTGAATGGTGCAGGCTAATCACACCGGATTAAAACTAAAAAGTTATTCCAACTAACAAAGCTGACATATAAGATTAGGTTCTATTCAGTTGTTGTCAATATTTATATTCAGATTAGATTTTTAGTTTTCTGTAAGGGTCCTGGTAAATTCCCATTGAATAATGCATGAAGACAATGTTTTCCACTGTTGCATCTCAGTGTCTTGTCTACGATGCAACCAGCCATACATAATATTAGGGCTGTAAATCATTATCGCTATGGTGATTCAGTTAGATTACGAATATTGAGGGGACAATTTTGATGGATCGATTCAATTTGATTCATTGATTATTAGATTCATTTGAAAACCTAAATTCAAAGAAAATTGGGAACTTAATTACAAATTATTAATGGAATACAAAGAAATTGGAATCTCAGAACATTAATTTTTATTGTTATGATTAAATAGGGAGTAAGGAATGATGTAATATCATTTTTCCTTCTGTGGAAAACAAAAGCTTAATCCCTGGCTGGATGTAATAACAGTACTTTGAGACTTTGCGTTGTGAATATGACCTGCAGAAATCCCTCATCCTCCACTACGGAAAACAGCTGATCATCCAATACAATCATCTCCATTATATTAGCAGTTGTGTCTTTAGCTCTGGTGCTGCTATCTTTAGTTAGTTTAAATTTTGGCTGGCAGCATCGACCACAACTGAAACATTTAATGACCTTTTTTTGTGCTATGGAACAGAGGTGTTTTCCAAAAGCATCGTAACGAAAGATTATCGTAACCATGAAAGAGAGCTTCCTGTGCAAGGTAGCGGTTGAGTTTCACAAAAATATCCGAGCAAAAAGATTATCACGCAACACTTCCTTTATGGATGTTTATGAACCTTTGCCCGCTGTCCCATGTTTCCGGAAAGCTACATGCCTGCACAACCCCAAAGTAGGAGTGTCTCTATTTCACTCGGAAAAATCGGTACCGAATGTACAGATCGATGCATTGAATGGCCACCTTAAAATATTGATTCATTGTGATGCATTGATACACATTTTACATCCCTACAAGGTATATATGACCAGAACAAACTTTGTGGCTTTGGTGCCAATTTAACTGACCTGCTTACAAATGTCATTTAAGGTCCCACGTTCTCTGAGTGACTGCTGTCTAAGAACAGCCCCCCCCCCCCGGCAATCCCTTGAGTGCCTGTCCCAGGAACCAGGAAGTGGAACCTGTCACCAGCCTGCCCCCCCAGCCGCTCAGAGCTGACCTGCCCCAGAGTGGTGTGACTGAGCCCGTGGCCAGGCAGTGCTCAGTCTCCTTCCGTTACGGTGCCTCCCATTGAAAAATGAGGAAATGCCTTATTATATATATATATTTATATATATATATATTACATTTTCCTGCCAGTTCCATTTCCCTCCAGAGGTGAACATTTCAGGTCCAGAAAGTAAAAATCCATACCATGATTTAGTTTCGGCGAACTAATAGAATATTCTGTGGCCGTGACTAACTGTACTGAATTGGTTGGTCAAAACAAAATCGTGGTCTGGATTTTTACTTCTTGTACCTGAACCGCACACCCCTGTTTCCAACCAAACTGGAATGTGAGCCACTGATGTGTCTGCGTAGTCTGGCTTTTGTATTGGTGTCCCCAACCTGCTTCAGGCCACCATATTTCTCTGTGACGTTACACTCTGCTTATAGATATGTTGGACGTCCTCCTCCTGCTTTGGATTAGGAAGAGTGTCAGTTGGGGCCCTTCCTGAATCACTCAGGTTAACTAAAGTGAAAGTGGAAATGTGCATGATGGACTGGGCTATGGGACTGTGTATGCTGGACATGCAGGGCAAGCTTTGATAGCCGCTAACCCATGGCAGGGGTCATTAACCCATGCACTGGAGATCAGAGAAAGCTCAACCAGGCACTTTGATAAAAAAAAAACGGACAGTACTTAGCTACACAACCGATATATTCAGGATGACGGGCTATAAAAAAGCTGTTTGCCTGAGGATTGATAGCAAGTGCTTAGAGTGAATATGATCCTAGAGGAATATGATTATGGCTTTTCTTGTGTCCTCCACAATTGTTGAGATGTTAATATCAGGTGGCCCAATAATAAAGGCGTTCCAGAAATAATCTGTTTGTCAGGTGTATCCTGTACGAATAAATCACTGCGGTGTGCTGATCGGGCATTCCTCTGCGTGCTCCTCTACCATGCTGTTCCCTATGAAGCACATTTGCATTTGGAGCAGAGCTGCTTTAGGGAAATGGAGCCAGTTGTTCTTTTTTTTGTATATGTTTGTTTTGTTGTTTCTGAACCATGATGCAGTTTCGTTTTTTTCTTGTTCTCTGCACTCCAGTTACTTTTGCCTGAAAGAAAAAGCAGCCTGGTGGATTTCCGTGGACAGAAACTGCTCAGTGTTTTCAGTTTCTTTCCCCTGATAATGGCCCTTGCATGCACTTGAATAGCAAAGCAGATGGGGCTTTTCCTGGACATTTTCGGCCTATTGTAGTGGCTCCTCTTCTGAATGTAGTGGCTCCTCTTCCTTCTGAATACCTCATTAATGCTGATGGACTCTTGTGGCAGGAAAACAATCGGTATTTTGCTTCACTGCCCATGTACCAACCCAAACTGGAGCCAAAATCAGAGCTGATTTCCATCTTCCTACGGTTGAGACTCTGTTAAATTTGTGCTCTTTCCCCTTTTAAAAATGGAGTCTTAGTTCATATCCTGGACCATCGAGTCTATTATCTGGAGATCTAAGACTTCCACTAAGAAGCAGAACCATACCTGAGATTCTGCATTTTCCAGTTAGAACCTGAACCACTATAACTTTAGTCCTACTGTCACCATTTTAGTTCTGCTGTCATTCTAAGAGTTGTTGCTTCTACCTCATCTCTAGATGTTTAATATTGCTGCTGATTTCTGTATTGCAGATTACCAGTTCCACAGTTTGTGAGCAATTTTGCAGTTTAATGGCTTATTATATCATTATATTAGACCATTACAATGTGTTATGAAGGTATTTATAGTATATTATGGATAAGAGTTTCATAAGGCAGTCATAATGCATTATTAACATGGCTATAATGTGTTATGCCTTTTTATAAGTAGTTATAACCATGATTATGATGAATGCATTATAATCTATTATGCAGGTATCCATAATGCATAATGACGACTGCTTTATGTGAAGTATTACTGTAATCTGTAACCTGTTACATTTCACAGCACTGGCCATAGGTTGTGTTCATGGATATTGACCCCTACTCCGTATGTTGCCTGAATCCACTGACATCCAGTTCTGACTGCATTTTAGCCGCTGTCATAGCATGTTGTAATTTTATATACCATCACATCAGGAAGTACACTTTATGAATGGCATAAAATATGTAAAACATATGAATGAAATTTTTGATACCATAAGTACTGTTCTGAGCCTTCATTGTTATAAATTGTGAGGTTATATTGTTTTGAAGCAGGTTGGCAGACATACCGAAGACCAGCTTTTGTCTTACAAATATGCGGCTGTTGACCTTGAGCCCGGTTCTGAAATGTTTTGTACTTTATTAGCTTTTCCTATTATCTGTTTTTTAAGCTATACAATTGAAATGCTCTTGAAACCGACAACTTCAGTTTGTCTTCAGTGGTCTATGAGACCTTGGCATACTTATCTCGGAACTGAATCGCAGGACTGTGAGGTATAAAGCATCTCCAATATTCCCAATGGAGATGTATGACTTTGCCTTGGACAGTGCTTTCCAAATGTTTCAGATCTGTGCAAGTTTAATCTGTGCTCTCTTTCTCTAAAATAGGAAATGACTTCATGCAAACAAAAATAAATAAATCAATGGCATGTCTTGCAGTTATCAGTTATGAAGGTGTGGGATAGTATGTGCTTCTGATTGGATGCTAGGAAGTAACTGGCATATATGTGAAGAACAAAGAGCTCATTTGGTGGACATCATTGGATTGAGTACCAAAATTGGCCAAAAGGCAAATGACGCTGGGCCGTTTCCTGTACAGCTCCAATTGGGCATTGAGGAGGCTGCTTTTTCCCATGAAGGACCGAGGAATGCCCCTTGGTAAAGCTATGACTTGGCACATGGGTGGCATGTTCTCAGATTTCAGGCGCCAACACCGTGCGGGTCTTACAGCACCTCGCTACTCAGGGTTGTGGTCCACATCTACCAGGATGTCTGCTATGTCAGGATGTTTCTTCCATGGTGGCATGTGATTAAGCCCTATGCGAGTCAGTGAGGAGAGAATCCACTTAAGCGCACCCCCAAGTCAAAGGTTGATAGGAAATGAACTTTGTGCAAATCGGCCTTATTGATGTAGTCTCTTTCAGAAAGCAATTATTCTGTTTTAATTGGGCAAGCATCTAGCCTATTAATCCTGAATGTGGAATGGCTGTATTAAATGAACTGTCCTATTAAGTTAACATTATTATCCTACCCAGTTACTGTTCGAGTACAAGGCCATTACAATCCTCCAAATTAGCTTCATTACTTACATCATCTCTTGATCGTCTTGAGAGAGCCAGCATCAAAGTGGATTCTGTTAGATTTCTCCCAAGACCCACACAATTTTGCACTGACCATAGTGACCTTCTGCTGTACACAAAAATGAATGCTGTTTGTGTTTACTGATTCACTGCACAGACACATAAGCCCTCATTTTATGATTGAACTGCATTGACTGCTATGTGGGAAACATTTCAGATGTCTACTTAGTCAACCATGAGGCCTGTGGCTATTTCTAAATTGACTAAAGTGCCTCCTGTCTCCTTTCAAGGGTGCCCACGGCTTATTCTGTGATAAAATTGAATCTCCTCAAGGTGTGTTATTGAGTGGAACAAGTATTTATCAATTTACAGAAAAGGTGAGGTCTGCACTTTCGAAATATACATTTTTCTTAGGACTTTACCTAGAGATCAGGGTTATCATTATCTTTGCATTCACAGGTATCCAGGGTAACCTTTACATAGATTAATATATACTGAAGCAATTAAACCTAGTGATTAAGACAGAGGCTCTGTGGGTGACACTGCAGTCTCATGCCCCCAGGGTTGGGGGATCTTGTGCCCTGTTGGGTGTGTGTAGAGTTTGCATGTTCCTCCCATGTTGAGTTGGTTTCATGCCGATTTACACTCAGAGTCCAAAATCATGGCATTAGGCAAACTGGAATCTCTCTGGCATGTCTGTGCCTGTTTGCTCTATGATGGACTGGCTTCCCATGCAGGACGTCGCCTGCCTTGTGCCCTATGCTGGCTGGGATAGGCTCCAGAGTCCCTGTGGCCCAGTACTAGATAACTTATTGGAACATTGATGGATTCTAACTGCATGGTAAAGTATGTACAGCCTTCTGTCTTTTCATTGAGCTATGTTATGTATCATTTGGTCCAAAAAGGATGGACTGGTGTGCCAGAGGTCTCTGGAACAAGGAGGAACCAGGTGGCTGCAGCTGTGAGGAAGGTCAAGAAAGAGGGCTTTTCAGTGAGGGGAGGGCTTTCATTCTCCCCTCCTCCCATATTGCACATAAAGAATGGATCAGTCCACATGTAGAGTGGTTGAGGCCTGTTAGATGCGAGTGGTAAGCTATGTATAGCTGTACTCTGGACTGGACCAGGACCGGTCTGGGTCTCCATGAGTCAGTGCCGAGTCCGGAAGCTGAGCCGGACTTTCCAGGATAGCTCAGGCCAAACTGGCAGCTGTCACGAAGCTGGTAATTAAATCCCCCAACCCCATTGCTACTGACAGAATATTGGCAGAGTGTGAACCTAATTAAACTGGCAAGCGGTCTTTGAAAATGTATGTTTAATGTTGCCGGCTGACCTTATCCTCAGCCGGCAAAATGGCTTCATACAGCCTGCTACTGACAAGCTTGTCTTAGGGACCTGTGGTGTTTCACAGGCCGAGGAAGCTGCTACCATAGATATAACCTACACAGAATGTTCTGAGGTCAAGTCTTTAAGGCACTGCTTATAGTCAGAGCTCACTACTATATCTAAAGTGAGATCAGCTCAATGTCTCAAAAGTACACCTTCAGAGAAGAACCTTGTGGACGGTGATGTTAATACCTATGGTGGATTTATGGGTAGCCCTCCTCCCAGTGTCTTAAGTTTCATTCCCTAGTCTTTTATCTTGGTTTTCCTTGTTTTGATACTCGAGTTTTCTAGGCTAAATATCTATGCAGGAGGTCAGTAGATGAATGTCAATTGATGCATTGACAGCTTTCACCTATAAAAGTCATATGAGTCTTTCTTGGTGCAGATAAAGAAAATACACTGGAAAACCAATGTTGAGTTATTTGTGAACTATTTTCACAATATCTAAATTGCATTTCACTGCCTTTTTTGTAATATATACTGTACTGTGCAAAAGTTTTAGGCAATCAAAGATTTTTTTTTAAACGATCTTCATGGTGGAGCAATGATTATGCTGGTAAAAGTATGTTAGCTTAGCAAATTCAGAACCTCCGCTAAAATCACCCCAGTATTTGCAGCAACCATTTAATGCACCCATGTACTTCTTTGACTTGACAACTAGCCCAAGCCTTTTGGCAAAGCAGTACCTCATTGGGTTACTTAACTAATTAAGCTAAATAATTCAATGAGCTGGTGGTGAAATTAACGAAAACATGGAATGGCGGAGTTGCCCCCGAGGAAAGCTTTGGAACTGAAGCTGTGTTCTTTTAGGGATAGATTGTTTTTTGCAATTTCTTCTCACCCAGAAGAATAGTTTTAAGCGTTTTTTTTTTTTTTTGACTGCCTAAGACTTTTGCACAATTATTGCATTTTTCTAGGATCTGGCATTATACAATTATATATTACTACATTTAGATCTTTTAAAATATCTTTATGGGGCGGCATGGTGATGCAGTGGTTAGCACTGTTGCCTCACACCTCTGGGACCTGGGTTCGAGTCGCCGCCTGGGTTGCATGTGTGTGGAGTTTGCATGTTCTCCCTGTGCCGTCGTGGGGTTTCCTCCGGGTACTCCGGTTT
>JAABNY020000015.1:15467040-15484025 GCA_015164015.2 Brevimyrus niger
TGTGTTGGGGGGGGGGGGCGGCCGCCCCCCCCCGCGGGGGGGGGGGGGGGATAGGCTGGGGGGAAGGTGGGTGTGGGGGGGGGGGGGGGGGGGGTTGTGGGTGGCCCGTCTATATATTACACGTGGTGGGGACCAAGTGTGTATTCCAATATTGGGGGGGGACCATTATAGAAATCTGAGTGCAATCAAAAAACTATGCTAAAATTATTGTGTTTTGTTTGGTTACTTATGGATAAGGTCAGGGCAGGGTAGGGGTTAAGGTTGTCATTGCTGGGATTAAGATTTTCCCCTTAGGAGTGAATGGACGGTCCCCACAAACATAGAGATACCTAGTGTGTGTGTGTGTGTGTGTGTGTGTGTGTGAGAGAGAGAGAGAGAGAGAGAGAGCGCCTGGAGATTTCCCCGTGCTTCCTGGGCCAGGCTCCAGCCTCACCTTGTAGAGAGTAAGCGCTCTGCAGACAGATGGATGTGCATGTAAGCTGCCTGGCAGGGCGGCCTCGCCTAGTCAGCACACGGCGGTGCCTCCCTGAGACGGCCTCCGCTTCCTCCTTCCCGCTGCAGCCCCAGCAGAGCCGCGCGAACGCTAATGATTCATATCAAGTCTTTATTTTCTAACCCTCTCCCTTGCTTGCCGCTTATTCTCCTCAGGTCGGTGTGTGTCCTTCAGCCGCGGCCCTGTGCTGATCCATGCGAATTCCCCCAGTGTGGGAACCTTGGTTGCGTAATCTCTGGTACTGCGGGACAGCGTTCCCACTCTGCTCACTGATTTCTTTTTTTTATACCATTTTTTTCTTTAGTGAAAGCCAGTTATATTGTTTTTTGTTTATCACTGTACTACATGTGATCCTTGCACTGTGAGCTCATTATCTCACGCACACAATGACAATAAAGCTGACTTTGGCTTTTGATTCCATCAGAAAATGACCCCAGATTGCATGCAAACTGTGTGTTTCCAGTTAGTTGATCCAGTTCTGTTATACTAGCTAATGGCACTTTTCCACTGGCATACAGGAACCAGGCCATACCTGAAGCCATACTGTGAAGAGAGACTAGTTAGGGCACGGCTCCAGCACGTGTGTCAGTTTTCCACTGCAGAAGGGTTGGCTCTGTAAGGGCGTCACTGGGTTTGCACGGCGACAGTGACATAAAACCCAAGAGACGCTTATTTACTGTTCACTGTGTACATCATGATTTACTGTGTGCTAATTTCCGCTAGCACATCAAATGTTAGCATCAAACGCTAATGGAATTAGCGTTCATTTGTGTCAGTTTGCATTATGAATCCATTTCGTTTAGCTATTCTGTAGAACGTTTTGTAAGTAGGAGGTTGGAAAAAAATTTTAATTCATCGCGCTGTGAAATACTACAACTAATGTATAAGATATAGAATATGCTCTTTTTTCATTCAGATAATCCATGCATGTCAATGGAAATCACGATATCTGACATATGTACCAATCCGACGATGGTGACACAACCATCTAGGTTTAGTCATGCTTTCGACCCTGTAAGCTGGGCCATGATCGCACCAGTACAGACTGGACATGGCTCAAATAATTTACAATGGAAAACCATCATTTCACCTATTGGTCACGTATAGCACTGGTCTGGCTCAGAGGCAGGTGACCTAATGGTTATGGAAGGGTAGTTGAAGGATTGCTGGTTTGAATCCCCAGCCAGCAAGGCACCAGGTGCTGCATTAGCTGCCCCCAGCAATGTCATGTTGTCTCATATGGGTTAAATGCAGAGGACACGTTTTGTTGTGGTGTGTCAACGATGACAGCTAATCGCTTTCACTTCCTGATGGCAGCCGAAAAGCTCCAGAACAAGTGGGAAGCCTTCAGGTACATTTACAACCAGTTCACAGCACCACTGGAACACGAGGGGTTAAATAGACACCCCACCCCCCCTCATTACCCACACACAGCAGCAGATGCATTTCCAGTTGACCCCCCCCCCCCCCCACTACAGGCTCCAGCTCATTTGAGTGATACCCCATCTGAATTCAGCTCAGTATAACAGAAGCCGTTTGCTCCTGGGGACTGAGCAGTGCCAGAGAGTGAGCAGAGGTAGCTGTGTTTAATATGTTTATCAGCTTGTCCGTATCTGCGGGACCATCATCAGGAAGTACAATGGCCTCCTGCCCTCCTGCTCTCCTCTGCCCATCTGCTCCTTCATCCCTCCTGGCTCTTTTCATTCCCGTGTTTCTCTTGTGGGTCAGAACTGCGACGCAGAAGGTAGCATTGCCACCTAACACCTGCGGGGCAGCGTGGTTTGACACGTGGCAGCTGTGTATGTTTGTGTGTGTATGTGTGTATGTTTGTGTGTGTATGTTTGTGTGTGTATGTGTGTATGTTTGTGTATGTGTGCACGCGTATGTGTTTGCGTGTTTTTGTGTATATGTGGGTGCGTGTGTGTGTCTGTGTGCGCGTATGTATGTGTGTTTGTGTGTGTGCGTGCATGTGTGTGTCTGTGTGTGTATTCGTGTGTTTCTATTCGTGTGTTTGTATGTGTGTGTGTGTGTGTGTATGTGTGTGTGTGAGAGAGAGAGAGGGAGAGAGGTGTCTGCATGGGTCCCCCACAGTGAAATGCACAGTTTGCGTGGTTCGGTGTGTCTAAAGCATGCCTTGTGAGTATCAGCCCTCTGAAGTGTCCTTCTGCCCAGAGGGTCCCCAGCTTAGTGTCCTCTGCGCTCTAGGATAGCATCCGTACTCCACATCGAAACATATGGAAAATGCATGGATAAGTGATGGTTGTTTCTGATGGAAGAACAGTCCTGAAATGCCGTGTGAAATGTCACATTTCAGATTGAACACCTAGTGTGTCCAATCAAACACCTTCCCTGGGTTTCTCTGGGAGTGCGGGGTGAGTGTGCCCGTGTCGCTTTTGTTGAGAGCTCCTGTTAATGAGTGATTAGCACGGCTAACTGGTGCTAGTCAGTCGCCTTTGTTAAGAACTTTCTTTCTCCTGGAAACTGCCAGGTAGCTGAGTAAAGTGGCTGCCTTTGACTTTCATTATGTGCTCAGGGTGTTGCTTAGCTTCTAAGGTGAAGTTAATGCACTTGAAAGGACTGTAAATGAAAAGTCGGCCGTAGTGCTTTTTCATATGCAACAGTATTTCTATGCAATATTTCCAAATCGGAAACCCATCAAAATGCCATTTTCCCTTTCTCTCATCGGACTGTTAATATTCATCTTGGAGCTACAGAGGATTTCAACATTTAAATATCCTTCTATGGCAGTTGTGTGATTTTTAGTTGTGTTTTCTGCCCATTATCTGGCTTTTCCGCCTTCGGTTGGGAGAGTGTCCATACAGCCTCATTTGCGGGGCTCTCAAACGCACCTCCTGACTCTCAGGTCTGACTCCAGTCGCCATCTCGCCTGCGATTGAAAAGCCAAAAATGCCACATATTGGTCTGGTCCACCGTGAACTCTGGGTGTCTGAACCCCCCCAAAACCACGGTGTTCAACCAGAATCGATGGCCGAAGGCGGGGGGTGCTGGTGGTGGCTGGTGCTGGTTCCCGCTGGGTCCCGCCACCCCCCCAATTCATTTCCATTAGGACACAATAGTGTGTGACACTATGACTCCCCTCTGTTCCCAACACACAAAGAGAGTAGTGTACGTGACCCCTCCCAGCCCCACGCGCCCTGCCCCCCTCATCTGGCAGTTTTGTTAAAATATAAAACAGGCAGCTATTTCAGACTTGGTGTTTGGTGTATACACTCTTTGAGTTGAATGTCGTTCCGAGTGCATACCCCCCCCCCCCCAGGCGAGTGCTGCTTCTCAGCAGGGTTTCTTAGCTGGCCTCCGACATGCCGGGCCAGCCCCCCGAGAGGCCCCCCCTACCTGTGTTTACAGCTGGAACTCAGGCTGGATCACGTTCTGGAGTATATCTGCTGACTGGTGAGCACCTTTGTGCCTCCAACACCCCATTCCTGCTCATTCCCCCCCCCCGGACGCCCCCTCGCCTGTGTTTACAGCTGTTTTTAACTCCGGCTGGAGCCCAGAGGAATCGCAATCGGCAGTTTCCCCCCCGCGGTGTGAAAAGCACTCCGTCGACACCAGCGAATTCCACAAAATGGGTCGCACACGTCAGAGGAGGGCCTCGGATAACTTTCATCCACGCCAGGTTGACGACTCTTGACGTTTCTCAGTTTATACGACTGGACATGCAGGCAGGGCGAGTGAGAGGCTGCCGTTCCATTCCACTTCACCACCTGCTGTTTTTTACATGTATATCCAGCTGTCTTTTTGCTTCACTGCTGAGGTGAACTGCTGGAAAAATAAGCCTCAGAGCCGGGGTCCTCCGTGGCCCATTCTCACTGACTCACTAACCCCAGCGCTGGGAGAGTCGAGCACATGCGGCATTCGACACTAACCCCGTTTCACAAGAATGCCGATAATACACGCATTTTCAGGGGGATTGCTTGTGGTGAAAGAATGGCGAGCAGGTAGCCGGATAGGATCGGCCCTGGCCTGTTGTTTCATTTAAAGAGAGGGGGGATGTAGGGAGAAATAAAGTGTTCCTGGGAGGACTCGTTCCAGACGGGATAAGACTCATTCCATTCAGGTATCCCTAAGGATTAGACTCAGTGCCAACTTGTATCTCTAAGGTAAGACTCATTCCAGTTTGGTATCTCTAAGGAAAAGACTCATTTCACCTGTTATCTCTTAGGATAAGACTCATTCCGGATTGCTATCTTTAAGGATAAGACTCATTGCAGTTGGGTATCTCTAAGAAAACAACTAAACTAGACTGTTATCTCAAAGTATAAGACTCATTCCAGTTGACGATCACTAAGGATAAGATTCATTTCACTTTGTTATGTCTAAGAATAGGGCTCATTCCAGACAGGATAATGCTTATTCCAGTCTGTTGACTCTGAGGTAAGACTCCGCCTAGACTTTTATCCCATGGACATGGCATCTGTGAGCTTCTCAAGCTAATTTAACCACTTGGAGGAATGCCTCTTTGGATGCTAAGAGGTTCAGGTTAGCCAATATGTAACAGTGATGTCACATGAAAAACAAACTCCTCTTGTCCACCGAAGCATTACTCCTGAATACTCAGAACAGTCAGTCGCTGGTGACTGAGATCCTTGGTCCCTGAGGGTGGGGTCCAAGCCGCAGGTTCCTGGGGTATCTCTGCCCCCTCCGAAATCCCACAGACCAAACTGGCTTTCATTAAGATCCCAGGTCAACATAATGTCTATGGGCACTGATCTGGGTACTAAAGCTCATCATTAGCGAGGGGAGGTAAACCCCCCCCACTGAGCTTCCCCAGGAAGAGGGCGGGGTATGGAGGACCTGTCACCCAGTCCTCTAATTAGACCTTGTCATGCATTGGGAACCACTGATTATCATTCCCGCTAATAACCGTCGGGCAAGGGGTGGACGAGGGGGCGCGGTGACGAGACGCATGTTGGAGTAGGCCGCTGTCCGGCTGGGGTGGGGGAAGGGGTATGGATAGCAGGAAGAGCCGCCATTAAAGACGTGTGGTACGCCGGGCCTGTTGGGGCTGGTGGGAGCAGTAGGCGCTGACAGCTGATGGCGGCTTAGACCATGTTCACCAGGTTTACCGCCGACCCGGTGAGTCGCAGCAGCACGGTGACGGCCACAGCCTAGCCGCCGTCTGCCCGCGTCTTGGGGAGCTCTCCAAGAGGACGCAGCTCTGCCGTGCTTCTGCATGTCCTTTGGTGTGGGCTGTCAACAGGCGCCGGACTGACTGACCGCTGTTTTTCCCATATGCTCATAGAAGGCGCCCTTCTTAAGGGGATACTTCACATATGCAGGCTGTGACGACGTATGGCCATTTTAGGGGCGATTCTCAGATTCTCAGAAGGTAGGAGGCATAACAGGAGCCATTATTCATATAGAGGGGGCAACCTGCATACACCCCTAGGTCATTTTAGATTTATGGAACAGTAATACTGGATGCTGATTGGTTGATCACCCTGTCTGTCAAACCTTGATTCTCAGAGCTTCCTCACACATCAGGGCCAGGTGGTCCGGCAGCCCCGGCTGACGTCAATCAGGAAGCGTGAATAAGTATCCAGATCCCTAGGCTCCATCACATAGCATCATTAGCATTCATACCAGTAGAGCAGACGTGTAAAGTTGTCATGTCCAGCATGTCTCTATGGGTGCTGTTAGGCTAGTCAGCTTCACTGCGTGGCCTGAACACCTCCACTGCCATTAGGCATAGCTGCTAGCAAACCAAAAAGTCTGGGCATGTAAAGTACCCTATTTTACGCTTTGATTTTGGCTCTGTTTGCTCATGACAAATTAAACTGTCACATCTGCCTCTAAACAAGTGATTCTTATGTTTTTTTTTTGTTTCTAGGGAGTTTGGGACATAAAGTGTCTATACTTACTATACTATACTATACTATACTATAGTTTATTCAAATAATTGCAGGAGTTTGTAAAATAGGGTGCATAAGTCCTGCTGGCGTAGGTAGCTATGTGGAGCAAGGAGCGATGGTGGAGGTGAAGATCTTTGGGGGAGGGGTGGTATGCTAAGGGATTGTGGAAGGTTGGCAAATCAAAACAAGAGGGCTCATTATTCTTCGTTAAATGTCACCCGTTGAACTTTCACTCTTCTGTGTAATCAAATCTAATGTCATCTTCATATTCAGGCCCTCGTGTGGTTTAATTTACTGAGCAGTGAGCCGCAGTCCTCGTGGAATGGGTTAAACCTGCCTCGGACCGCAGGGGGCGCCGTGGGACATCGACAGCATGTCCTCGTTTTATTGCCCCTCGCCCACACCTAGTGTTTGCACACTTCTGCTCCTCAGATTTTTATTTACTTGCTTTGTACCTGGTGTCACTTGTAGACTGTGCAGCTTTGGCCCCTCGGAGTCCAATCTCTTTGGGGTATGATGTTAGTGTCGTCTGAATTTGGGTAAATGGGCCGTAGGGGCATAAAAGAGTCAGAAAGCCCATAATACTCTGGGTACCTGACAGGTCTTTTTGTCTGAACCTCAAAGAAAGAACGTACGGTGTTTCCTGTGAGGAACTAGAGTGATGAAATCGACCACAGTATACATTTAGACTATAAATGCCCATAATCTATTAGTTATGTTCTTCAGTGAGCACAATGGCTGTTTGGACGGCCGGCCTTCATTTGATCTAATAATTTAGTCAGTAGGTCAGAAAATCGCTGCTACCATTTTTACAGTGTCACTTCAGAAATGAGATGTGATACATTCGTCGTGTCAGAGCTGCGTTACGACGCCATTCTTCAGGATAGTAACATACTGACGGCTAACGTTTATCAGCACATTATAGATTCTATCACAGGTCTGGACTTTCACAGCAGATTTTTAACTGATCTTGCAGAGCGGTGAGTCTCCTCCTCCTTTTCAGCCATACCGGTGAATGGAATGAGAGATGATGACTTTGGTGATGAGTTTAACGATGCTGGAACTAAGTGGCCAAACCTAAAAGTGTCTGTGGAAAGGAAAGTGACCTGTTGAGTGTTACGTCCTCCGCTGCCTTCAATTCTCCTCTTTATTTACTGTCTGCTTCTGCCAGACATCTCAGCCTCCACCTTCTGTCTGAAAGCTCTTGACTCACACAGTACCTGAATCTTGCTAACACTCGCTTGTCCAAACTGAATGACTTTCAGAACCTCTCCAGTGCTTCAGACCGCCAGCCACCGCGCAGAAGTGGCACTCAGGCTGGCCAACGGCTTAAATGCAGCCGCGATCTCGGACAGGCTGTCCCCTCACCTCTCTTAAGGCTCCAGGATTCTCCTGGAAGCTGCTTTAGCCATCACAATGTTCTCCTACCTTGGAGGTGTGCCTTCCGTCGCTCTCTTCAGACAGTGGACGATCCACAGCTCGAACCCTCATCTGAGATGTGTCATGCCTTTCAGCCAGTGGGAGTTGGTTGTGACTGACCTGAATGTCAAGAGAGAGAAGGAGAGAGAGAGAGAGAGAGAGAGAGAGAGAGAGTGGGATGAGCATGGAGATGGAGGTATAAGGGGTGGGAGAGAGAAAGCAGGTAGATGAAAGAGTCAAGGAGGCATTTATCAAACAGAAGGGTGCTTAGTCGGATTCCATTGCTTAGTTTATTTAATTAATCTGTTTCGTACCTATTTATTATGCAAAGTGGCTTCTGTACCTCACGGCCACAGGCCTGTTTAATGTCCTTCCAGCAAACCCCTACTGGAGAATATGGCCCATAGCCAGGGCTGAGTTGGGCATGGGGGACGGCAGGGGTGGCAAGTTTATGGGTAATTTCCTGCTTTAACCAGGCACACTGGGGAAAATTCACGTTAAAGAAAACAGCATCTAGATGCAGGGCCATGCAGAATTCAGCCATGAGCCTCATGTGCCGCGTTATTGTGGGTGTGAGAGGCAGACGTGCAGAGGACAGGAGTCCTGTGGGTGCTGAGGGACAGGGACAGCAGGGAGGAATTGCTGAGGTGCAAACAGAAACTGGTGCTCATGTGTGGCCCTTAGCTGATGGGAAGAGCCTGTTTCTTATGGGAATGAGCTCTGGGTGGTTCTGTGTGTATTGTGGCCATGTGTGCGAGGGCGGGCTGTGGGGGTCTGCTTGGGGGGGGTCTGGAGTGACGTACCTTCACAACAGCGACTCATCACCTGGCATCTCAGAGAGGCCTAGCTGTAATGCCTGATGTGCGCAGACCAAAAACTCCCCGCTTTTTTTGTGCTTCGTATCGATCGGTGAATAAATCACAGACTAAAACACTTACTCTCCCCTTGTGTTTGGCCCTGGTGTCTGTACTGGGAACAATTTCATTCTGCCAGAGTGACCAAATCACGGCAGTAAAAATATATTATTTTATTTTTTATTTTTTGCTCTCCTTTTACTCCCCTTGCATTTGGCGCTAACTGTAATGGACCCAACCAATCACCAAAAAATTAAAAACATTCTACATCAAAGAAGTTTTATTTCATATACTGCCAGTATCGCCCCATAAATATTAACCTGAAATAGGCTGCTAAGTGCTTGTAATGAGCTAGCAACTGGATAGCAGCGCTGGGATTTAGACCGATGTTTTCGGCCCTGAGGATATTTGCTTTAAACTGGAAAGTTGGATATGAATATAGAATATGAATGTGTAATTTAAGCCCCATTTGACAGCTTTGTTTTGTGGCAGAATTTCCTTCGGTGACGGATAAATGTAATTTGAAAGCTCATTCCCAAAGCTGTTAACCTCAAAACACAGATGTTGCTTTTAATATCTGGAATCACCTGTGCTAAAAATAAGCCTCCTTTCTGTGACTGACACACTGAGACTGAGTCTGTCACTTATGTAACGAATTATGCTGCGTGAGATGCAGCTGTAGGAAGAGGAAATGCTTTTCACTAATAAATATGTGATATACCTTTATAGCATGGCATCTTTATTGTAACGATTCTGGCTGAGTTCCCGTCTCGAGAGTGGCTCGGTCTTGCTTTCTTCTTGCGAGCTTTAAATGTTTTTCATATTTATATTCTACTGATCACTGTTTTCTCACACCATACTACTAATGATTCATTGTTCAAGAAACGTTTGCTGAATATTACGATTAAGGTATGGAAAGGTGCCCTATTTTCCTGATGTTCCCAGAACGTTATCAAACACTAATAATTAAAACACAAAGAAGGACAAGTTAGAGCAGCAGGAAACACTGACGCTTCACACCTCAAGGGTCGCGGGTTTGAGGCTGGATGGTGTGTTTGCTGTGCACACATATGGCATCAATAATATCCTAATAATATCTTATTATAAAGCAATATTTTTCAGCTAATTGCATTACAAGGATATTCAGGTAATATTATTGCTCTAACATTGATAGAACTTTGTGGAAACAAAATGTGGAAATAATGATCCATTAACATTTAGCACCTTTAATAGCATTAGCTAAAGTTATGGGAGCCTTTCCTATTAGCTGGGCATGACCAATGATTTCTCATTGGTGGAAAATTTTACCTTAGTGTATGACCCATGCAGTATATAACAGAAGTTGACAGAGACTTTGACTTTGACTTGACTTTTGATGACAGGTCTGCTTCCTCCTGTGGCAGTTTGGTAACAGTTGGACAGAGTGTAATGTCATCACAATAGAACCTTAAACTTTGCATTGTGTCGGAGTTGGCAGCATGTATGCCAAAGAACCTGCTTAGCGACCAGAAGGTTCTACGGGTTCCTCTTCCACATGGTTGTCGCTTGAGCTGGGCTGAGCCGCTACTCCCTCACTGTTTCAGCGAGAGCTCCTGATTACGTAAATGAGAGAAGTGTTCAGCTGTGAAACATGGATAGAAATGTCTCCTAGGCAACTAAATAATACTGTTCAAAGACAGACTTTCCCTGCACCTCCAAATGCGGATAGATGCTGAAGATGACGCCACTTGGATATTCTTAGAAGCTCTGGCAGATCTTCGGGACGCCCAGGAGCGTGATTGATTGGCTGATATCCGGGCTTCGCAACCTCGCAGTGATTTTTCTGTGCGAATTCACAATAATTGGTGATTGATGGCTGAAAGGCTGGTGTTTGTATGCAGGACGCGGAAGAATGTTTATGGGGAATCAAGCCAACTGGCACGTCGGAGAGTAAGTGATTCATGTTCTCAGGTAGTGAACTCTCTCCTCGGGTCGAACCACTTTCAGACTGGCGGGGGAGCCTGCTGAGGCCTTCTCCACCTTAAATCCATGTTCTTTTTCTCTTGTCACACAGTACATTGATGAAGTGGCTAAGGGCTGATCCTTGTCACAGAGGGGGCTCGCGGTTTCAGTGTGGTGGTCTCTAGTTTTCATTTTGGCGACATCACAAGGCTTAGCATTGAAGTGGCTGGTGGTGGTACTGCCCTCCTAAGGCTCCTCCGATATCGCCTTCCTTTCTGCTGACAGGTTCCTGCCCTGCTCCAGCAGCCAGACCCGTATTTCATACCTATTCCTGCTATGTACAGTGATACCTCGGTTTCCAAGCTTGATCCATTCTGGGCTCCGGATCGAATCCTAAAAAGTTGGAGTTCCGATCAAATTTTCCCCATAAGAAATAATGGAAAACCAATTAATTGGTTCCCGGCCCCCCAAAATTACACCTAAATATGTTTTCTTTTTCTTTTTGAACATTTAGACACAAAATGAACAGGTTAAAACAAGAAGAGCATTTTTTCTTAATGGCTTCGAAAACGATAAAGAACTTATCCCAGCATTACCCCTGTCCTGCCCCGATCGTCCGCTCTTTCCGTGTGCCAAGCCCCCTCGTCTACCTCATGTGGATCCCCATGTGATCAGCTGTTTGTGGTTGTTGTCATTAGTCCTCTTTATTAAGTCCGAGTTTCAGTTTGTTTCCCCAGTCTCGTCATTGGGTGCGTTTGACTTCCTTACAGCGATGGCTTAAAGCAAAGCATTCTGATCCTGGGGCAATGCATTACGGTCTGACGGACCTTTCACCCGGCTGCACAAACTGGAACCGCCTCCGTGATGACACACCTTTGCCCTTATTGGCTGAAGCATTTAGTTACAGGCATGAGGACTGTATCCCAGGCAGTTCCGATGCATAATCTGTTATTTCTCCCGAATATCACGTAAAGCAGTGAGAACTGGTTTTTAGTTAATTTACCTGGTAAAATAAAGTTTAAATAAATGACAAAAATGCACTAATAGTACACGTAACTTAGTGGTTTATTTATTGTTAGTTACTGTAATCTTTCACTGCTTATATGGTTAATCGTCCAGCCTGTGAAGAAGGTATTCAAATATGAATTGCATTGTAGTCTGTACATGACAATAAAAACTTCTGGTCCATTGTTTATTTTAATTATTACTCATTTGACCAGAACCTCCTTGTCTTCTTCAGCTTGGTGGTGTGACCAATGCGTGCGTCTTTTCTTGTTGCCATGGCAGGAACCTGCGGGGTCACGCGTGTTCGATCGCTTATGCCATGAGACCTGCTGAGGTAATATTCTGCTCCGCTTGGGAATTTATCCCCAAACGAACAATCAAGAAAATGCACGCTCACGAGAAATCAGCACGTGCCTGCCAGCGACGCATGCAAACGACGGCTGCATTGCTGCATGTGGGACATGTTTACAATCCTCGCTCCCCTGCCGAGCGTATCCTGTGGGTTATACATGCATCACTGATTTTAATTATAGGAGTGAATGACATAATTGACACCAAATTATTACTTTGGGCGGGGAGGGGGGGCAGCGGGGGAATCAAATAGATATTCTGCACATTCGAAATGATATGGGGTTTTGGACTCTGCATATGGCAGCCGGCACACTGTGCAGTAATGAGAGAGCTGTGAGGGCGAGAGCAGGCCTGTTATTGATGTGTGTGTGACTGGCTGTGAGCCAGTGGGCCCCCGCTTGGCTGATAACCTCATCAGTGGGGGCTGTCACTCTCCCAACACACTCACACACCCTCTCTCTGCATCTGAGTCCCCGTGTCTCAGGTGTGTGAAGGTTGCTAATCGATTCCGGTCTCCGTTTTTTTTTTTTCTTTCTCTACCTCTCGGGGTTGATGATTGGCAAAATCCATGAGCCAAGCAGACGCAGGGACTTGATGTATGTGACAGACTTGCTGTATGCGAAGGAGTGGAAATGAGCTTAATAAGAAAATTGTGGTTTTTTTAAGCCCCTTCTGTAAAAGAAGTGATGTCACAGGAAGTGGAAAGACAACAACCTGTAGGATGTAATTTTTCATCTGCCTTGGCTGGATTGTATCATTCTGCGAGAACGAATTGCTGAGAATTGCTTCTATTGCTGGAACATCTCGATGAGAAACTGGTTTGTTTTTGGACATGGGGATTGGAGGGTGGATCAGGGTGTTGGAATGAGATGGACAGTATCCCCAGTAACATTGAGGATAACTCACAGAGTTCTGGGTAAACCTAGGAGACCAGAACCACTGCTTTCAGGAAGCCCCTCTCAACAAACAGAACACTTGCTTTATAGTCTGTTAAAGAACCGCATATTCCTTGTTTTCGCTTCTCCTTCACGATCTCCTACTTACATGCTCAATATAACCGCCATGCTGGAACCTTAGCAGTCTCACAGTTATAAGATTGTTATGAACAGGAAGTTCGTGCTTAAAGTCCTATTATGGCCCTTGATGGTGGACTATTCAACAGAGAGCTTAGTCTGAACTGCTCTCCTGAAAACACGGATTGTATTCACTGGTAAAAATGCGTAAGTCACTTTAGCCGAAAGTATCAGCTTAACTGCACAATTAAACCAGCCCCCTATGATCTGCTCCAGTCAGAATTCAATTTCCATTTAAAGAATGGCTTCATTTTTTCCTTATAGTTCTATTCTTTTTCTGCCAAACTCATAAATAGTATGTAAGTTCCAAAAAAAGTACACGAGCAGTAATTTTTCAGCGAAAACTAAACGCAGAGCAGGGAGACTCAATTGAGCCTTTGACTGGGTTGCAGACCTACAGCCTTCTGGGATCTGGTGACAGGGTGACCAATGAAATTACCGAGCTAACGGAATGGAGCTTCCTCGACTCTCTGAAGTCCAATGAAGTTCCGTGGCCATAATGATGTCATAATGAGCCCTCCTAGACGTGATGTCATCGGGGTCCCTTCTGGTCCGGCCTCGCGGGGCCGCTTCTACTTCTCAGTCTGGGCCAGTGCCGTAAAGACCGGGAAAACGGTTATAGCGCATTATATTTCATTTCCAGCGGCCCTCGCTCACACACGCCGTTGAAGGCAAGCTTTGATAAAACAACTTTATTAGGAATAAAAACACATTACATCATGCGTGTCCCTCCAGTTTTATTTACGTCTGAGGTGCCCTCTAATCTTTTTTTTCCCCTTGTAAAACAAAATTACAAGTAGTTTTATTCTTCCTCTCCATATGAGTCAGTGCACTGTAAAAGGTCCCGTGGGCGTGTGCTAATCCTGCAGCTGGCTGGGGATCCGCCTCTTTCCCGTCCCGCCTGGGTCTTCCTGCTTCATCCGAGAAAAACCATTACCTGACACCCGCAGCCATTTCCAGGCCCCTCATACAGAAGTGTAAAATCGGCGTGTTTCATCCAGACTCAGATCCAGCGCAGTCAGTAATTTGTGTGGTACGTTTTCAGTCGTTCCACTTAACACAGTCCTGCACCCCCAGGGTCAAATTTAGGGGGGCGCGGACCACTGGATTAAAGTCATTGTTGGGAGCAGAGGTACAGCATAAAATGCTGCTGCACCAACCAAAAAAAAATCTGCAGCCCCTACAATCTGGGCCCCGTTTAGCCAGCCTTGTGCACCCGTTTACAGAAGAAGCTGTGTGCAAAGTGGCTGTCGAGTGCGTTTGTCGATTCGGTCGAAGGAAGATAAGGAGCAATGGATTAAGTCCTAGACCTCATGGGTGAGAGATGGTGATTTTTTTTTCCCTTTAAGAAGGACTTAAATGTCTCACATTATCAGCTTAATTTCTTCTGCTATTGAATGTCCTGTTGCCTCAAAGACAAATAGCTCATTTGAATTGTTCTGGAATAACCATTTTTATTCCCGTAATAGATATCCTGAAATGCCATGTTGGCTTCTCATGATAATGACTTCTCTTATAAGTAAATCTGTCATGATGTCGCTGAGATGCTATGGCGATGTGCATCATCCGTTGCCATGGCACCCTTATAACTTCCAGAATTTCATAGACAAAACAATAGGTTGCTTTTACCCCGGCTGCGTGCCTGACAGGATAGGGGCTAAAAATACTTCCACGAGATCCCGCCATAGTCTAGGGGAGTGGGGGGTGACCGTGGATCGCACAGCACGCAAGCCTATCATCTATGGAGTGAGGAATGGAGAAGACAGAAAACGGCTTCGTTAGAAGTCAGCAGCGGTAACGAGCAGCATGCACCAATTAGCGCTGGAATCTATTATCAGCAAAACAGCTTTATTTCAGAAGAATAATTACGAAACAGAAAGCGGAACAATAGAGGAAATCAAGATGGATCCCTTAACTTTTTTCATTGTTTGCGGTTTGTTATGAATCTGTAGTGTTATCTGGTTATATATTGTAACTTCAAGGGGAGTCATTTGCGTGCTGCCGTGCCCCCCCCATGATCAAAGCCTCTCCGCATGGCGATACTGAGCACTCAGGCGGGTAAATATCACGCGGCTGTCACTGGAGGTGTTCGCGTCCCTGCCTTCATCTCGCATTAAAGCTCCGCCATACCCCGCATGATTATTCGGGTAGAATTATAAAGCGCATTTGTACATTTCCAAAAGCGTCAAGTTTTCTTTTTAAAGCAGCAAATATCCATGAATATTGAGCTTTTTACACCGCCTTGATGTGCGGGATTGAATTCTGTGGGGTTTAAAAAGCAGAGAACAGGCACTTTTAAATTCCTTAATGTGGAATGAACACCCACACAAACACTAGCTAATGAATATAATTCATGACTCTCAGCATTCTGCTTTTCCATTTTTTTTTTTTGCCTTTCTTGGATCTTTTCTTTCTTTAAGTAAATAATAGATATTTTCAGTTGGGGGGGGGGCATTTTTAGACTTTGCTGGCCACTCTGAAGCTTCCCCCGGCGCCAGCCACAGTCAGAAACCCACATGCGACGTTTCAGGGCCTTTTAGGCAGACTCGGGGTGGGGGGGGCTGGGGTGACCTTGTTTTGATGGAAGCCTCGGTGTGGGTGTCCTCGTCACTCTACTTGTCAGAATTGCTTGACAGAATGCCCCCCCCAAACGCACGTCTCCAGCGAGGCTGTCGTGCAGCTTGATAAACCGCTCGATGTGTCACTGTGAACTCTGTGCTTCCAGTTCAGTGACTTATCTCCTTCACAGAAACAATCATCCATCCATCCATCCCTCTTCTATACTCGCTTGTCCTATACAGAGTCGCAGTGCAGGGAATAGCCCAGGATGGGGCGCTACCCCACTGCAGAGTAACAATCCTAATAATCCATATCCTCCTCTGTGCCGAGTCCGTTTCTAGCCTCTTGATTGTAATGACAACCCCCACCTGCCCCCCCCCCCGGCTCCGCCTCCAAAGCTTAATGACGTTCTAAAAAAAGAAACAGCCACTGGCTGCGCTTCCGGCTCTCGCATCAGGCATCAGGCGTGACGCAGGGAACAGCTCGCAATAACTATTAAGGTGGACACACAGTGGTCCGAACACCTCCGCTGCTATTAGCCACAGAGCCACTCAGCTGAATGTGACCGCCGCCGTCCGACTCACAAATGCTTGAAAATCCAATGTTTAGGTCTGTGAAGGGAGATGCTGGTCCCTCAGGCAAGAGCAGAGTGCCATGGCCCCGACGCTGTGCTTTGGGTGGGCGTGTCCGAGGGCGTAGAGGCAGAGAGGCGTGTCCATGGGCAGAGAGGCGTGTCCGTGGGCAGAGAGGCGTGTCCGTGGGCAGAGAGGCGTGTCCATGGGCAGAGAGGCGTGTCCATGTTTGCCGCTGCCTCTCTCCCTTTTGCATCCATGCCACCTGGCCTTCGGGCCCCAAGTCCCTTGGAATCTGTCATACAGGAGGGTGATGTGGCAGCATGACAGGGGAACCTGCGGAGGGGGGATGAGTGGGGTGTCATCCAGGTGGTCGCAGAAGGTGGGGGGGGAGGTCCCAGTCAGAGCAGATATGTGCTCTGACCTTGCTTTCCAAGACACAAGAACTGCTATTCTGGTTACTTCTCAGCCTGAGCCTGACCTCTGACCCCTGACATTTAACCCTTGAGCACCGACCCTCTGTAGTATGTGAGTTTCTGTTAGAGTTAGCGCCCTCCAAGCCTTCGAGTTATGCGACGCACTGGGACCCCCCACTGGGCAGTTCATTTGTACATTTGCCCATAATGAAACCATGACAATGAGGATGAACCATGGCTGCCTGGACATTATGGGATGCATATGCCATTTGAGACAAGGCATCCCTGTATGTTGGGGGTGGGGGACTAAATGGCCAGGAACAAGCCCTCTGATTGGGGGGAGGGCTGTTCTTGGCGGTCAGAGGAAGACCCCTCTCTGCTCTGAGCCTCTAATGACACCCCCCCCCCCCCGCCCCCCCCCCCCCCCCC
>JAABNY020000015.1:15506729-15533785 GCA_015164015.2 Brevimyrus niger
CATCAGGCTTGCGATTGGCCCCCCCCCCCAGGCAGTTTCATGATCTCTAGAATGGTTCAGTCCCTCAGCAAATAGTAGTTTTATTTTACCATCGTCCAGCATCTTCTGCTGGTAAGCCGATGTCGGATAAAACTTTCATGACCCGTAAAGTCAAACAAAAGTACGAGTTGGAGGCTGCGTGAGAGGGTCTGGCTTCCCTCACCGGCGGAACCCCACTGCAGTCAGACTCACCGACGCTGCTTGTTACCGAGTCGCCTCGTCGTGACACGGCGGCCTTTTGTCTTGCAGGTGATCCTCGTGAGCTCCACCATCAACGAGCGCGACCAGATGCTCTTCATCAGCACCGACGAGGGCACCTCCTTCCAGCGCCAGCCGCTCTCCTTCACCGTGGAGACGCTCCTCTTTCACCCCAAGGAGGAGGACAAGCTGTTGGCCTACAGCAAGGAGGGAAAGGCGAGTCGCCAGGCCCATCGCTCTTGGGGAGCCGGAACAGTGCTTTTCCGTTATAGAGCGCCGATAGGCCGCCGGCCTTTAGCAGACGAGGGAAGGGGAGGCCTTCCGCACTGCGATCACGGCGCAACGACGGTGTTTATTTGATTCATCACTGACTCGGGATGAGTAAGTGAAACAATCCCTGCTTTAAATAAACACTCGGCCAGCTCCAGACTTCCGTCTACAGCAGGGATACTTCGCTAGGGGCTTCTGCCGCTCACTCTCAGCAAAGAAAACGTCCAGTCCTGTCTTCCCGCACGTCACACACGGGTGCCGTCGCTCGTCCGGAATTTCGGCGTCCGGCTGAGCTTCGTTTGGTGCCCCGTTTGACAATTGGTTCGTCTGCCACAGAATCAATCTCCGTATTCCTGATAAAAGCTGGCCCCTAAGGCTGTCGTCTGGCCTTGGCCTATGCGCTGCCCCAGATTCCCCTCCCCCCGGGATGCTCCTGGATCTTAGGACCCCTGTCTGTTCCGCCAGGTGTGTCATGTGAGGTCACGGTGCGTTCATTTGTCAGAGGGCTTCTGCCAGCTTATACTTCACCCCAGGAATTTGGCTGTCCTTCCTCTCCGTGAGACTTTTTAGTGGCCCGGGCTTCCAGAGAAAGTATTTAGTTTGGCAGCAGCGCCTGGGAGGAACTCGCTGATGACTGAGGTATTGTTAAGCTAATCAGCCACAGGGCTGGATACGGTCCACGACAACGCTGGGTTACCGACATCCTTAACGATAAAGCCGGGGGCTACACTTCATGTGTGGGCAGCGAACAGGCCGGCCCCCTCATCAAGCCGAAAGGGGGGTCAGCGTTTCCTCACACAGCCTGTAATTCTGGGATACCAACCGGAAATCAATAGGTTTTTATTACGGATCAAGCTCTTGAGTTCTCAAACACATAAACAAAGCACATAACAGTCGTCTAAAATTAATAGGCTATGTTGGGAACAAGAAACATTTCCTTTGAAGGGTGTGCATGGCTTCATGTACCGATAGAAATCCTTCATAAAAATATGCAAAACACAAGTACTTTAGTATTGACATTTCTGTAGAATTCCAAACAATGTGCTGCTACAGAATTGGCTCCTCACTTAATGAACAGCAGTGAATTGAATAAAAGTCTGCGTTCGGTTCTTCTGGCTTGTCAGCGTGTAATGGCAGTGAGGACTTGATCTCATTATACACCAGCATCCCAGTTAGTACCCACTGCATGCCTGTACTCTACAATGGTATTAATTGTCCTCTGTTCCGTCTTTCTTCTTCAGCTCTATGTGTCAACAGACCTGGGCAGGAAGTGGACATTGCTGCAGGAACGTGTCAGCAAGGATCGTTTTTTTTGGTGGGTGTTTGCTTGCTGCTCCTCTCAGTTTTCCCTGGTTGGCTGGAGTCCTTCAGGTGACTTTTCTTTACCAGCCAATCGGCTCATCTCTGATGAGATTCCAGGCATTTGGATATTAAAGCTGGTGTTGATGCGCGGCATGTGCGTAACAGCCGGCGGACTCATCAATTGAATTTCAGCCCCTGATTGTATCAGATGCAATAAAAATCCACCAGGTGTCTATTTGTTTTAAATCAAATGTCTCTTTAAAGGGAGGAGAGACGTTCCAGGGCTGCTTAGCTCATGTGCTGAGGGTTTATAGAAGGAAAGTGAGCTACAGCCACGATGACACAATGAAGATCGGAAGCGAGATCTTTCAAACCACCAGCTGCGGGCCTAAACCTCATTACACACCGTGTTCTTTACTGCGTTTCTCCAACAGCGTGAGTCAGAAGGTCAAAGAAAATACAGGTCATGCCAGGCTGAGGCTGGTGCCCTTAAACGTGGAGATTCTGAGCTCTGGGCAGACAGATTTACGTGTCTGTAATAGACCCGGCGAGTCATCAACTGGCCAGAGGCAAAATGCCAGATGTGCTCTATAAACACTTCTCTTTTGTGTTTGGGGGGGGGGGGGGTGCAGCTCAGCCAAGGTTTGAGCGTGAAGCTCTGAAATGTTCTAAATGAGCCGCGATGCTGTCACTGGTCACCACGCCGCCAGCTTTATCGCTGCATGTCATGTAAGGAAACCCCCCCTTGCACATATCACAAGATGTATGACTCTCCCTGCAGGGTCTGGCTCTTAACGTTTAGCCGCTAACAGTAACATGTACAGCAGACCCTTGGCAATTCCGTTTTTCGCATCTGCAAAGCTCTTAAGTTGACTTGGGGACTTAATGCATTGGAGAAAGGGAAGAATTGGTTGATTGTTGACTCTGGAATGCGCTTATCCTCTCTTGGATGTCCGTTCTCCTAAAAAACGGCAGCCTGGAAGCCAGTCTGTGTAAATCACATGAACTCTGGTGCTCCCGAGAAGCTGAGTCGGTCTTCGGCTATGCGGGGTGGTCTGCTGCAACCTATTTTCTGCCTTCATGAGGCCTGTTTTTTCTCCATTTTTTTTCAGCGTTGGGTTTTGAGGTTATTAAGCTATTAATCTTCCGGTAAGCCTTAACGGTAATCATGCTATGTGAACAGACACGAGAGCCCTGCAGAAGGGAGATTCCCACGTCTCACAGGCAACTGCATTGGAAGAGTCAGCAAAACAGCAAGAGAGAAATGCGGGGGAGAGGAACCCTGTCAGCTGGAACACCAGGGGAGACTAACACTGGATAGAGCAGGACACGTGCGGGAGAAGCGGAAAGGTATAAGACAGGAGAGGAAGGAGAAACACAGAAGAGAGGAGACTCACGGGGGAAAATCATAAGACTGCATCAAACAGATTAAATATGAAATGAAACCATTAAACCAACAGATGTTTCAACAGTGTTTCACCTGGAAAGGTGATGTCACTACTGGGCCCCGGAGCAAGGCTCCTAATCCCCAACTGCTCCAAATACTCTGACCCCGATGTGTGTCATTTCGATGTAAATGATTTTGAAAACTGGCTTTTTTTCCATCAAGATGTTTTGTATTCTATGAACTTTCAGGTTGACGGTAAAGCCGGTATTCCATGTCACCTCTTCCGGAGGCTGTGTCTCGTGGATATTTTCTTGCCGGTCTCTGATTACTCGTTTTGACACGGGGCTATTTAGACACAAGCTGGGGAATTGCTTCCTGATAACCAGGCTTTTTGGGGGAAGATTGATGGGGAAATCTCACACGCGGAGTGCACGTCTTCCTCTGTGCTTGTACCAGCTTGCTAATTGCTTGTAAAGAGAGCTTTATTGGACCCCTAATGGAGGTTTTAAGCCATGTCTCAGTCTTTACTGCGCTAATTACATTAATTTTGTGCCAGGGATAATGCAGGGTAGACACTAAAGTTGTCTGTTTTTCTCACGGAACACCGCTGGTTGTATATGAGCTCGGCGAGTGACGCGGGACTCGTTATTCAGGCCGGCCCGGTGCATCGTTCATTTGCAAGGTCATTTGTAATGTGGCTGCGCAGATGTCGGCTGAGCCGAAGCCATGGTGTCTGAATCTGATCGCTAACCGCTGTGTCCCCCCGTGGCGGCAGGTCTGTAGCAGGCGTGGACGTCGACCCGGATCTGGTGCACATGGAGATGCAGGAGACGAGCGGAGGTACAGCGAGAACATGCCTGTGTGTGCCTGTGTGTGCCTGTGTGTGCCTGTGTGTGTGCGTTTCTTACACAACTTCAAAAACAGGGGTTCCCAGGCCTGTCTTCATGGAGCCTCCAGACAGTCCACATTTGAGCTCCCTTCCAGCTCCCAGCCAATCAAGGACACACAATACCTGGTATAGGTGCACTGGAAGCTGGGAGGGAGCTAAAATGTGGACTGACTGGGGGTGAGACTGGGTTAAGAAACACTGTTTTATAATACGAATTTATGAACTCCAACATCACTGCCACCCATGTCAATGTTTCCAAAGTGACATAAATTCTGTGTGACCTGGGTGGGGAGGTCAAGGTAGGTCGTTCCTCAGGGACCCTTCACACCCAGCAGAACCTGGTAACTGAGTGAAGAGCTAGCTTTATGCTGACCCCAACCCCACCTTCAGCAGAAGGTGTTCCTCAGCCCTGGGCTCTTTATGTTTTAACTAAGCAGCTAGCAAGAGCATCAGCCAGTGAGCCGCAGACTCTGTAAGTTCAGCAGTACGTGAGGAAGACATGGTGGGGGGGGGGGGGGGCGGCGGGGGGGGCGCGCCGTGGACGGGGGGGGGGGGGGGGGGGGGGGGGGGGGGGGGGGGGGGGGGGGGGGGGGGGGTTAGAGTGCCTCGCCGGCTTCTGATGTGGGGTGCAGGCATTCCACTGTAACACTCCTGCTGTACCATTCCTCGAATTGGGAGGCCATGCAGCGAAGGCCGCACACAGCCTGGGAATCGCCTGCCACCTCTCCCTAGGGCCTGCTATGGAATGTGGGGCACCCAGGCAGGTGGCCTGCCCTGATTCCCGCAGCCAGCTGTAATGACGCCATAGAATGGGTTATTAGGCGAGAGGAATGCAGTCTTCTGTCATTAATATGGCCTGTATCTGTCCTCCCCCCATTTTAACCCCATTTTACATATTACAGTATAATATCTGTTAATGAGGGGTTGGGCAATCATGCCACAGGGACAAATACAGAATGAAAGTCACCATTTGGGGAAAAATGACATCACCTTTTTCCTTTTTTATCCAAGGTCAGGGACAGAAAAAGCCGCAGTGCTGTGCAGCCCCTTAGACCATCACTGCGCTGTTTTATTACGCCGCTGTGCTGTAGAGCATCATGTTACTTCGCACCATGCAGCAGTGTTACACTGCATGAACTACTTGTTAATGTCGTTAAATCTATTTAACTTCTTACAGAGGCATATTACCCATTCTTTTGGGTTGGGTTGGGTTTAGTTGGGGGGGGGGGTCCAGTGGGTAAGTTACCAACGATTCTAGTGATTTCCAATCCCATGTCTGATGTCTGAGTGTGATTTTTTTTTCCCAGCATGCCCTTCGGTTGCACATGCTGTAGGCAAAGAAGGAGATAAAAAACACAGAATTTCCTTGAAACGAGGCTGGGGGGGGGGTGTAGCCCAGGGCTGGGTGCAGGGATTCCTTAAAGCAAGTCTGAGGCCAATGGACGGGACAGGCAGAGAGACACCCCCCTCCCCCCCCATCCCCGTGCATTCCTCCACCATGTCATGTCAGCGAGTCTTTTCCCAGCCAGGAAATTGGCCTGGCTGTATTAGGTTGGCGTGTCCAGGCGACACAAACAGAGCACCCTGTCCGATACAGGTCTAATTTCAGCTTGTTTTTCTGTTGTTCTGCTTTTTTTCTATTCCTCCGGTGCCCTTTTTGTCCTCAATTTCAGTAATTATTCTCCAGAACATTCCGCACCATACGTTACCTGGAGCCACACGCGTCTCACCTTGAGGAGAAACCCAGACTGAATCGGCAGCCGCCCCGTGTGGCGGGGATAAGTCCGAGCCGCGTCGTCCTGCCTCGCTGACATTCCTCCTCCTCGGGTGGCCTGGCTACACGTCCGTGCACTTAGGCAAATCACCCTCCCTCCGTAGCTGCTTTACAAGCATTCAATATGGAATAAAAACAAAACGAACCAAGGAGACACGCTGGTCACGGAAACGACTCGGAGAATCACCTCGTCTGCCCGTGTTTGTCTTGTGGTTTTGCCCTGTCTCTCCTGTGGCTCGACAGTGTACCCGCTGCGTGAGACCCAGTTCGCCCCCCCGGCGTGAGTTCTTACATTTGGTGGCGCCCCCTATGGGGCATGAATCATTGCTGCGCCGGTGCTTTGGCACGTCTCAGTTGCTGAATCCAGCTGTTTGCTTCAATTTCCGAGAATAGTGGTTCTGAAAATGTAACAAAAACTGTAAGAGTAACTGCGATAATTATATAAATTATGAACAATCAGAGCCGATAGACGTAACAGCAACAATGTCGTGCGATTTTGAGTGGAAGGAGGCCAAAGGAGGTCGGCGAACAAGAAGTGAAAATTCCTAAGGGAGGTGCAGGAGGGAAATGAGCTGGCTGGGCTCCTTTCCTGGGTGAGCTGACACGGTTCAGCGGAGAGACGCGCTAAAACGCGGTTCTGTAAGCATCCAGCTGGACCACCGCAGCGTCTCCGCATCCCGCTGCCTGGGCGCCAGCCAGCTCCGAAATCAGCGATTCAAATCATCGCCGTGTTTGTGGATAAAAATATATAATTTACAGCTGTGATTAAGGCAGTTCTTGTGCAGTGGCCAGGATGGGTGCGGTACCAGTGGATGCTGGGAGGTTTTGGGCACAATCTTCTGGATGTATTGCCTGGCAGTGCTGACTGCTCCAGCTGTACGGAGCGCCTGCCCACTGGAGGTACCTGCGTACTCCTCGCTGCTAAGAGGGCTGATATTTGCTAAGAGGGACAATAGTTAATTCCTTCAGAGTGACTTGAGGTAGTTGTCCATTATTGCTTACTTTACCCATGTATCCGTCTGAGTGAATCTCTGACGCAAATCAAGGATAAGTGTCTCACTCAAGTGTACTGCAGCGCAGTTAATCTTTGGACCCAAACCTAAGTACAGGTCCTTAAGCTCCACCCCCATCCATCCATCCATCAACTCACCCACCCATCCATCCATCCTGACCTGCGTCCCACATCTCCACAGGCTTCCTCTATGTGACCTGCCTCATCCAGAACTGCTCGGACAAGATGGTGACGGCTCAGTTCCTCGGCAAGATTGACCAGAACTCGCTGTCCGTGCAGGACAGCTACATATTCGTGAAGGTAAGAGCTCTTCACGGTCACGGTTTGTGAGCCGGGGCCTGTTCTGTACCCATAGTGCCGCTGGTGGCTGTTTCTGAATGACATGTGCGGAGCTCTCTGTGCGCCATGGTTGGTGAGGTTACCATCACGCTGAGCTTTAGAGTGTATAGGATAAACCCTGTTCTGGCTATAGGATTGGGGGGGGGGTGGTCTGCTTACAGTAATTTACACAAAGCCTCTACAACACATTGAGATGTGGGGTGGGGGTTTACAGAACCCTGTACTGTAACATCAGCCATGGTCAGCTTATTTTAATTTGCATGACACCAGGGGGGGGGGGGACAATGGAGATGATGACTGTTTTTATTAATACAGCATTTGAGACATTAGAAGCATCTGGATGTAACTGGGGGTGGGTTTGGTGGACGTCAGAGAAAGTACTTCACATCTATTAATTTTCATACAATCTTGCTGTACAGCACACCATCACTCATAATAAGCGTCCAAACACTGTAATTTAACATGACATTGATTTACAGCGTCACGCAGATGAATCTATAGAAAATTACCAAACAGCTGGTGCCTGTTCCTCATGCTTCACTGAAGCATTTTTGTTTGTGTATCTCCAATAAATGCTGGAAGCTGTTATTTATTCTGTTACCATGACAGGAAAGGTTTCTAAATGCACATAATACAGAGACGTAGATCGTAACACGTGATACAGATGTGGCTGTAGGGAACCCAGCAGCTAAGCCAATAACAGATATGAGCGATTGTCAGAAATGTAGGTGCAGCGTCAAAATGCTATTCAAATACGGACAAAATCTATTTCTGTACTTCTGAGTGTTAACAAGTACTGCATAAAATGAAAGCAGTGAAGGTCATAAATCCATACATGAATTTATACATGCAAACTGTCACATCTGGTTGTGCACGCAGGAACCGGGGAGTGAAGGTCGGGAAGCGGGAGCCCAAAATGCGGGATTTATTGGGGAAACACAAGCCGCTGACACACATTAATGACAGAGCTGGGGTTACCGACTAAAACGTGGGCTTAAATACAGAGGAGGACTCAAGAATAACGCAGGACAGCTGGGTACATCGGGATTCCACACGAGGTAACGAGGGGGGCGTGGCACACAGGAGGATCGTACAAGCAGGTCATGACAAAAACAGCACGTACATGAAGTATATTCACACATTTACATGCAAGAATATTGATGTTACTAATGCAGGTTGTGATCTGTTCTTGAGTAAAATCAATTCATACTAAGACGCTGTTGTTTTGTTCTATAAACACACTTTTGTAAGTGCTGTATTATGGGATGTTCTGGATACCTCCTGGTCCTTGCCATTCCATTAAAGGGGGGACAGAATATATTCATCTTGTCTCTAATTCATTTTTTTCAGTTGCAGATAGAGGCAGTAACATTTCTCTTCAGTGGCATATCTCTGTCTCAAGGAGGTTATTTTCAAATGTATGTCATAAATCAAAAACTTCCTTCCCTCTTCACAAAATAAAAATGACTTTTCTGCCTATCGGTCTGCATAGAGCCAGATCCTCGAGTTACATTTTTGTATGATGGCTGATTTATTGAGTTTACTTTGCAAATATTACAGTTTGTGTTGTTGGCGGAGGTACATTACCACCAATAACTAAAGAAATGATCTGCAGCTTTGACAAATATATATATATATATATATATATATATACTGTATATATATATATATGAGCACAATTTCAAAGACTGGTGATAACCAGGCTAAATATTTATGGTGACTGGTTCGTTTTAGGTTTGAGACGTACTGCTCTTATGTCCATCAAGAAAAGTAACTTTTAAACCTGACCAAAAAGGTTGGAATATCTCAATGATTAATCATGTAATGTGTGTGTGTGTCTGTGTGTGTGTGTGTGTCTGTCTGTGTGCGAGTGTGTGTGTGTGTGTGTCTGTGTGTGTGTGTATATATATATATACTGTATATGTGTGTCTTGCACATGCACGCATGGACATATATGATACGAATGCCTGTTTGTTTCAGTGTGTTCCTTTTTCCGCCGTCTTGGCTATCGCTGTGACTCTGCTATCCGTATGAGGTAGACCTGAATTATGTCACCATGTGATGATGTGTTGATTTTGTGGGGCACGGCGGGCCGGGGAAAGGGCAGCTTCACCCTGCCGCAGCTCTGGCAGTAATAACAGCTGACATTTGAGTTTTATCCTGATGGATTCCCCGCAGGCGCACTCTTATAATGTGATACACTCTCTGCTCCTCCAGTCTCCTGTCTTCTCCTCCCTCCCATTTCCCTCTTCTTCCCTCCCTCTCTTTTCTCCCTGCCTCTCCCCACCTACCTTCCCTCCCTCTCTCTTCCCTCCGCATTCATCCTTTTCTTCTCTTCCACTCTCCTCCCTCCCGATCGGCTTTGTCGTTTGACGTCCGTTGTTATCAGGTGACGGTCTGCTTTTGAGTCCCTCTGCATTCACTCCCAAAGGAGAGGCCCATGTTTCCTAATGTCCGTCTTCTCCCCAAGCCCAAAGGAGGCCAGACCCAGGTCTCGACAGGCCCTTCGGAGAATATTCTTACCTGGATGCTTCAATTAAAACACTCATCAGATTTTCCGTGTTAAATCACCGTTACGCTCCATCACACGTCTGTCTGGGCCTGTCAGAGGGCGTGCCTTTCCGTTGTGGACTGCCAAGAACATTCGATGGGAGTTCAGCAAAGCGTAGTCTGCCAGCCATTATAGACCACCTGAAGGCATGAGCTGTAGTCCCTGTCTAGTTAGTTATCTGGTCTTTTCATTGCAGCCTCTCATAGGCTCATTTCATTTTACTTGCTGATGCTGTCATCTACTGCTAATAAGACTTCTCTGATTAAAAAGATGCAGACAGCGACTGAGTCTGACGCTGATGCTCTCGAACGCGAGCTTGACGAACCCGCTTGACCTTCCGCAGGTAACGCCATGTGACTGCATTCCTCCCATCTCGTTTTCAGGTGACCACTGGGAACCGCACGAAGCACTACGTCTCCTACCGGCGGAACGACTTCGTCCAGATGAGGTTCCCCAAGTATGCCTTGCCCAAGGTACGGTCTCCTTAGTCCTCTGGAAGACTGTGTGCTTACTTTGGGCGATCAGCCATGTGGTGTCATTTAAGAATTGTCTTCTATGTGATTAATGATGACCGGCAAGGTAGGAGAATAAGCAGTGCATCCATGTGAGGCCCGTGATAGGTCCATTGAGGTAGTGGGGGAGGGGTTTGCTTGGCAAGTACCAATGGAAAAGCTCCCTGGGGCTTTTCACCGCGTACATCATTGTTCTTGTCATTAGGACAGAGGTACTTGATGAGGGTGCCCCATGGGAAAACTTAGATCAGTACTGAACACGCCCCTGTGGAACAAGAGGGACACCAGGGCATTCCACAAATTGGTTTTCCATTTGACTTGATGATTATCTGAGCCCTTAACATTGTATATGGCATCTCTGAAAATATTTTTAACATATTTTATATGATTTTGTTTGTTTTCATTTTCTTTTTATTTGTTGTACTGTTAATTATTCACATTTTATAATGCAGCATTACGATTGTCACAGAAGTATTTTCATTGTGTTACACAATGACAGCAAAGTGCTTGAAATTCCAGTCACGGTTTGAATTTAGCCTTTAATTAAAACGATCAAATAGAGTGTGATATCAGAAAACTTGCGTTAATTGTGATAGTCATTAAATAACTAGACACACATCTTCCTGAAATATGATAAAGCCTGAGAAATTATGAAAATCTGGGGAAGATACCGTTTCAGAAGCCAGGCAGCACCATAATAATATCTACCAGTGTTTTATGATTTGAGGGGTTTGAGATCTCAGTCAGGCTGGGTATGTGTTCAGCTGGTCTAAAAATGTTTTTGAGAGTTTTGGACCAGAGGCAGACAGATAGGTCTGAATAATTTCTCATGAGAAAATGCAAAAGACTACAAAAGTGGTGTAATGCCCCATGGAAGAGGAGGAGTGAAGAGAGGAGACGAGCGGGATGAGGGTCTGTTCCAGGTCTGCGGCGTGGGGCCCGTGTGTCTATGAGCGGGGTGAGGGTCTGTTCCTGGTCCGCGACGTGGGGCCCGTGTGTCTATGAGCGGGATGAGGGTCTGTTCCAGGTCTGCGGTGTGGGGCCCGTGTGTCTATGAGCGGGATGAGGGTCTGTTCCTGGTCTGCGGTGTGGGACCCGTGTGTCTATGAGCGGGATGAGGGTCTGTTCCAGGTCTGCGGTGTTGGGCCCGTGTGTCTATGAGCGGGGTAAGGGTCTGTTCCTGGTCCGCGGCGTGGGGCCCGTGTGTCTATGAGCGGGATGAGGGTCTGTTCCTGGTCCGCGGCGTGGGGCCCGTGTGTCTATGAGAGGGATGAGGGTCTGTTCCTGGTCCGCGGCGTGGGGCCTGTGGCTAATGGGCCATCTTTAAACAGCCATGACTCTCCCTTCCTCTCACTGGTTTTCATCTTCGCTTACTCTCCCCTCATCTCGCTTTCAGCTTTGTTATCACTTTGCACAGTTGATTAGCTGGCTGGTCAGACATTGAGCTGCTAATGAGTGAAAATGGCTTGAGAGGTGGGTAAATGGCAGGGTGTGTGGGGGGGGGGGGCTTCACATAGTGATGCTTCATATAAAACACCCTTTTTTGGGAGCAGCAGCAGGATTTCATGGTTCGTACACGCAGATGTCCCTCAAACGGGCCGGATTAGCTACGGCTGGGAGAATCAGAGGTGTCAAACGCTCCTTTATCTGTGCCTTTTTTGCCGTCGTCTGGGTTTATTTGCTTGCAGCCTGACGTTTCGCCACGACCTCGCTCAGTCCGCATGGAAAAGGCAACATATTGCGTCGTTTAGGGTCTTCTTGTGGTAATATTAAAACCACGAGTGTGCTTGAAGCTCCTGCTGTTCTGCTCTCGGAGCAGACTGCTAAGCAGGAAGAGGCTCACAGAGGAAGACAGCGACATCTGTCCCCGTTGTAACGCCGGGATTTAAGCAGCCTTTTGTTCCCCGCCATTGGCTCACCGTGACCATGTACTGGATAAGCGGTTGTGGGAGATGGATGGAAGGGTTTTAAGGTGGCTTTGGCAGATGGTGTGCAGAGTCTGTGACACAGTACCAGGAAGAAACAGGACAAAGGGATCAAACAAACAGGAGAGTCCTGCTCAATGAATAACAAGAACAGGGTCCCTTTAAGAAGAGCGAACGCAAAGCACTTTCAACACCTGTGGCTCTTTCTAGCCTGGGGCTGGTGATCTATCCCCATAGTGCAGACGGTCGGTCTAGTTCAGCTCCAAGTCTTTCGTCTCCCACCAGCTTATTATAGTTCCCCTCTAGCTACAAGTGCTGAAGAAAAGGTCCAAAGCCTGTGACAGCTGAGGCTTCTCCTGCTCCATCCGTCTGGTTCTCCTGGATGGCCCAGCCTCCCCTGAGAGCTTCCCGTAGGAGCCGAGAAGCAGAATGGGAAGTTGGGCATCAAAACACTCTTCATCTTGGAGCCTAGCACCATCTTCCATCCAGGGTATCTGGTAGCGTAGCGCGCTGCCCCGGTTCCTGTCACCAGTCGGAGGTGGTGGGGGTGTCTTTCCCTCCTCCAAACTCTCCTTCCTCCTGGTTTTCCGTACCATCAGGAGACTGTGGGGTACCACCAAAGAACGGGGCACGTATCTCGAATTATGCTAGAGAATATTATCCATTTTTGTATCTGAGAAAGTAACAGGAATTTCTGACTATATTCCACTTGAAATAAGTGGCAAGCTAATACACAATCACTTACCAAGAGACGTCCAGATACTGAATAACATCGATGTATTCATCAGAGTTATACAGCACTATTAGGCTAATGAAAAGGGTTTCCATTAAGTAGCTGGCTGCCCTGAGTTTCTGTACAATACTACAGTATACAACAGAGAGAGTACGGTATTCTTTAGCCAAGTTACATAAAGATATAAGACATTCTTTAATGAAGTTGGGTAGCATGAATCCATAGATATTTGGGGAATATTTTTGGCCAGAACAACAAATTATGTATGCTTTTATTTTAGCTTGCATGTTGTTACTGTATAGTCCTTATTTTATTTTATTTTGCTTTTGTCATCCTTGACTTTTGTAAATGGTTACCTTGTGCCCTCTCTGTAGGAGGCAGACAGCAGCGTGGACATGAGCTCTCATTCGCCCATGTGGCTTTTCTCTTAGCCAATGAGGCACATTGAGTGCTGATTAATGGTAATGATAATAATTGCTACTTTATTAATCCCTGTAGGGAACTGCTTCGTTTTGCTTCCCCCAGCTTTCTGTAGGTGAGGGAAATCGTGGCGGTGAAGGACAGCCGGGCGCTGGGGGTTAAGGGTCTTACCCAAGGACCTGTAAGCATGCTGAGGCTGGGTTTGAACCAACAACCTTCTGATCACAGGCACAGATGTCGTATGCTGAGCCACACACAGCCTTATTACTAGTAATAGTAATAATGTTAATATTAATAATAATTATTATTATTATTATTTTATTATTTATTTATTTGATAATAATTGATGCTAATTGAAGCATTAGCATGACTGGTAGCTGACAGCCAGGGCACAGGAAGTTCCCATTCATGCGGTGTTAATGACAATGTTCAGCTCATCAGTATAAATGTATATAACCATCTGAAGCCAATCAGCCTGAGTCTGAAAGTAACCGACTTTGGGAAGCCGAGTGTCTGTATGGAGCGAGACGCAGCCCTGCTGCCGACCGGAGCCTGCTTCACCCCCAGACAGCGTCTTTAGGATGCCGCTCTGTCATTGCTTCTCCCCCCCACTGATCACCCAGAGTGACGGAAGATGGTTTTCGGTGAGAATAGACGCTCGGATTAGCGTAGACGCCCATGAGTGCCACCTGGACCGGGGAAAGCTTCTGACTCAGATTAGTGGGTGTTCAGGTCGTCGGCTCAGCGCTGGGGGACGGGTAACTAAATAAAGAGAATCCCGCAGCGGATGGGGCCTTCGGAGGCCCTGCCTGCTCTTTTCAGGGCGTCTCAGAGTATTTCTGTATCTGCCGTGACCTTCGGCGGCCCCCGCTTTCATTTGCCGCCTCCTTCGCGTTCAGATCCCGTCCGGCTGCCAGCTTGGAAGACGCGGCGGTCGGCGAGCGTGTTGACGCTGATGGGCAGGCGCATTAGCCCGCCGTCTCTGCCTTTGATTCCGAATCTGCGCTCAGAAATGCGTGTGACACGGAGGGTGCGTTACTCTGGCAGATAAACCCTCGAGTGGCGGGGAAGGGGGGAGGGTTTAAGTGGACTGGTGGGGCGTCATTCCCTATATAGCCATCCTCTGCTCCTCTTTCCTCTTTACTTCTGTGTAAAATCGATTAATTAAATCTGCCTCCTCACAGTGTACGCTGAGCCAGGCATTAGCATCTCCCCCACATCCCAGACCCCCCCCTGCTCCCACTCCAGGCCTGTTCTTCGGTAATTGCCTCAGCTTTTCAGCTCTGCGTTTATTAACATTCAGCCTGTGTGAAGTGTTTGCTATCTGTCCGCTTTATTTTCTTTCTTCCCAGCCGCGTGTTTGTGCCTCGCGGCTCTGCTGGATTCGGGGCCGCCTCTGCCCTTCCCACGTGTGCCGTGGCGCGGCTCCTCTATCGCGTTACTCCCGTGGCTCCCAGCCCGGCTCACCTCCTCTCCCCTTCGCTCAGTGCTTCCACGCAAAACGGCTTGCACTGCACTTCCACAACCTAAAAGCAAAGATGTATGAGAAGCATTGTCTCCACCAATCTCTTCCCATCCCAGGATGTCCAGATCGTCAGCACGGACGAGAACCAGGTGTTCCTGGCCATCCAGGAATGGTATCAGACAGACACCTACAATCTGTATCAGTCGGACCTGCAGGGTGTGTACTACTCCATCGTGCTGGAGAACGTGCGCAGCACCAGGCAGCCGGAGGAGAATGTGCTCATCGACATCCTGGAGGTGAGCTGCCCCAGGCCGCCCTGCGTTCATTTCCATTTCAGTATTTCATTCCCCACTCTCACACTCATTACCATTTTAGTATTTCATTCCCCACTCTCACGCTCATTACCATTTTAGTATTTCATTCCCCACTCTCACACTCATTACCATTTCAGTATTTCATTCCCCACTCTCATACTCATTACCATTTCAGTATTTCATTCCCCACTCTCACACTCATTACCATTTCAGTATTTCATTCCCCACTCTCACACTCATTTCCATTTTAGTATTTCATTCCCCACTCTCACACTCATTTCCATTTCAGTATTTCATTCCCCACTCTCACGCTCTGTTCATAATTTGCTTGCCAGACGCTTTTATAAAACTGTGGTTCTCTTTCTTGGCAAAGACGGACCCTCCCCCCATAAATATGACCGGTAACTCTGCCCCCTACCCCAGCTCAGCTCTACCCCACGTGAGACTCAGACTTCATCTCCTTTTACTTCATTTTGCCTCCTCGTCTCTGCACCGACTCGCATATTGCAAACGTCCACATCAGCCAAAACACATAGTCTCTGTTTGTTTTTACATTGTTTGCTTAGAGGACTGAAAATGTTGCTTTAAGACTGAATCAAATACCAGAGCTCTTTTAAGAACTCTTTGGAAGTCTATCAGCCATCTCAGTTACTCTCTCTTTCTCTCACTGGCTCTTCTCCTCTGACATAACAAGGTGTTTTGTGTCAAGTTGCAACAGAAACGCCCCTGACTGTAGGTTTTTTTGTTCAGCACACAATTTTCTGTAATTTCTGGACACCGTAGTGTGTGAGAATCCCAGGAGGGCAGCTGTTCCTGAGATGCTGGAATCGCCATTTCTGGCACCAATAATCACACGGCGTTCATAAGCAAGCAGGGGAAGAAGTGGGTAGTTCTTGTCCAGAAATCATGTCCAAATCAAGATTTTATTTCAACCAACCAGTTGAGCATAAAGAGTCACAGTCACAAAGCATTCAGCAGGTTGGTTGAAACAAAATCTTGGTCTGGATTTTTACTTTCTGGACCTGAACTATCCACCACTGAGCAGAGGTGCCTAATAAAGTGGCCACTGAGGGAATATATGTAGGTATGTATTGTACATATATAGTGGCAGGTCTTGTCCAAGTGTCAATGTCCAAATGCATTGTCCCATCCATTGGCAATTAACTCTGTTCTTTCTGTTCTCTTTGAATATTTTTCTTAAACTCTGGTTATGTGTGTTTGTGTGTGATAAATAATACTTTTTTTTCTGGAATTAATTAAACAAACATCACCAAAAGTATTTAAGCTTCTGAGAGGAAGATTAAATTAGAAGAGAAACATCCTACTGGAGTAATTAATTCCAGCTCATTTGCATAGCTGAGTAGCTACCAGTTCAGGATGTTGTCTCTTCAGTTTAAGACATATTCTATCTGCCAGACTTTCTTCCCGTTTAGAGAAGGACACCTTGAATTTGTTTTTAATGTGTTTTTTTTTTTTGGTCGACTCTCATAATGTGATTAATTACTATGAAATTATAGGCCAGACACATAGTCACATCATCACTAAAGTATAAGACACCCAGAAGGCTTCAGCAAGTATATTATTCATTATTCTCCATGCCGCTTGCGAACTTTCCCACAACATATCAAGAACAGCAATTAGTGTCCAGCACCCCATCCTGCTGTCTGACAATCAGCTTGAATGACAATGTCTGCAAGCTTATTTTGTTGCTGTGTGTTAACATACATGTTGCTACATGACAGAGTTACGCAGCGCTAGTGTTGGATGCACACGAGGCTCCCTTGTAGGCCGGCCAGAGTTACGCAGTGGTAGAGCTGTAGTATAAAGTGGTAGAGTTCAGTACTGGCATCTGATGCATAGTTGAGCTTTTAGGGCTGGAAAACAGGATGGTATGCTGTGGTCCTAACAGACTTTGGCAGCATCAGTGGGTTCAAAGGCGGAGAATGAGCGACCCCTGGAGGGCGATTCGGGCTGGTAAGGATTGTGAAACGTCTGGCTGACGCCGAGCGGATCAGTCTGGCAGGGCTGTCGTGGCTGATGATGTCCTGTGGATAATGAGGCCCCAAGAGTTTTGCCTAAACCAGGGTCGTGTCTTCAACTCTGGCTGCACAACCGTCAGCCGGTGGAGGGCGATCAGACAAGGGACACAGTACATCTGAGCTGGAAGTTAGAGGATTTTTTAAAAACCCTGCTCCCACTCAGACCCGCCACTCTGATCGTGCCCACCTGTCATGTTCCTAATATTCCCCCGATTATTCCCTCCCCCCACCACCTACACTGTTTATGTTATTAAGGTATCTGTTTGATGTTCTGCCTACTCTTATGCCAAGAAATTAGCATGCAAAATTTAAAAAATAAATATTTGCCCTAATTATATAAAAATATCATCATCTTTGCAAGAGCAAGACAGACCTAAACCACTGTTTAGAATGGATTTTTAATCAAAGTTGTGAGACACCAAATTATGTACAACAATGTGGCCCAACATGTTAGAGCTTTTAACTGTTTTTCATTCCATCAGCATGAGATCTTTCCACATACTCCTGAGTTTGTACATATGAATCATGTTTTTACAATGAAAGAAAGTCTTCCATGAAGACCCAGATAGAGCACAGAACCTTCTGGATGACCGCCATCTATATCGCGGCCAAGAGTCGACATCAGCTTGACGGCGCCTAATAATAATGGCACTGTCTTCTTCAGAACTTCTGAAAACATTGTTTCTACGATATTTCCATTTGGTCCCACAGGTCCTATAGGGGTTTGGAAGACGGTGCTAAACTAAGTGAACTATGTTTAAGGTTATTTTCAAGTGGTCAGGTAGAAGAGTGGCAGCTGTGCAGACAAGAGAGAACTGAAGTTTCTTGGAAAGGGTCATGAGGAACTGGCGAATACCTCAAATGTACTAATGCAGCTTTCCCAACCACGTCCTCAGAGACTCATAGCTCGTCCACATTTTTGCTCCCTCCAAGCTCCCTGCCAAACAGTTCACATTTTCACTCCCTCCCAGCTCCCAGTGCAAAAACTGGGACTGTCTGTGGGTCCCTGAGGACTGCATTGGGAAACACTGGGTTAGGCAGTTGACGAACCCGACACCCCAATTCATAGCTGTGCCCAAGGCAGAAAGACTGTTTTATCCTTAAGAGACAGTGACATCAAGGTGGATAGAGAGTCTACTAAGAATGAGGATCAGTTCAGGGGTAAATTATCTTGATAGTTTTGCGGTGATCTCTTTGGGTCTGGATCAGGGCCCTGCTCCCACGAAGATAAGACTTATCCACATTGCGTCTCTGTAATGCTCATCTGTCTTCACTCCCCTCACTCACAGCCTTCCAAAGCTTAGCCATCTCCAATTCAGTGCCTGCATTAAACTGGAGGAGATATATCACTTCAATAGACTTGTTTTGCTTAGTGTTTACCTCTGTCGGCACAATTTGAGAGCCTCTGAACGTTCTTTGAAGCCCCTGCCACAGAGTAAATGGATGTTCTGCTTTGAATGAAATCAAGCTTCACAATGAAATCTCATTCAGTCAGCACACATGGAAGAAAGTCATATATAAGGGTTTTTTTCTTTATTTGCCCCTTTTCACATTTCTGCACAGCTACATTTTCGGTTTATAGACTCCATGTCCTTCTGCACCTATTAGCTTTTCAAATCAGTAATAAAATATGAAGTGACCAGTTCCTGCTCAGTTTGCCTTTGGATTCAATTATTTCCGAACATAAAATGACCTCTGTGTCCACTAGATTCTCATGTTACTCTTGCTGATACTTTGGATTGACCCATGTTGGGGAAGTCATTCACAAAATGAGTCTACTAAAGACAGAGGTGGAAAGTACAAATCCAGACAAAGGTTTTGTTTTAACCAACCAGTTGAGCATAAAGGGTCACAGCCACAAAGTACACAACTGGTCAACTGTGTCAATTCCTTTTTAGGTCCGTGGAATCAAGGGAGTCTTCCTGGCCAATCAGAAGGTGGATGGGAAGGTGACAACGCTGATCACCTATAACAAAGGACGGGACTGGGACTACTTGACCCCCCCAGCCACTGACATGAATGGCAAGCTGGTCAACTGCAAGCCGGTAAGGTCGAGCTGTAAACACCGGCGGCACTCTGTTCTGACCTTACCTCACGGTCCACTGCGCTTTCAGAAACAGACACACGCTTGAGCGTGCATCCACGCTCTCCTCCTTCAACAGCTTGTGTCTGAAGTGCCACAAGACGAACAGACAGCTCTCTGGAAAATTCTACGCGGCCACGGCAAAGGAACCATCTGCTTACGACTTCCTTGTTAGCCGCAGGTCATGGACTGAGCCCTTTGAATGAGTAATTAAGCACATGCACCGTTTTTGATAGTCTGCGCAAAGAGGGGGAGCAGATGGAGGAGGGAGAGACTGCGGTCGCTTCTAATAAGCCGGGACAACATTCAGACGCTGATGTAAAACTTAGGATGATCTATGGAACCTCTTCGTCTAATGAGCTGCTGCGACAGTGAGGGGCAGGCAAACCTTGGCGTCGTTTGCGGTCATTCAAATTAATGTCTGCGAGGTCTCTAAAGGGCACCTATGTGCCAAATTCACACAGCCCTGCACTAAACACACACATTAGGTCACACAGTTCCACTAATCAAGGACGCTGGAGAACGTTATTTTCATAGCATCAGCTTATTGTTCTTCTACACAGTTATTCACTGTAGAGAAGCACAAAGGACATTTTTCTCCAATGTCTGCCTTCATGAGCTTCAAATCTTCGGAGTTAGTGATTCTGCCACCTTCTGGCTGGAATTACTTACTGATAGTGAGTCACACTTACCATGGGCTTATGTTCCAGGAAAGAGATGGAATGACTCCAGATTCTGTTTCTTATATCTCGTTTCTTGTTAGAACAGAAGACCGTTGCATGCTGCCGTCCTAAAGGCTGGGTTTTTAATTAGTCCTGAAGTCTCACATGGTTCAGGCTCTAACCCAGTCCATCAGGACATGGGGTCTGAGTTGATGAGCTCATAAGAACATCAGACACTTTATAAAACATTCTGGTGGCCTGTCCGTTCTGACTTTCTCGCTCGGACTTGACAGTGAGAGGGCTTGTTTTATGGAGAAGTACCCAGGTTAAAAGCTCATAGACAAGACGGTACTGCAGAATGGCCTGACGACAACTTTCCATACCAAAGTAAGGGTCTTTAATTGGACCAATAGCTGGTAAGAGACTATAATTATAGCCATATACCCACCTTTTACTTAAGCACCTCAAACCAGTATGTTATTTAACAGTAGGACAGCAGCAGTAATACAGTCAACATCTCCAGCTTTCCATACTGCTCCCATATATCATCTCACATAATGTAGCTCTAAATATGCTTGAGTAAGACCTGCAGTTTGTGAGTCTCAATTCCTCCCCCCAGTGACTGAGATGGCTGAGTGGGGGGGGGGGCGCTGTCTCCGTGTTTCTCTCCAGCCCGACTGCCACTTGCACCTGCACTTGCGCTGGGCTGACAACCCCTATGTCTCTGGGACCGTCCACACCAAAGACTCCGCCCCCGGGCTCATCATGGGTGCCGGTGAGTCTCAACACACACACCGTCTCCATGGAAACAGCAAAGCCTTCCTGGTTTCTTAAACAGGAGTCCCAAATGCGTATGAGATTACAGGATGCGGACAAACAAATGCCGGGGTGTCGGAGGATTGATTTCAAAGTGCAGAACAGGAGATGGCTTAGGAGATGAGTTACCCAGCCACTCCTGGTACAGTCGCAATACAATATGAGAATAAACATACATACTTGTGCTCTCCAGGGCTGACTCCAGCTATAGGTGGAATAGGCAGTAGCCTAGGGCCCCCAAAATACCTGCGTTGGTGAGGAAGTCAAGTCATCATCAGTTTTCTTGGTAAGGGGGCTCCGAAAAAAAAATTCTGTCTAGGGCCCCTGAAAAGGTAGATTCAGGCAAAGTGCTTTCAACTCGACCTTTCATAATCCTGTGTCAAGATTACAAGCGACGCGTGATCTGCGGATGATTTTTCAAGTTTTTAGTATATTGATGACAGTTTGCTTTTTGGTTCCTGGTGTTAACATGCATGTTCGTCGTGCTTATCTGGCCCATTTATGAGTTACGGATGTGTGGTTTCAAAAGCTTAAGAAAAAAGAGCTGCACTTGTCGCTCACAATGAAATGTACAACTGTGAAAAATGTAATTTTTTTATAAACGCAGGCCTCTGTTTTCACCAACCCCTTTCATATCTATAGCCTCACAGAACAATCCATCAGTGGCCTCTCTGGATTCTCCCTGTCCCGCTAGCTTTTATTACCCTGCCCAGATCTCCAAAACCCATCATCTCTCAAGGTATAACGTGCGGGGGCTCTTTGTTAGACCATCGCTCTCTTTAAAAGAACTCGGAGAGATTACAAAAGATAACAGGATGGAATGAAAACAAATGCTCCTACTTTCGTGATAACTGGGTGCCTGGGCGTGAAATCATTTTTAATTCAACGCAGTACAATCCTTTCCCTTTTTCGATTTTTAAATCAAACTTTGAACAAAAAAAAAGAAAAAAAAACGAGAGCAGATGAAAGAAACTGGTATTAGCATTGTGCTGGCTGCCCTCTACTTTCTGGGCTTTTCTGGTTCGCGGTGAACATACAATCGAGAGGGGGGAGCTTACAGCTGCCTGCCGATGGACTCGGTTGTCAGCATTAGTGACGGAAATCTGTTATTACCTGCCAGACCCTTCAGAGGGAGAGAGGGAGAGGGAGGAACTATGAGGACAGAAAAAAGTGACTTGTCTGAAAATCCGCCTCTGTGTCATGAGTATGGGAAATGGCTCTGGCACATGTACTGTTGCCCCCTGCTGTCCTGTCCATGCATACGCGTCTCACGCCGGGTCAGGTGCCCATCCTTCAGTAATTCCCGTCTCCCTGCAGGTAATCTGGGATCCCAGCTGGTGGAATATAAGGAGGAGATGTACATCACGTCGGACTGTGGGAGGTCCTGGAGGCAGGTACGGTCTAACTGCTGCCTCGCAAAGTCTGTTTGGACACGTCTGATGTCTCCCAGTATCATCACCTTCGGTTACTTTACATTCTTCATGTTATATCTGCTGCGGCCATGTTGACCCAGGGAGCCCCAGTCATAGAATCGCTCTGTCTCCCGGCACCACATCCCCCCCCCCCCTCGCTGCAGGTGTTTGAAGAGGAGCACCACATCCTCTATCTTGATCACGGAGGCGTGATTGTAGCCATCAAGGACACCTCCATTCCACTCAAAATCCTCAAGTAAGGTTGCCTTCCCTGAGTAACTCCTGCTTGGTTTTATAATCTTAGCTGAAGTACCTCAGCACACATTTTCATCCAAAGTGACATTTTTATAGGGGAAGTCCGGGTTCATCACATCATTTAAGGATACAATAGCAGGTCACGTCCTTGAGCATGAATCATTAACTTTATTGTCTTATATGCAGATGCTTGACAGCTCTGTGCATTACTACTGTATATATGAGAGCCATTGACTGCTAGAGTCAAATTCCAATTTGACCAAATGTGTGGACATACTTGGCCATTAACGCTGATTCTGATTTTACTTTAGTTCATAAGAGGTCCAGAGGCTACAACTGAACACCATTGGATTAGCATGAGTGACATGCAGAGTCCTGAAGCTCTGAACACGTTATTGTCCATATGCCGAAGATACAGGAATTGGAGAGTTTTGGCGTTCCTTTTATCGGGCGCTGCAAGGCCACCCAAGTCGGGGCCTGATGCCGGCCCTGTCTTATTAAAGTGTGCCATGTGCGCGTCACGGTATTAAAGCTTCGCGACGACTGCAGCTCCTGTCGCCGTCTACTTCAGATAATGCTAAATCCCTGTGTGCTTTAAAAAGAGAAATGACTTTTATCTTTGCTCAAAATAGCAGTATGATGTGCTTATGATCTCCCTGCAGTATCGCTGAGGTTTAAATGGCTAATAAAGGTGATTTTCTCGTTGATGTGCCTGGCAGCTTTAGCAGTCTGTAATGAATACAAACCCGACTTAGGCCCACTGAGTCAGAAACAGTTGCTTAGTGATCGGATTGGACACGGCCATTACTGTTATTGAAAAACAAAAAAATTGGCCTTTGTGCATATTTTCGAGCTTTCAATAGATATGCTCCACATGACAAACTGAATGCACGTAGAAATTAGAGACAACGTGGACACTAGACAGTGAAAGCAGAGGGTGTGTGAACATCAGCTTTCTGGTGTCATGAAACATATGGTGGCATTAAGCAGGCACTGGTGAGCTGAGCATCCCAGCTATTTTGTGACACAATCACCCTGCTTCACAGTTTACAGGAAAACAGTCACTTCAGAGAATAAAAGCTATAATTCCCATTGTGTACAGAATGCAAATTAGTAAATCAGCATATTTAGCCTGTTCTTTATGAATAAAAAGGAACATATTTTATGCACATATAATTTCACCACCATACACAGTATAAGAATACTATAATCTAGTGTTTCCCAATCCAGTCCGCGGGGACCTGCAAGACAGTCCATGTATTTGCTCACACACAGGTCTCTGCCAGACGATCCACATTTTTGCTCCCCGACATAAGCTGGGAGGGAGCAAAAATGTGGACTGTCTGCCAGTCTGCAAGGACCAGATTGGGAAAAACTGTTCTAGAGTTAAGCTCACCTTACCTTATCCCAGTAATTGATGACCCTACTTGAATTCTTTGAGGAATCTACAAGCGAAATTGATCACAAAAAGGCTTACAATGTGATTTACTTAGATTTCCATAAGGTCTTTGATGCTATTCCTCACAAACAGCTCTTGCTAAAGCTCAAAACTGCAGGGACTTTAGGAACTGTAGCAGCTTGGATTAAAAACTGGTTAACAGACAGGAAGCAGTGAGTAGTTTTTAGAGGCACAATGTCACAGTGGGTCTGCATTCATAGTGGAGTACCACAGGGTTCAATTTTAGGACCACTATTGTTCCTAATTTACATTAATGATATTGACACCAATACTTACAGTAAACTGGTTAAATTTGCAGATACTGATCTGGCAGCAGAGAGGCTACAATGGGATCTAGATTTAATTACCTACTGGGCTGATACCGGGCAGATGAAATTTAACATAGATAAATTTAATCTATGTAAGGAGCAAAAATATAAAGTATATATACTGTATTTCATGGGTCCACTGAAATAAAGGTAGTTGATTTCAAGAATGATCTGGGTGTGTATATTGATGCTTCCATGTCCCTCTCTTGCCAGTGTGTGGAAACAATAACAAAGGCCAATAGAATGTTGGTTTACATCTCAATGAGTGTGGAGTTTAGGTCAAGTGAGGTGATGCTACAATTAAATAATTATTTGGCAAGACCACACCTAGAATATTGTGTGTAGGTTTGGTCACCATACCTTAATTAAGAAGGACATTGCAGCCTTAGAAAAGGTGCAACGGAGGGCTACAAGAATGATTCCAGGTCTTAGAGGAATGTCTTATGAGGGGAGGTTAGCTGAGCTGAATCTGTTTAACCTTGAGTAAAGGAGACTAATGGGGGACATGATCCAGGTATAAACCATGATCCAGGTATAAACTTCTAATTGATCTGGATGCTGTTCAGCCAAACGGCTATTTCAATATTAGTTTAAATACTCAAACTCATGGCTATAAGAGGAAATTAGCAGGAGAACATTTGAGGAAGCACTTCTTTACACAGCATGTACTTAGAATATGGAACAGTCTTCCTGCTAGTGTAGCGGAAGCTAAAACCCTGGGTTCCTTTAAATCAGAGCTAGATAAGATATTAGTTAAGTTATCCACAAACGAGCTTGATGGGCTGAATGGCCTCCTCTCGTTTGTAAATTTCTTGTGTTATTATCAGTTAAACATACATCGGCAATTAAAAACCTGTGGAACCTCAGCGGAGATGTCTGTGTTATCTTATCGTGATATAATGATATTAAGTGCCCTGTGGCCATCAACTGGAGAGAGCTGAGCGCTGGGTTCAGTTTCACTGGCCGTACCAGGAGCTGGGAAGAAGCAAAAACGTGGAGCGACTGTGGGTCAACGAGGGCCGGATTGGGAAACGATGCTATAACCAAACAAAAGTATTGCAGAAGATTCTTTATTAGTGAACAGCATACAGATCCCAGTGTGGTAAAGGCACATGAGAAGGCTGTGAGTGATTGACAGGGGTGGTCTCATGCTAGTTTTGAGTGGCGGGAGTCATCCTGATAGGCCAGCAATGGTTGACCTACATAGTCCTACAGGAGGGGCTGAGGGGGTGTTGAGCTCAAGGACATTTCTGTTTTTGTGGCGCAGAATAAACTGCTAAACAGTTATGAATAAGGTTTATAAATCAATATAAAAATACAGTTTTATTGTTGCTGTTTTTTTATATTTTTCTTCATATGTCTTAGTTTTGGCCGTCAGCATTTTGACTCATTCTGCCAAATGATGTGCTTTAATATTTGAGGGTATCTAGATATTTAGCTTGCACTGCATTATACTGCAAATGAACAAGAGAGTGGGGGGGTACTGCAATATATGGTTTTAGGTCAGACATGAAATTGTATCCATTGTTGATTCTTGTGGTCATGGAAACAGGCAAGCAATATTGCACTTTAGCGTCAGCAATGGGGGTGAATTCTTTTGGTAGCACTTTACTTTAGGGGGCACAAGTAACTTACTAACTCAGTTACTACTCAAGTGCAAATCATGAACAAATACTGCATGAAATATGCGCACCACTATGATTATTTAATGAAGAACGAACATGTGATCAGTACATAAGCAACACTTGTTACAGGTTAATTGATACATTGAGTAAGAGTGTACTGCTACATTATTTTTGCCCTATAAAGTATTACCAACTTACCATTCTTTTTATTCTGATATTCTTTGCACTGAAGATCAACAGACCTATTTTGCCTTGTGACATTGGCATCCCATCCAGAGTGTGTCTCTGCTTTGCTCACTATGCCAACTGGACGGATTCCAGGTCTCCCCATGATATTGGATAAAAGGTTGGAAGATGGATGGCTGGCTAACATTAAACGCAGATGAAGTTTATCTATGCTAATGCAAGCAGCTTTCAAGTCCTGACGTACACATGGCCCCATTCATATCCCAAGCTGTTAGAATTGCAAGTGATCCCCTTGTACGTAGTTAGTGTGAGATTCCCATCCCTCCCCATAGTGTTGAAATGGAAATATCAAGGCGGCCAGTGAGACGAGCACGGAGTGAAGGTGGTGGGGATTACATTGCAGTGTGACCTGGGGGAGATGACTGTGTTGGAACAGGTCTAACAAGAGGAAATACGGAGTTGTTTTGTTAGCATTGGAATTTTACATTTGAATAAGTTTCAGATTAACGGAAAACCGATCCTCGGGCAGGTTCAGCATCGACGAGGGCCGAACGTGGAATGTTCACAACTTCACCAGCACCTCCGTGTTCGTCGACGGCCTCCTGAGCGAGCCTGGGGACGAGACCCTGGTCATGACGTGAGTTTTTCCCAGCCCTCCTGCCAGATGTCACCGCCGTGGTGGTCCCATACTGGGGGATGCATTCCAGAGCATTCTAGAAAATATTCATACTAAACATGTCTGTCTCCAACCGTTTGAGTGAAGTGAGATGGTCATGGAGGTATGAGAGTCTGGTGAGTGTATTTACCGGCCTTCTCACCACTGTCAAAACCACTGTCTTTCACTGGCCTTCTACATTTTCATGGTTCCATGAACCAGGAGCGTCTGACTCACTGGAGCGGCATTCAAGCCAAACTGCTTCCCAATTAGGTGTAGAGGCTGCTGTATGTATACAAAAGGCAGGATCCTTTCTCCCATAATTCTCGGTTTGTTTTGGCCATTGCTGTGCCGAAAGGGGGGGGGGCAGGGGGGGAGGGATTTGTCAAGTTCACCTCTAGCATAAATTAACCCCCCCCCCCCTCT
>JAABNY020000015.1:15533885-15544979 GCA_015164015.2 Brevimyrus niger
CTTCCGCTGTGTTGTGTGGGGGTGGGGGGGGGGGGGGGGGGGGGGGGGGGGGGGGGGGGGGGGGGGGGGGATTTGTCAAGTTCACCTCTAGCATAAATTAACCCCCCCCCCCGTCTCTGCTCTGTAAAAACTGTAGGAATGTCACACCAGAGCTATTCATTTGGTCAGATATGGTGTGTGGTTCCATTTCACGTGTTGTGTGGGGTGGGTGTAAAAAGTGGGACGGGGGACAGCAATTTCCTCTGCCGTTAAGCAAAATGGGGGGCGGGCTAATTGGGGCCAGAATTGGCGGTGTTGGGAGAAATCTGTGTCCACGGAGCGGGCTTGTTGGGGATACGGGGCAGTGTTTTCAGAAACAGCTCTAACAGCCCTGAAATCTACTCCAAAAATGATGCTCTTTTGCAGAGGAATAATATCCAGAAACATCTTAGTGGATCCAAGAATTAGTGTTGAGCTTTCATTCATGCTGATTGATAACTAAAGTGTATAGCATAGAGAAATGTCCAAGTCTGCCACATTGCAAGTGGCAAACAGCAGCCTGTCCACTCCTGTGCAAGGCAATCAGTGTATTCAGAGAACCTTTTAGGTTTAGATGTGCCTGACAAGTGAAATTTGTTACTTTAATATTGGTAAAGGCCTTTTATTTTCTCAAGAATAACCAAGACAAAGTCGTGAGGGAAAACAGGAGACCAGGTTTTGAAGCAAGCCTACGGAAGAGGAAGCTTACAAACCTCAATGATCCAATTTTTCCAAAACTTCTTCCTTCAGTTTGTATGTTCTCCCCATGTTCCCTGTGTCTCCTCTCACAGTCCAAAGACGGCGGCCCATAGGGGGCGCTGATGTGTGTGTTGTGCCCTGTGCTGGACTGGGTACCCACCTGGTACAACCCCATACCCTAAGCTGCCTGTCATTGGCTCTACATATGTTCTCCATATGTAGTTGTAAGCTGAATGCATGGATGGACGCGTTCTTTCTCTGAGTTTTCTTGTGTTGTTGTGTAATGTGACTTGCCAGCCCTCTGTCTGTCCTGTCTTAAGGAATTGGTGGCATAGCATTCAGGTAATATATCTCCACTCAAACTTCCATAATCAGCATATTGATATTCTAGACACGAGAAAGAAAATAATCCGAATGGTCATGGTCTGCAAACGGGTCCTCCGAACGTCCCTGACAATGTAACACATAATTCTGTAAGAAACCTTTATCTGCATATAATACAAAATTATTAGGCTGCTAATAAAGACTTTTCTGTTGCCTCCCAAACACATTACCCGCTATATGCATTGCATAGGAGTAGATTTTTACCCAAATAAAGTGCAGATCTGTCATGGTGTTTGTTTTATCTATCAGTCAGTTATTTCCACTGTTTACTTTTACAGTCTATATGTGATGGTTCTAACCACCTTTGGAGAGAGTCAGCACTCAGCAGTGAGTCACGCTGAGCTGAGCGTGAGACTCACATGATAATGCCTGGGCAATACCATCAGCTCACTGGGGCACTGTGAGCTGGGGGCGCCCTGCCTGGGCGATACCATCAGCTCACGGGGGCACTGTGAGCTGAGGGTGCCCTGCCTGGGCGATACCATCAGCTCACGGGGGCACTGTGAGCTGAGGGTGCCCTGCCTGGGTGATACCATCAGCTGATGGGGGCACTGTAGCTGGGGGTGCCCTGCTTGGGCAATACCATCAGCTTATAGGGGCACTGGTATTTATGCACCCAGTTTTTATTTAAGCAATCAGTAAAATCACAGCTTGTGTGAGATATGGGAAAAATTGACTGCATTTTTGTTTAAACTGTTCATAGTTCTTTTTTTAAAAAAACTTAAATATATATGGAAGGTACACCTTTTCTTGAGTTATGAACGTACTATGTGAAAGGATGACTTTCTAAAGATGATAATCATCAGCGTTGCTTCGTGTAATAATAGTGATGATGATGATAATAATGATGATGGTAATGTCTGTGTTGATGATGGTGCCATCCTGCACCCCACAGTGTGTTTGGCCACATCAGCTATCGCTCCGACTGGGAGCTGGTTAAGGTGGACTTCCGGCAGTCCTTCCCCCGGCAGTGTACTGAGGCCGACTATGATTCCTGGAGACTCACTGATCCGCAGGTATCTAACCCCCCCCCAAGGCACATTTACACACCCCTGTCCTTTGATATGAACCAAAAAGCACGCTTGCCTGTCCTCAGGGGGAGCAGTGCATCATGGGTCAGGAGAGGAGCTACCGGAAGAGGAAGGAGTCTGCATTCTGCATCAAGGGCAAGAGCTTCACATCTGCACTGACAGCCAAACCCTGCCAGTGCGCTGAGAGGGACTTTGCCTGGTGAGGCCACTCACCACAGGGGCAGTAGACTGAGAATTCCCCACCCCAAAATGTCCTGGGTGTCTGGATAGACATTCTCGATGGGCTAGGAGCTGTTGCAGTGTGTATAGTTCAGGTAGCAATAAAAGCGTGTTGTTTAGTGCTTGGCCAGCAGGTGGTGTAGTGTTTAAAGAACTAGCCAGCTGCTAATTATGTTTTCAAAAGGAGCCTTGAGTATGATGAGTGACCCCTCTTCCTCCCACATGTCAGTGACTATGGGTTTGAGCGGGCCCCCAGCCTGAAAGCAGAGGGAGACCGCTGCTTCGCCGACTTCTGGTTCGACCCCGACTCGCCTCCAGAGGACTGCCACCAGGGGCACCGCTACGAGTCCAGCACAGGGTGAGGCGGCCGGGCTGGCTCAGGCAGCCATGCGTCAGTCGCAGTGCGGCACGACGGCTGTCTAACTCGAGGCGGGATGTGAGTGTGACACAGACATGCTAACACAGTGCTGGAGTGTCAGAGGGGCTGGGGAGGGGGGGTGGGTGGCAATTAAAACAGGAACTGAAACAGGTAATAACATTCTCTCTCTTCACAAGAGGGCTTAACTACACATATGACTTGAGCAGTTATGAGCCAGTAAAGGTTTATATGGTGAAAGGAGTTGCATCTTTAATACCCCCCAACACACACACACACACACACACACACACACACACAGGCATCAGACTCACACATAAAACCAGCCAAATGCTCATTCCTCCTCCACTGCCGGTAAGTAGAGCGTGACTCCAAACTGCACAGTGAAGGGTAGCATTTCAGATGCATCTCTCATCAGACTAAATGACTGCTTGCCTGCATGGTGCCCCTCCCCCGCCCATGCCTCTTCCCCCCCCCTCCCAACATCTCCACAACAGCTGGTGTCTCTCAGTCAGAGCGTCCCTGGCAGAGTCCCACCCGCTTAGACAAGGCACTGCGCAGTGCCAGTGAGTCCGGCGGGGCAGCTGTACAGTGATGATGTGCTCTCCTCTCATCCTGCTGTACGGCTGTGAACGCGGACAGCTGTCTCACACCACAGCTTAACTCCATCTTGGCTCCTAACATCCATCTTGTATGTTTTTCATCATATAAAACCATGGATTTCAATCCTTTTGTGCAATATTTGTCATAAGGTACGATTAATCAAAGTTGTCTCCGTAATTAAAACTTCTATTAGGATATTTAAAAAACGACCCATTTTAGGTCATCTAGTGTTCAGTTTATATTACAATCATAGCTTGACAGTACCACTAGTCACACCACATCCACCTATTAGCTGATATTTTTACATTTCCCAAGTTTGTTGTTATAAGTGGAACATAAAGGTAGTAAATCAGCAATGTCTCCCATTATGCTGGTTCTGCAGTGAGTGCCCTGTCTGGAGTGCGCGTTGTTTTCCAACAGAAGTTTTTTTGGGCCTGGGTGAAGTTTGTGCTGCTTATGAAACAGGTCTCTGCTGTCTCTCCTGTCTGGAAATTATACACACGCCAAGAACCACTGTTTGGAGATGAAGCTGAAATCATTATTTTAGGTAAAATGATGAGCGGGAACAAGAGCAATAAAAATATATCATCCTGTCCAGAGTTTTCACTGAGATAAGATTCAGGCTCGTCGCGATCCTCCACCGGATAAACCGATTCTCAAAATGGATGGGTGGATGGATGGATGGATGGATGGATCTTCTAGCCTGCTTGCTCTTAAGCACTGTAAATGTTGCTTTTCTGAAATATGCAGATAAATTGATATTATCAATGACCACATAAATCACTTAGCTGTAGATCCGTCAGGAATGGACATGCCAGCCAGCAGTTTTTGTACACTGTATGTGGTACCATGTGACTGCGTGTGACTATCTGTTAGTATTAAGTCTTCTCTGGGAAAACAAACATGCTAAACCATTCTGAGGATAATGTTTTATTTCAACATTTTCATCTAAGCTGATAGTTAAGAAGGAACATTTATGATTTCTATAATGTTCATCACACCGTACAAATAACACGCATCCTCTAAGCGTAACGTCCTATGTGTGTGTTGTCTGCAGCTACAGGAAAGTGGTCTCCAATGTCTGCGAGGGAGGAGTCAACAAACAGCAGAGTTCCAAGCAGCACATCTGCCCACTGCTGCCCCCCAAAGGCCTCCAGCTGGGCATCAAGGGGCAAATGTTGGCCGTGGCACCTGGTGATGACATCACCTTCACCGTCGTTCAAGAACAGGTACAACGTGACCGCTACAGCGTGGCGGGAAGTCTTTCGTCCGTTAAAGGAGGTTTACTAAAGGCAGCTTTATATTCCAAAGCAGGCATTTGCGAAGGAATTTGTAGTATTTGGTGAAAGTTGAGCGAAAGTTGGTGAAAATGTTCACATCTGTGATGATGCGTGTTCAGGGGGACACCACAAATACCAAATACCAAGTGGACCTGGGCGACGGCGTTCGGGCCATCTACCGCAACCTGACTGTGACAGATGAGCCCATCCAGCACCGGTACACAAAACCCGGTGTTTACCGGGTCACCGTGAAGGCCGAAAACGCAGCTGGACACGATGAGGCCAATGTCTACATCCAGGTTAATGGTGAGAGACTGGGGCGCACAGGTGCATGCTGGGATTCCTCATGTAACACAGTCACATGACTATGGGATATGGCTCCATAACCGCAAACAGTACACACAAGACATGCTTGTCATTGAAGAAATAGACTGGAAAAGATCTACTGTACCCAATGAGTTCAGTTTTAAGAATGCAGTTACTAGGGTGCTTTCAGTCATGGTTGAATGCATGTGAACATTTGCTGGCTGTTTGAGCACAGCAGACCGTAATCCACAATGAAATTCACTATGTGTATGGGAGTTTTTAAAATGTTCTGAGGGCAGAACGAAAAGTGATTGGTTCACAGAGATAACCAATCAGATTGTAGAGGAAGTGGGTCCAAGCAACTAGAGGAAGAACCAACCCATCAGATGTCTTGGACCCACCTTCTCTACAATCTGATCTACAATCTCTCTGAACCAATCATTATTCATTCTGCCCCCAGAACATTTTTGACTGCTCCCACAAGCATTCACTATTCAAGTTCACTATTTTGGAGAATATACATATTTGTTTGTCTGTATGTGTCTGAGTAACCACCCCTATGCATGCAGCCCCTCTACAGGAAGTCCACCTGGAAGTGGTTCCAATAGCAGGAAGAAACCAGGAAGTGAACCTGACTGCCATGGTGCTGCCTGATGCCACCAACCTGACCATCTTCTATTGGTGGATCGGGGACAACCTGCAGGTGCCAAACCCTCCATGTCACTTCACAGCCATTTTTAATGATTATTGAAAGAAAGAAAAAAACACCAATATATCCCCTTTCACAGAAGGCCGTACACATTAAAAGTACATGTTAGAAATGTGGTTATAAACACCATACAGTTGCATTTGCATTTACACATTTAGCAGATGCTTTTATCAAAAGTGACATTCAAGGGAGGCACACAACGTACAAATACAAACTTACGTGCTTCCGAGGAGTCAGCTAAGCACAAGTGCAGCTAGGCTGAGCTTCCGACGTGTGAAGTATAAGCAGTATCGGAGTAGGAGCTCAACAACAAGACCAGTGCAACAAAGGAACATTCAGGGAACATGAAAAGGCATTGGGCTACTAATGAAATTCCTGGAACAGATGAGGCTTGAGGTGTTCCTTGTAGGTGGAGAGGGTACCTGTAACCAGACGTGGTTTGGTGGCTCATTGTACCATCGGGGAACCACACAAGGGATCCATGTGGAGGGACACTTACAGAGTCATGGGGGGGGGGGCTCCCAGCCGCCTCGGCGTGATTGTGATGGAGCAAAGTGTCATATCTGTGTGTTGACTGTCTGCTGTGGGATTCATTCGGTGATTATTTATTAAGGAGTCCTTATTACCACGAAGTAGACTGGAATAGTGATCTAGCATTTTAAACATGAAATTAGTTTTTTTTTTTTAATCTTTAATCCACAACAGTGGTCAGAATACCTGTGAGAGTACTTCACAGTTTTCTATTAACTTTTAGTAATAATTTTAGTAGGGCTTGTACTTAATGGTGGTATTTATATTACGGACTTGGGGACTGGGCATTAAAGATCACATTTGTTTGATGTCTCAGAGGTAACTGCACCAGGAAGTCAGTCTCTCCCGGGTGATGCAGTTGGACTGCGATACGAAAGTGTCTCCCCTGTGAATTGTTATTTGGAAGCATAGAAGAAGAGCGGCAGCTCATCCGCGATAATGATCCGCGATAATGATCCAGCCCCGATACGCAAGTGTTCGCAAGAAGAGGACCCAAGATCATGTGGCAGCTCTGCCGTACGAAAGTGAAAATGTCGTAGCGACACGACCCCCGCAACTGCTATTATCACGGGTTTGATTAAAGAGGCCACCAGGTAGCCAGGAAGGACTCACACATGCATCCTCATCTGTACCAATCCATGTGATCTAGCCGCAAGTCTCTTGTCATTAAAGGTATTTTTGAGCACCAATTAGTTCATTTGCGAGAGCTGCTTGCATAGTAAGTGACATTTTATTCAGTAGTTAATGCTCCCATTTTTACTTGATCTGTTGAGAATCTTATAATACTCCGAGAATAAGAGGACGGGATATTTGTGGAGGTACCATAGCGAAAGCTGTGATGTAATGGAATAAGCTGGTTGGGATGACATCATCGGGGAAGCAGCAGCAGAGCTGGTGTGGAGAGAGACCCAAAGAAGGGGTCAGTGGGGGTGGAAGCCGTGCTGGGGCCTGTTAGACCTGCAATGTGGCGTCAGCTTTGAATCACCGCTGAGAATTATTCAGGTTTATTTAAACTGCCCCCCCCCCCCCACTGTTCCAGTTATTTATAAAAAGCACTCAGACAAGCAGCAGTTCAGTGACAGTAATCTTCTGCTGGGTCTTCTGATGGGGAAGGGACCAGAGATCATCGTTCTATTGGCCCAGACATAATTTAACCGCTTTGCACTGAGGAGCAAAGTTAACTTTGCAGCCACCGATTGTCCTCATCAGTGCTGTGGTGGACGGCAGATTTAGATCTGAATTTGACTCGCTGTTGGCTGCTCTGGCCCCCGGGATAAAATTGACTGCAGTCCTGCTGCCGTCACATTTCCAAGGATAGATTCACCAATTATCAGAGACTTTAAAGGCTCCTCAGCGGGTCTTTTGCTGACTGCAGGAAATCGGTAACTTGTGGGCACCGCGGACTCTCACGTGTGCCGTTCCCACAAAATGGACCAATATCTGACATGCTGTGAAGGCTCTGCGGCGCGGGAGCGACTGCGATAGGGAAGGAGCTGCAGCCCTGGACTGTGCATGGCACCCAGGTGGATTTACCTTATTCAGAGTCCTTAGTCTGCAATCTTTTATTGTTTCTGTAGAGTTGAAGTTCAGAAAAGTACGAAATAACATTACATGTGGTAAAGGGGGGTGGCTCAGTAGGTTGGAACACACTAGTTCTGGGATGTGCTAGTTCAAATCCCAGTGTCAGCCAAGAGATTTCATCTTTGGGGTCTTGACAAAGGCCATTAACCCCCAGGTGTTCCAGGGTCTATTGGACCCTGCTTCCTCAATTGTATATACCTCAATAAATGCGTCCACTACACATACATTTTTATATGTTTTTATAAGTGTTATATATAATATACATATATAGAGTGGTACCTTGGTTCTCGAACTTAATCCATTCCGGACTCCGGATCAAATCCCAAAAATATATATATATTTTATTTTTTTAAGCATTCAAACACAAAATGAACAGGATAAAACAAGAAGACCATTTCTTTCTTAACGGCTCCCAAAACAATAAAAATCTTATCCCAACATTACCCCTGCTGTTGTCATTAGTCCTCTTTATTAAGTCCACGTTTAAAGTTGTTTCCCCAGTCCGGTCATTGGGTGCGTTCTACTTGCTTAAAGCGCTGGCTTAAACCAACGCATTCTGATCCTGACGGTCACTAATCAGAAGACTGATTGGCTGAAGAGTCCTCATACCTGGGTTTGAACAGCTGACCTAAAGGTTACCCCAAAAACCTGCACACACACCAGCCCTTTGCAGATAAGATTGGCCACCCCTGGTTTAGCTCCTAGAATCTTGTCAAGGAAGCGACCCTGTAACTATTCGCCATACAACCTCCTTTCCAAAAGAGTCGGGACGCTTTATAAAATGTAAATAAATACAGAACACAATGATTTGCAAAGTATATAAACCAATATTGAATTTGATATGTTGTCTTTGATTTATTTTCAATTAAATATGGGTTTATGTGATTTATGAATCACTGCAATCCAATTTTATTTACATTTTACACGCCGCTCCAGCTTATTGGAAATAGGGTTGTACCTTAGTGGCTTATTTCTCCAGTTAATGACTATACATTGTTATTGTTGGGTTTCCTGATCGTACAGCTTTAGCCCTTCAATCTGACATTATCTTTAAGTGTCTTTTCTGCTCTGTCTCTTATGTTGCCTCCATAAAAAATGAAGTCTCAGTGAAGACATCACAAAAACGTATGTGCACTGTATTTGAACCGGAAATCTGCTGAATATTAAGAAGGATGACAGAAGATCAGTGATGAAACACGGCCTCTGCATCTGTGGCAGTTAACCTGGTGTGTCTGTGTCGCTGGTAATCGGTCTGGCATGTCCTTCCTGTCTGCCGTCATTTTTCTGATATCTGCGCTAATGACTCAGGTATGTCGGAGTCTCTTGTGATTAATCGGCTCCCTCTTTGCCTCCTCGACAGCCCATCCTTTCTCTGGAGAACAGCATTATCATCAAGTTCCCGGAGACTGGGGAGGTGTCTGTCACTGTCCAGGCCTCCAACGGGCGCTCCATGGTCCAGGACACTAAGCGTGTCCGCGTCTTCGGTAAGAAGTAGCTTCTCAATTTCTCTCAAACATACATCAATTTCATTCCGGGCAGTAATTCTTCCATTTTGATAGGCTTACTTTATCCATCTACTGTAAAAGTATCCATGAGCAGTGTTTCCCAATCCGATCCTCAGAGACCCACTGTCAATCCATGTTTTCGCCCCCCCCCCAGTTCCCTGTCAGGCAGTCTACATTTTTTCTCCATGTTAGGAGCTGGGAGGGAGCAAAATCTTTCACTGTATTCGGGTCCCCAAGGACGGGATTAGGAAACATTGTGTTAGAGTAAAACTCAGCTTACCTTATTCCAGTGACCGATGGCCCTGTCTCATTGATTGAATATCCATCGGCAATTTAAAACCTGTGAAACCTTAGCGGAAATGTCTGTTCGCTAAGTGCGTGGCATGGTATTCAGTGACGTTTGGCCATCACTCTGGAGAGCATAGAGCCCTGGGTTATGAAGTAGGTTCCACTGACCCCTAGTGGTGTTGTGTTTTAGAACAGTTCCAGGTAATCCCTCTCAGCTTCAGCAGGAACCTTGACCACTTCAACCCAAACATTCCAGAATGGAGAGAAGATGTTGGAAAAGTTGTTACCAAGATCCTGTCCAGGGTACGTTGTCTCGTCTCGTGTAGCAGATGCTGTTTTCACTATAGAATATATTGGATAAAGTGCATGTTCAAGTTGTGGGTACATGGTGCCATTTATGTTCAGATTACAGGTGTTCCCCAAGAGCTGCTGGTTACCATGGTGAAGCCGGGCCTGCCGACGACTGCAGACCTCTATGTTCTGCCAGCGGAGGCCAAGCCAGCCAAGAGAAGTGTGCTCTCGAACAAGGTACATCACTGTACGGCGCTACGAAGGGACCGCTCATTGCACTCCAAGGTGGGGAGGAGAGCCTGGAGCCAAGCAAAGAAAAACACCCCAAAAAACATGAGATCCACTGCATCAGTGACGAGAGGAAAAGTGTATTATGGGGACGCAACCAGGGGAGTGTCGGTATCCATTGTTGTTTATCAGCCCGGCCACTAGGGGGCGCATGATCCCCTTCAGGGTCAGGAGGCAAACTTTAATCAGTAAATTTTCCTACTTGCCTGTGAAGCCAGTATTGCTCTATGGGAAGTGTCCTAGAATACTGTACATCTGCTTCTAGTAGTAAATGATTCTCAAAGGTCTTGCAAACTGTTGGCTCATTTAGACTGAATATTGCTCAAGCGGCACCGAAAACCTTTTCACAGGCTCTGTATATACAAAGTATTCAGCTGTGCAGAGTTTGGTGGAAAAGGCTCTGCATTTCCACGTCGCATTTTTTCCTGCATCACGTTAAACTTGCCAGACTGAATAACTCAGTGATGTTTCCTATACAGTGGATCTCGTCGAAAAAACAGACACATTCTTTATATATGTTCAGATTCAGTATGAGTAGATCCAGCATTTTATGTATGAATATGCATAGTTTTTCTTAAAGTAAAGGCCAAGACAACAATTATGAGCAGAAATGTATTACTTTAAGTTTGGAATATAAAGAGTCGGAGTGTGACATTCCCACAGACTGCACTGCGACTGTCAGTTATTAGTGTTATTGCATCATGCGGCAAACTTAGTCAGATTCTTTCTTCTTGTTTAATGGGCTCTCCTTGGGGCGCATTATGCATACAAAGGAAGTATCAGTGACAGAAGGTAAAGCTCCGTTGAGTTGAACTTACTTGCACATGATTTCATACATTCATACAATGCCATTCTGTATAATGGAACACCGGTACCCATAATCCTCTGCAGTTTAACATGTCATTCAAGATGGCTGTCAGTATTACAGTCAGCACGCACAACTGGATCTACTCAGAATGAAAAGGAATGAGGAGGAACACTCACA
>JAABNY020000015.1:15553416-15568871 GCA_015164015.2 Brevimyrus niger
TGCATATTTCCAATGCATAAATATTCAATGTTAGAATTTCAGTGGCGTATAAAATTCAAATTCTGATGACACAGATTTACTTCCAACCTTATCACCCAATCGTGAAACATCCTTAAAACTACATAGTAGCTGAAATTCTCTTACTCACCAGCAGGTGGCAGTAACTGACAACTCGCTAAGAATTCCCATGCGTAATAAAAATGTAGTACGTACCGAGTGAAACTATAGATGTACAGTGAGGCAGCTGGCCGCTCTAATAAAAGCAGCAGGTCCGTCTCCAGAGAGTTTCTCTGAATATGTAAGCCAAACTATGTCAGTTACATCAAGCTAAGATAAAAACAAGATATGCCATTATTTTTCAACAGCCTAATTATTACATTTCTGAACTTGCAGTTTTGCCATTGGATCATTTAAATGCCGCCAAGAGAAAGAGGCATATTTAACAGGAAACATGTTTTACAAGTTTAATATTACATACAGGTGTTTTCCGCCAAGTCGGGGACTGTCTTAGACCAATACACATAATACAAACAGTTTTAAGGTGCAAAACAAACACTGCCGATTTCTTTTTTTATTCCCGTCTCCCCTCACCACCCGCCACAAAACAAAACACAACTATTTACATATATGTTCACATTATCTGCCATCACCTGTCTCTCCTCTTTGGGATGATAAGGACCTTCTGAATACCCATTGTCCTTCCTCTCACAAGCTCTCTTTACATTGTTGACATAGGTCAAGAGGGCAGAGGAAGCTGGGTAGGAGCCCAAAATAGGAATTTTTAGATTTTGGGTGGAGATTTAGAAGATTCGTCAGACACCGCACCGCGCTAATGGAAGTTTTACGTGCAAAAAGATGTTCTGAGGACAGAATGAAAAGTGATTGGTTCAGAGAGATAAACAATCAGATTGTAGAGGAGATGGGTCCAAGCAACTATAGGAGGCAGTCGTCGCATATCGTCCACAATATGATTGATTATCTCTCTGAACCAATCATTTTTGAGTAAGTACAACTCCCACGAGTTGAGGATGAGCTGTCCTGATTTGTCTGCCTCAGGGTCTCACGTGGGATGATTCTGCTCCATCTTCCCCAATCCCTTAAGAAAGCAGTACGCAACAGCTCCAGAATCCTGGGGCTTAATGCAACTAACAGCAAGTCAGATCAAATATTTACACATCTCCGTATTTTAGTCTAATCTTCAGCTGCTATGCAAAACCTTGAATTATGTTTCCTAACACGCTTGTAAGCAGGCCATTTGTAAAGAACTTCATAAAATATGAGTAATGAATTCTTACTTCCAACCTCCAGCAAAAAACGATTTCAGATCTAGAGATCTGTTTCACAACCTTGGATCAACTTTAATTATGTTTAAGTGAAAACCAGTAAGTGATTTGGAATTACTATTGAGGCAATACTTGGCATTAATACTGAGTTTTCATTTCGGACAAATGCTTCACAGAAGGCATTAGGCAACCAGTTCTGTGCATTTGTGTGCTTTTCTAGAATGCAAGATATAGTTTATATTACAGAAAGTTAATTATGAGTTTAGCTGGAAAAAACGTCAGCGCCTACAGCTGTTCTCCGTAAGGCTGCTTAAGAAAGGCATCTGTAAAGCGAAGCAGAGCCTCCTGGCCCATGATGACGTGAGAAATCGATTCCCACTGTCTGAGACGACCTCAGGCTCCAGCCGTTTAAAAATGAGCACCCCTTCTATGAAATACACGTTTGATTTTGCCTTTTATACAGTACTTCTACATTTGACAGTGTATTGATGTGTTTGGAATGTGCCGGGACCATGTCAGCCTCGCCCAATGCTTGTGGTTAACGCAGCTGAATGTCAGCACATACAGTATGCTTGGGCTCTGATAAAAAAACATTATATCCTCCAGGAACCCCCGGACCGCCATTTCCATGTGGTCATATGAGCCTGGACAACCCACTGCTAAGCCCGGACTAGCCTAGCGCCGAGAGCTTATTCAGCTTCAGACCTGACTCAGCCTGGGGTTCTGGCTGGAATCCAGAACTCTCATGCCAAATAAATTAGGGGGGGAAGCGTCATAACCCAACTCCACAGCAGGTGGTTGAGCATAAAGAACTTTTTAACCCCAACATCAGACCCGGCTATGCAATAAGAACGAAACTTACTATAACTGGATCTGTCCTCCACCCACAAATACCAGACCCCTGTTCACAGGAAAGCATGTGACCACCTCCCCCCAGTCCATCGGATGATTGGTACGACCCAGTGGCTGTCTTCTTAAAGAACACCACGGGGGAAAATGAAATATGTACCTCAAGCGTGAGTCAAACTTCGGTGGGAGGCCAGATCTAATGTGAAAACTATGAAAGTTTAAATACCAATATAAATAATAAAGGCAGGCTAATATTTACTTAAACATTTACAAATAAATATTCTGATTCTCGTTTAAGTATCTTGACTAGATTTAGTTTAGCGAAGGCTGACGAGATCAACAGTTCAGCTCTAACAGTGAGGACATCGCCCTCTAGGGGCCACGCTGGTGTACTCTGCTTGTGGGATGTGACCGCACGTGCTTGTACAGCAAACGGCAGAAAGACAGTAAGCAAAAAGGAGCAGAAGTAATGTAAGGTAACGTCTCAGGTCTCCTCATCCGCCATCCGGGCTGTGCTTTCCTCGTTTCTCCTCCAGAATCCGGTTCACATGGATATGTACACATGTGGAGACGGCGGAGCTGGGTGTTGGCTTTATGTCCCAGTTTTCATCTCCCACTCCTGTGAAGGAAAATGAGGCGCTAGTGAGATTTTGTCCCAGGCAGCAGTTGAGATGGGGGGGTGAACATCTTATGTCCCTTTTCCCCTCAAAGACAAGGCTGGGTCCCTGAAAAAATCTACTAATTGCTGCCCCTCCCCCAAAACCAGAACTACCATTGTCCATGCTCACATACTCATGGGCTCCCCCTAGTGTCTGGGCCCCTGAAAAACTCTACCAAATCCCCTCCCCCATCTCCAAACCTAAGCTACCCCAATACACACTTAAATACTCTTGGGCTCCCCCTGGTGTCCGGGCCCCTAAAAGTCTCCCTTTTCCTTCTTCCTCTTTCTTCCCCCTTATGGGCGGCCCTACCACAGTCCCTGAATGTAAGGAACTCTAAAGCAGGCAGAATGACCCAAGTGTGGGCAGACTCAGCGGAATCGATCCACACCAGGTCCCCCAGTCGGCCTACCCACCTTGGCCTTCTGGAGCACGTGTCCGCGCACGGGTGGCGCCTTCTGGGACGACTGCCGGCGCAGCAAGGAGGCGCTATTCACTGGGAGAGAGCAGGTATCTGTGTCACTGGTGTCACAGCTGGAGACTGGCGAGTTGTCCATTGTTCGCCGAAGCGTCACTGGGGACTGCAGTGGGATGTAAGGGACACTACTGTAAAGAGTGCTGTGTTATATTACCATATATAGTGCTATGGTATACTATATTATACTAGGCAGTGGTATACACTACAGCACATACACATTCACTACAGTATACCATCCAAGATAATACTATATATGAGTATACTATACTTGAGCGCAAGTACACCGCACTGTACAGTGGTGCAAATCTTCAGTGTACTGCATGGTAACTATAATAATTATAATAGTTATAATCAATTACCTAATTCACCTGATCTAGGTCACAAAAGTGCAATGAAATAGCATCCATTTATCAGCACTGACACAGACTGAGAAAAGCCGGCCATGTGACCGACAGAGACTCTCTCCCCAGGCGGCTTTCCCAGCGGGACGGCATGGCGCGCAAATATCGAGACAGAAAACCCACCAATTACATTTCGGTCTGAAATGTGGAAGCAATCTGGACTCCCTGTAAAATGTGTGCATGGAAAAACTGTTGCGGCTTGAAAAAAAACATGCAGCCTAATTCAATTACTCCTGGGATAATTATGGCTACCCGGAATTTACATATGAATTTATATTCTGCCATTAAAGTTATTTTCACAAAATGAAACAGACTAACATCACATGCTTTACTATGCTTACTGTGATGCAGGCTGTTATGCTCTTTAATACTTCAGTATCAGTATTATGTATTTTACAGTTCACTGATAAACTGCTTGGCTGTATGCCTTTTACTTTGCTATTCTGTATTTCGCTGCTGTCATTTATGATCCATCAGGTTGTCTGTGTGATGACAGCAATAACTGGATGAGGACCTGGGGGCTGGACGTCCCGGACTTGGGTTCGATTGTGAGGCCCAGGGTGATGCCCCCGTTCATGGCCTTCTTCAGGCTCTCCTTGACCTCGGTCAGCTCCAGCTCCAGGTTCACCCTCTCCTCCTCCTTCACTTTGCACTCATCCTCCACCTTCTTCAGCTTCTCCGCCAGAGTTGCCTGGGACCGCTTGCCTGGGAGCGGGCATTGGGGAGAAGCGGGTCAACATCCTACTTCTGCGTGAGTGTGGACGGCCCCTCAGAGGCCCGCCCCGGCCCCTCACCCTCGCCCTTCCTCTCCCTCACCCCCACCTGTGCTGGTCTCAATGGCAGCACGTAGCTCCTTCCTCTCCTTCTTCAGGTGGGTCAGCCGGTTGCGGATGTCCTGCTTCCTCTTCATCATCTCATCCTCCTTGGCCTGCAGCCTCTTGGCGTCGGCCTCTACGCGGTTCTTCCCGTACTTATACTGCTCGCCGCCTTCGGTGGGGCGGAGGATCGGGGACGGGTTGGGGGTGAAGAATGAGGATACGGTTAAATTCAGCAGGTGTTTGGCACACATATTTGCGCACATCATAAAACACACGTCATTAAAAAAAAAATGAATTTTAGACCACCCAAGTATTTCTGAGCCATCACCTGAAAATATAATATACCCTGATTACAAGCGACACAGACCCATTAATCAAGTCCACTGCTAAAAACCCGACACGTTTTACCATCGTGTAGCTTCTGAAAAGCCTGCCTGTGCAGAGGGTAGGCCTGCGGGCGATGGCTTTACCAGAGCGCCGGCCTGCATTGCCACATCCCTGCTCCTGCAAGGGCTATAATTTCACATTCCGCCGTCATCCACATTTCTGTGCGGCCACGTTTTCCTAGAAAGCAATTGGCGGCTCCCTAAACTGAACGCCCAGCCTAGACACTGTGTCTATGCCTCCTCAGCATTACGAGCTGCTTCTCCCCTCGCGTGAACCCGCCGTGCTCATCATCATCATTATTTTTATGAGTGAGGAGGCGCGGATCCTGGTTTAGCACTTACTGGAGTCGGTGCGTTTCACAGGTAGGGTACCGTTCGGCTTCTTGGCCTGATTCTTGTCCAGCTTCTGCTTGGCCGCCGTCCCGTTGATGATTGGGCCTTTTTTCCCCTTCAGCTGATTGGTGGAGAGAGAAGGGCAGATGAGAAACCACACTGCCACCGTAGCGAATCGGGAGTCTGGTTCAGCAACACGTGACCATTGTGGGGAGGAGACGAGAGCTGATGCACATTAATTCATGAGAAACGCTTTGTTATAGTTTATGTAATGTATAGTTTTATAGCACTTTTAAAACAGTTTTGGCACCATCAGAATTTTAGCAAAAGGAAAAAGTTTATGTGATTGGTTGCACGTTTCTGGAAGGGTCACCTAAAATCTGGGGGGCCCTTAGACAGACTAAGGCTGTGTCTGGAATTGGCATTTCTCTGAAGATGTGATGTCAGAGCTTCCTCAACCTAAGTTCCTACAGACCCAAAACTGCAAAACCCAGTGAAAAGTGTTGAGGAAAGTCCACAGTAAAATGAAGAATCTGGGAATGCTACTGTGGTGACCCGTGGGCCGAATTCACTGTCACGTCTCAACCAAATGCGCTCATGCCATTTCTACCGTAGTCAAACCTTAAATACAAATGTTTGTTTTCCTTCTCCTGCCATCTTTTGTCTGGAAATAGCTTGAAATGTCAAGAAAATTTATGGATGCCTTAATCCTGCTCTATCCCCAGACCCACTAACCAGTCTATTTCAGTATGTCAACCCAATTGAGTTAAAAGCTGTGTCGTCAAATAGTTAATGGGTTTTATGCAAAATGCATGGAATTAATTTTTGGTGGTTTTCAGTAAATCCTATAAAAGCAAAAAAGTATTAAATCTAAACCGCCACTTTTCTCGGTTTTAGTGCATCCGTTTCTGAAGAAGACAAGCAGTTGTTAGTTCAAAATGAAAGTGTTTTTGTGACTAATATCCTCTGCCTCCACAGCAAGTCTTGCTCTGTAATTTATGAAATAAAAAATCCACCGTTTTTCCACTGAGCTAAGCCCAGGGAACCATTTAGTTAAGCTACTTTATATTTAGCTAATACCTCTGAATCTAACCAGCATTCCTGTGAGAGTTTTTAGCATTACGTCGCTAATCTTTTTTAGCGAGCCGGCCCTGTGACCGTGCCTTCATTTACAGTACGTCACCCGTCGCACTCAACACCAAGCTAAGGGTTCCAGAATGTAACGGAAAAACTTGTACAAGGTCTAGCACCCAGCTCCAGCAACCTCTGCAAAGTATGCTAAGCTTATTAGGTAGTGTTTGAGTTCCCACTCTGAAACTCGCAGGTGGCTTGTGACATCTTTCGCAAAAACAGTCCTGTCAGGGGTTGAGTAATGAGCGCTGAGAGGGCCCCATGTGCCAACACGCCTGGGCAACCACACGTTAAAAACACGCCACATTCCAAATTACAGCCACCACAGTCTCACACTAAGGGATATGCTGAAACCGGGGGGGGGGAAATCCCCGGGAAATCTCAGGGACGGACGTGCTGGTTTTACAGTATGAGTTATGCTGCTACACACTCAACAGTGTGGCAGACTATAATTTGTGCATTAAATCTGGGTCATGGGCTCCCCCTGGGAGCCTGATAATTCACTGCGCTGTGTCGTGAGGACAGGTAGGCCAGACGCAGTGTTATTGGCAGAGTGGCAGGAGCGTTAATCACCTGAGCGGCCGTGCTGCGGCCAGACATGGCAGTGTTAGTGACAGGAGCCAGAGAGGAGGATGAGGAGGAAGAGGAAGCTCGAGAGGAGAGGCTCCTGGCGGAGACGGGCGTTTTGTAGTGGCTGACAGAGGTGGTAGCGCAGCCAGGTTTGGCAGAGGAGCGGGTGGCCGGCTTCGGGGACGGCACGTTCTCGTAAAGGTCCACATTCTCATAGAAGGCCTCCTCCCTACCGGGGCGCCTCCCAGAGGTGGGGGAGGAGTATGCGGCCTCCGGCTCCTTCAGAGGGAGACCCAGGAGGGGAAGGTGGGCAGGGTTAGAGAGGTGTTAGGGCAAAGCAAGCGGGACAGAACAGAAAAAAGCTTTGTTAAACAACTTGAAGTTATGAATCGGAGCAAAAGAGAAGGAATGAGAGACGGACGTTGGTGATGTTTGTCAGCAGAGGCACGTTATATGCAGTAGGTGAAGAAATCAGAGGAATGAAAGCAGCACACGCCGGCCTTACCTCACGAATCTACCCTCATCTACCCTACGACTCCTGGCTGTCAACATGCAATAATTTGTGCTGTCACATATTAGACCTATCGTAACCAGAAACTAAAGGAAAACCTTCGCTATAATTTCTACACAATGCTCACCTTTATTATTTTGGGGCCATATGTATTTGTTTATACGATTTTTTTTATTAACACCTATAATCCATAACAAACTAGTATCTAATTATGTAATGCTTGGTAAGACACAGGGATGAGATTAGATGAGCATGTGACGCTGGTAGAGCATCATGGGAAGATGGACAGGTAAGCTTACCGTTCCATTGATGGGCACATCATCGTAATGCAGCGCCACTCCGGAGGGACAGGCGTAGCCATTGACTGGGTTGTCCAGGTAGGGATTGGGTGACACCGCACGCTTGCTCGTAAAGCTGGTCGCATGCAAACAGGAGATAGGAGGTCTCAGTTAAACATGATGCCAAACACAAACACTACAGGCAGTTTACATACACTTTTGTACTGATATTGATCATTCATCGACAATGTTACCTGCCCTCCATGTGACCTCTATCTAATATCCAAAAATACTTAAGTCAGCAAAGGCTAGAAAAAGCCAGAGAGCATGATGTACATCCTCCATTGCCACTTTCTCCCATTAACGATCAATCTGTACGGTTGGGAGGGTTGGTGTTGTCCTCTGACAGGCACTGAAATAAACACCCCAAAAGGTCCTTTTGGGATCACTCAAACAGATGCTACAGCCCAGTAGCACAGAGACAGTCTGGCTGCTTTGGGAAGCAGGTTTTCTTTCTGCTATCTGCAACATGTCAAGTGTGAGCAGATCCTACCCTCTGTAAGCCTCAGCAAGTTGGTCAGCCTGCACAACACTTTCTCCATTCTTTTTCCTCCAAAGGGACAAGTATAGAGCAGGCCTACTGAGCTTCTGCATCCCAAAGGGACAAGTATATAGCAGGCCTACTGAGCTTCTGCATCCCAAAGGGACAAGTATATAGCAGGCCTACTGAGCTTCTGCATCCCAAAGGGACAAGTATATAGCAGGCCTACCGAGCTTCTGTATCCCAAAGGAACAAGTATAGAGCAGGCCTACTGAGCTTCTGTATCCCAAAGGAACAAGTATAGAGCAGGCCTACTGAGCTTCTGTATCCCAAAGGAACAAGTATAGAGCAGGTCTACTTTACTCTTTTGAGAAGTGCATGTGGGATTTTCATTCCCATCCATGTAAGTCAATAAATATGCATTAACCTTCACTAGAGAAAAAACAAGCCATACTTCTATAAACATAATGGCTCTGCTGACTCGTCCACAACTTATCTGAAGTGGTTTTACTTTTCCCCCCAAATGCAGACAGAGAGAGTCACTTGCTCTATAAAGCATAATTAATTCATTGATGAGGTCTGGCCTAGAGCCTGCAAACATCGCGGGCTGGCTAAACAACAGCTGCTATACCCAGAATTCACTAGCAGTGTCAAAACTTTTCATTTGAATGAATTTGCTATGCTGAGTGTATATGGTAAGTGGCATTTCATAGGATTTTCCTTAATAGGTTAAATTCACCTCTTGCAGTAAGACAGATGTAGAAAAGGGTAAAGAGTAAAGAGCAGGATTTGTGTATAAATCAATCATCTGCTGCCTGGGGAGTTTGTCTAATTCCCTTCCCTCTCGCCCCACACCAGAGGGATCTGGGAACTCACCAGAATGACTGCTTCGCCAACTGGATGACGTTGGCGGTGGTCTCCACGTCGATGTAGTCATAATGCAGTGCAGCAGGATCCGTTGTGGAGCCCGTCTCAGCCAGGAGGACACCCAGCCAGCGGCCCATGTTCTCAGAGGATGATGCCTAAGAAACAAGAAGGGGGGGGGCATAAATGCAACATTCAATCAATTTAATGCAGTGTCTACACAATGGAATTCTTCGTTTGTTCACTCCTGCAAAGGCTACAAAGTAATGAGAAAAATAATGAGGACATAAAATAGCCCAATAGATACAATACAACCATATAAAATAGACAGTGGAGCAAAGTTCGCACTTTTGCCTTGCACCTTGGGGAGCCAGGTTCGAGTTCGGGTTGCTTCCCTGCCTTGCACCCATAGTTTCAGAGACAGACTCTGGGGCAAACTCCCAACCCTGATTAGGAGAAGCGGTGACTGAAAACGGATGGATGGATATTCATCATACATAAAAATATTAAAGGAAAAAAAAATAGCTAAGAGTGTAAAATATACATATGAATATCAATAGAGAATGTGCAGCATCTGGTACATATCAGGCTAGTACGATAAAACTACACACATACAGTATAAATAAGAGGGTGTGACAAGGGTTTGTAGGGTGGGGGCAAATATAGAGAAGTTTAGAAGGGAGGGAAGGAGAAGGAGGAAACGGGGAAAGAAGTCATCAGGAAAAAGGGAGAAATGAGGGACTGCAAAACAAAAGCGTTTAGTGGGCTAAAAGTGGAGTTGAGTAAAAGTTAAGAAAAGTGAAACCGGAGGACGAAACAGGACATAGAGAGAAAGAGGTTTAAAGGACAGGGTGAGAGAGAACAGAGGAAAACTGAGAGGGACAGAAAAACAAACTCCACTTCAATGGTGGCCACAAAGACCACATAACTCGAGTGAGCTGTGCTGCAAGTCGACACCGAGAGGAGAGGCCCCACTGTCATTACCCATCCTAGGGGTGCACATTTGCCTCGTCGCGGGTACATTCAGCACTGTGGCTCACACCCATCCCATAATCCTCCAGCCGAACAGCTAAGATTCCTACTGCAAGTATCCCCGACCACCACATCTCAACCAGTGGTGAGACGGCACTCGAGAGTCCGTCAGCGAGGTGCAGGCATTTGGCGCCGAGCGGAGGGGGGAGTTCGGTGCGGCCGGAGGACATAAATTTATCTGACATGTGTGGAGAAGAATAACCATTATGACACGACTGAAACGTCTGCAGTGTATTTTTTTCAACCAATGGAGGAGTGTGGCTTATGTGGTATGACCGGGCTTTCCCAGTCAGAGACAGAATTAGGAGTTGCCGGTCTGGGGGCTTCAGATCAGAGCAAGGTTCACGGGCACCTACCTCGAGCACAGCCACCTCCTGACCGTTGCGCAGCAGTCGGAAGGCGAACGGGTGCTTGGAGTCCAGCCCGGGGATGACCTCACAGCCCCGCAGAGGCAGCGAGGCCATGTGGCTCTTCAGGTCGGCCCGGTCCTTGTGCAGAAGCAGCTGGTTGTCCTTCAGCCGGCACCAGCGCTCCCGCCAGCGGTTGTTGGACAGGACGTTCAGGTAACCTGTCAGTCACCGGGGAAATCAGACACTTACACGTCTTAGTATGATTCATCCGGCCCACTGGGTGCTGTAACTGGCTGACGGCGACAGAGTAACGGAGACTCCCAGATCGGACAGAGCCGTTATCGTGCACCAAGTGGAGAGCAAGTGTTTATGTGAATAATCACAATGAAAGGTGAGGCGGTGGTCATGCTGCGGACCAGTGTTACCCAACCTGGTCCTTGGGGACCCCCAGACAGTCCATATTTTTGCTCCTTCCTATGTCCCAGTACATGGACTATCTATCTGAGGGTTCCCCAACAACTGGGTTGGGACTACACACCCTCCTCAGACTCTCCTAAGGCCTCCTACCACAGGTGGGGACATCTTCTTCAGCTGAGGAGGTCTGCTCATCAGTTGATGGCTTCTTCTTCCCCAAGCTGATGATCTTAGTGATCTTCTTTCCTGTCACCTTGCCCACGGCACTCTTCTGGTCCACCTTGGCATTCTTCTTCCCTTTAGCTAATGTGTGAGACAGGAGCATGTGAAGGACAGGAGACAACCAGGGTGGTGTGTGGTTTAGCGGTTTAGCAGTGTCCCTGCTCATAAGGTTGTTGGTTCAAGTCCTGTAGCCAGTAGGGTGATGGATGACTGTTGGGCCACAGAGCAATAGCCCGAACTAAACCATTCCAAGGGTGCTGGATAAATGATTGAACTAGCAACCTTCTGGTCATGGGTACATCAACCTAGCATTCTGCACCATGTGCCCCCCCCCCCCCTAAGTAGGACATGCAAAAACCTTACACATGATCCACATCATTCCCAACAAAAGAGTGAAGCTGCTACATCCAGAAGACAGAGCAGTAATGCTGATCTGGTTGCACCATCATTCGGATTCTGCTGCAAAGATTGATAAGGAGAGGATCTCCTGGACAACACTGACCTTACGAGCGTGCCATTGGGTGAGCGGTGGGCCAATGGGGTGGCAGGATCAAGACAGCATTCAGTGAGGGCTGCCTTTAGTCGTTAAATCAGCCACCTCTGCTACCTGACACCGATACCCATAAAAAGCATGGAGTCTTGCCCTGGGTCTTGTGTTTGCCACATGTATCAAATAGGACCAAAGGACTTTCTTTAGCTTGTATACTTTACTGATGTATACGACATGCAAGCAGCTATAATCAGAGGTCTCTGGCTTCTGAACAGAGGGAGATGGTATGGAAGCTTCAGGACAACATATGGAACTGTGTCAACACATGATTGAGGCCTGGCGGGTGGCTTCCAGGAGCCGACATCCTGAAAGCATTAAGCAGACAGGGCACGCCTCCTGTCGCCTTAATGAGCGAATCTGCAGCCGTTCCTACATCCTCCTCCCATTTCTGATGCCACGGCTGTCCAGTCATAAAGAAGAAACCAGACCCACATATGTAAAAATGCTTGATCTGTAAGGGGAAAAATGTATGATCTTGCTAATTTAAATCCAACAAACTGTAACAGTTACCAGCAATGGAAAGTATGTCTATAATCAGAGAATTATCCCATCCAAGAGGGGGGTCAGCAGGCCTACTTCTGAACAAGTCCAGGCCCACAGCGTTGGCCTGGTTTGCTGGTGGCATGCCGGTTTGGAAGCCAGGCGCATGTGGTGCAGAGCGGAGATAAGAGATCCGCCATCGGTGATGGAAAAGTGCTACCAGACTCTCTGGAATCTCAGCCGTTACACGTGGGGATATAAAATCTTCTCAAATGCTATAATTATCAGCCCAGCTCTAACAGACATGGTATGTCTGTGGGAAAGTCGAAATACTTGAATATCTGAATACTCCAAATAACAAATAATCCAGGCAAACTCAATCCAACTAGCTCGACAGTTTTGTTTACTCGAAACCACAGATCTACCTTCCGAAGTGATAAAAAACACCATTCAAAGTGGATAGATGAAGCCTTTTTTGGTTTAGCAACCCATGCAAGGCTAGATTTCAGTGTAGCTGTGAAATTTAGCTCAGACACTGCAAACAGGCCATCTTGATAAGAACAAGGGCTCCGGATTCCTGAATGCTGAGGACAGCACTTTCAGCCTGTTAAACTAAACTCTAATCCCCACAGAGGACCTCCCCTTGGGCAAATAAATTCTAATGAAATCCCCTGACTTTTCAGTGAGGGTCATGTGTGGACACTCTTTATTTGATTCTGGCACTCCTTCAACAACAAAAAAATAAACAATTAACTTGAAGCTGCCCCAAATTCTACAAGAGGAATCATGTTACCAGAAAGTGGTACTCTAAACACCCACATGCCAAACACTAGGAGCTACTGCCATCAGGAAGTACACTGGTATTTTATACTGGTATTGATAGTTTGTCTTGAAGCAACAGGAAGTGGAATCACATAAGTCATGAATGGAAGTCAGTGCTTTGTAAACTCCAGAGGTTCAATGTATGGCCAAACTATCACAGTCCTGTAATGCCATTGCCAGCTTTCACCCACGCCGCTTAACCATAAGAATAATCTTAGAGGATCTAAGGACAGCTTACACTCATCACTATCTCTTACGGTTCTCCATGCGACACCCTGCTCACAGTCTCGTGCTATAAGAATTACCTTGCTCTTTGGTGTCTGTCGTTCCATTTTCATGGTTCCACTCGCCATCAGAGCTGGGTTTCTCACAGGATAGCTTCTACAAGAGGAACCAGATCTCAACAATTACAATACTGTGCTTGTGTTTACAGAGTAAAACACCCAGTGTTGAATTAACACCAGCAGTGTCCATGAGTGCAACTGGTTTCAAAAGAACACTGTACAGTAAGAGCTTAAAAAACATTGTACAAGTTAATGCTGAGATTTTTGCTGGACACACACATACAAAGGTAGATGGCACAGGAACTGTAAAAAGTGATTATGAACCAACAGGTTTGGAATCTGAAAATTATTCATTTCTGGGATGTCACTGGATATTTTAAAAGTATTACTTTGTTAAAATATGCAGTTTTACTACAGACATCAATCTAGTGGTCAATATCCTGTACAAATTTTTTGTAATAAAGCAGTATTTGAAATCTTATAAACTGATATTTTAATAGTCAGGCCGCCGGTCGGTGTGGTTTCTACGCCTGGCACATTGCAGTGGATCTTGGGCTTTAGCCCAGGACTCAGTACTTGCCTTTTCTAGCTCAGCTTTGTGGACTGGAGAGCCGGATCCCACCCCATCACAGTCAATGGCTCCATTGCTGCACACTTCCTTCATAACCTTGAGCACAGAAAGCCAGTGTTACTATGGCGCCTGAAGCCCCTAGTCCGCGAACTGAGGGGGGGGGGCCGCCTAGTCCTGGTTCCGGTCAGCTAGTGTACCGATGTATCTCATGATGCTAGTGCAGGAGGGATCTGGGCCAAAAGGGACAACTAGCTGCCCGGGACAAAGACCTGGACCTCCATCCAGTAGAATCACACACTACCACATTCGCATCCATTCTGTAACGACATTCAGCACCACTTTAAGCAGCCACGCCATCACTGGCCAAAGGATTACGCACAGCCTGCGCACAGCACGGCGACAGTGGACGCTACGGGCTATATTATTAGCAGCCTCATGGAAGCGCAACGGCTAATCATCGCAAATGAATGACTCTGCCACGTCGTGCGGGTGGGGCACAGGCAAGCTTGACTGGCGCAGAACTGAGACTTTGAACCTAGAGCCCAGGATTAGAAGTTCAGATCCTTCCGAAAACCTAACAGTCATCAAGGCCAGCTATGTCACAAGAGGTCAGCAAGGGACAACTGCGCATTCTTCAAAGTCTTGGGCGCATCTCAGAGCAGAGCCACCGGCAAACTACAGGGCTGCGGAGGCCTTCTCAGCATTGTCAGTAAAAGCTGCCAGTTGGTTTTGGCTCATATTGATGCTGAAACTAATAGACCTTGCAAGGAAATTACAGCCACTGGGCCTGTGGTTTGGCTGACATCATAGCCAGGCCTGGTATGTACCAGTGCTCAGCCAGTGTGTGGATCTGTCCTCATTCACATGAAACCCCACCTCCTCCACTCTCCAAGTGTCCTCACTACTGATCTCGTGAATTTATCCCCATCATAAAAGTTACTTTGGGAGTACAGCCTTCTCAGAGGAACCCTTGGCTGAGTGGCAGATTAGGGATTGGAAAGTGAAGAATGCAAGTTGCCTTGGTACAAAAAGCTGTAGGTTCAAATCCCAGGAGTCGCAAGCCTACACAGATGCATGAAACGTCTGGCTGAACCATGCATAGATGTGATACGGCATAACCCAAAAAGTGACTTTACCACAGCACACATATAATGAAAATTAAAGCCACAAACATGGTTATTTGACGCTGCTCTGAGCAGAATCCACACATGGACCTTCAAGAAACGCATCAACAACCATCTTTTCCAGGAATTACTTTACTAACCCGACGCCTCTTCATGTTCCTTGAATGCTCTTGATGTTGCACTGTTGACCCTTGAAGGTTCTTGTTTTGTTATAAGCTGTTCTGTAGTTGTGCAGTTGTGTAGCTCCTGCTGTGATACCGCTTACGTTTGTACGTGGCTCTTTATTGGATGCACAACCTAGGTGCACCTATGCCTAGTTGACTCCTTGACAGCATAAATGTTTGCAATATGCTCCAGCCTCACTTGTACGCTGCTTTGGACAAATTTATCTCCTAAATATAAAAATGTAAATATGAAACAATGAGGCTGATTCCTACTTTAAGCTTAAACTCATATTAAGCTGACTTAGGTGCCAATTCAGCTATATTTATTTGAGAAGTTCCC